>JACMZG010001914.1:12293111-12325611 GCA_018340805.1 Microvelia longipes
ATACACCTCCTGACATTGCTATTGAAGCGAACTTGATAAAAGAAAACTTGTTACCAACGAAGTTATATGACAAAGCATGTACAATTTTAAAGTTGGTGTCATGATCATAATTACAACAAGTAAGTGAAAATGCATTGCTTATTTATTTTAATAATGAATGAAAAACATAACAGCGTCAAAAGTCTGCGGTCACTGCATTCAATGATCAAATCATCTTTGCTTGTGAGAGAAAATTTTAATATCAAAGCTATGCATCACTATTAGCATTATTAAAAAAAAAAACGAAGGTTATGTTGCAAAGAAAGCGAATGTTTTTACTAAACCAAGTTGAAGACTTCTTGCATAATTCACCTAACGACGAGTTTCTTATAATAAAGGTAAGATAATTTTCAGTTAAACAATCTTGAAAAAAGAAATGAAAAAAGACATTCTTACTTTATTTTCAATGTCGACGTCTGGAGATAAAATCTTGTATGCACCTTGGGAGTAAAATGTCATTATTCCCTCGCAATAATTTCTCCCTCGGCTTCGCTCGGAGTAAATAGATATAACTCCCTCGGCTTCGCCTCAGGAGTTAAACAACTAAATCCGTCGGCTTCGCCTCAGGATTTAAATCCTTTGGTTCCCTCGGCTTTCGCCTTAGGAACCAACATAATGCTCAGGGGAATAATGACATTCTTTACTCCCTTGGTGCATAAATAACTATTAAAAGCGCCATGGAGTACTTCACAATAAATAACACAACAACCACGTCTCTCCGCTAAACATTATCTATTTAAAATAGATAATGTTTAGTGGAGAGACGTGGTTGTTGGTGTTATTTAAAATAAATGATTTACAATACAATGTTTTGTCATCCAACCAATAAAACAAATCATCAAATTTTTTACATAGTAAATGTTTTATATAGCACCCACAGGTGCCAAAAATAATAGTCGTTGACAAAAGAATATAAATTTCACTCATTATCAAGATGTCATTGTCATCATGAAAATAAGTTATACTATACTACTCTATAATAAATATTAATAATAGACAACAATGAAAATATCAAAACCAAGTGTTATAATACTAAGTATATATTCAGAATTTATTTTAAAAATGAAAATATTTTCAGAAGAAAATGTGCTAAAGATAAATCAACTTACCATAAGGAAAAATCCAAGTTTAAGTAAAATAAAACACTGTACAATTCACATAGCTGCATCAATACATCCTTACTGCCCCTGGATATACTTAGCTTGGTAACGGAATCATAATAATTCCTTACAAGGAAAGCACGACAGTGCATCTAGAAAAATAAATATAAAATAAATGATAATTAACAAATTGAACGTCTTACACTTATTAATCTTAAAATAATTTTAGTTCGGAGGTCGGACACCCTGGCAATTTTTCTTTGAAATGCGGCCACATGGTTGTTATCCTATATCAGTTCTACATATTATTAGTTTATATAAATAGCATACTGCCATGATATAACTGAATTTTCAAATGAATTAGTAAAAATACATGATTTGTGTCATTATGTTATATATGTCAAATTAAAACCTAAAATGATGCTGATAATATATTTTAAATTTATGTATGTGTTAAACAGACATATTAGCACATATGTATAGAATTTCAGTCAAGTCAGATAATTTTTGAAGTTTTATGATTTTTTTGAAATTGCTGCGTCATTATGTGGGTTAATGTCATCACACATATTTCATTAACAATAGGGTTCCGGACATTAACTGAGATTTCAATGAAAATTTGCAAAACATGCGATAGCATGTTTATCTTTACTACAAGGTTTAACTGGGTAGGGTAAGAACAATATGATGCAATCTTTGAGAGTGAAGTTAACCCTCACTCATATTTATAAGTACATAAATATGTTTTTAGCTCATTGGTAGTAAACTTTAGGATGATCATTTATAAGTAAAAAGATGACCTGGCTTTTAGCAAATTTTCTTAGAAAAAATTCGCTAATGAGATGGCTTAGGTGTTAGGGGGGGGGGGTTGAGAGTGTGTACAAAATCAGTTTAAGAGGTTACAACATATGTCGAGTAATGTGTTGTTTTCCAACGTTTATAAAAAATCAATCCATAAAAAACTGGTGTTGTGTCTGTAAGACTACTAAAAGTTATGGTTCTCAGATTTTGAAACCTTGGTACTGGCGCTAATTTTGTATCACTGGGTGATACAAAATTAGTGATACTGGGTGTTCTTTGCAATCCACACATCCTTGCTTATCAATCCATTTTTTTCTAAAATTTTAAGAATATATTTAATAACCTGAGCAGTAGCTCCACAAATTGTTGTTAAATTTGTCCAAATTTTCAAAGAAAATTCGCTAAACAGTAGCATAACCTGAGCTTACAATAAGTGTCCAATGTAATCAATGGGATAAATATGCACATTTCTTTGAAATTTAAAAAAAAAAAATAAACAACAATTTGTGACTTTACTGCTCAGGTTAATGAATATTTTCCCATAACTTAGGCAAAATTTAAAGGTAGTCTGCATTTTAATTCAGACCCACCACTTTTATTTCATAATTCCACACCCAGGGAATACCTTGTGGGATTTCACTAAGTTCTATGTAAATATTTTGTTTGTAATACACGTTTTACTTTTGTATTAATACTTTTTTTGTGAAATAAAGAGCTTTGAAAACAAAATTATAAAAGTAAAAACTTAAATATTAATTTGACATATTTTAAATATAAATAAACTTAACTAACCTCAGAACAGTTGACTAATAAGTTGGAAGTTTCATTCCACGCCTCTTCATAACTTCTTCCCATTTAACTGATTTCTGCAGCCTGTCAGCGCAAGCATGAGCTAATCTATAAAAACAATTTAATTATTATAATTATAACTTATTTTTCATAATTAATGTATATATTTTTATTTTTATTAATTTTAGTAGATTTTTATTTACTTATGTCATAGTTTTAATTTTTAGGTTTTAGTAATATTTTGTAGTGGTATGCATTTCTTTGGTTTTATTATTGTTTAATATTTTTGTTTTTTATTGCTTTTCTTGATGATGACCAGAAGTGGTCGAAAGTCTGCTCTCAAATAAATCTTTGAATTGTGAAGACACTGGTTATTTGTTTAAACAAATTATTGTTACAAATACATACTACACAAATGACAAGATAAGTAATATCCGATTATTACTTCTGGCAGAAGTCTCCATTATAGAGATATTATTACACTTTAACAAAGTAAGGCAAAAAACACATTTTCTTTACTTAACCCTTGTTTTTTAAAATCTATTTACAGTCTTGTTAACTTGCACTGTAAATTCTACTTCCCTCCCTAGAGAATGAATCAAGCAGCATATCAAATAGACAGAGAAATATCAGATTGATATATGGTTGATAAGGGAATCAAAGCAGAGATACTTTTGTCTATTTAACTAACCCCCACTCCTCCTTCTTCACAGAATACTCAATCTGTATTTTTATATTATATTCATTACATTATAAATTCGTATTTCAAAACTTGTTCCGTAAAATCATAGCTTCATGGAATTGTAATTATTATGAAAAATGATGTCACCAATCACCAATGCACAATTATGGTACCAAGCTACCCAGGGAATGATAAGCTGTTCCTCCCGGTAAGTATTAGTCTCTTTGATTTTAAAAATGTCAGATAACTTACCCACAGGCGACTTGATTATAAGCTTCAACAAGATTAAGCATTGTATTAGACCAGACTTTATTCTGATGTCTTAACACTCCCTGTGACATGTACTCACAAGTTAATGGTAACTTATCACCTTTCTGGGATTGATTTAAAATTTTCATAATATATCTGAAAAAATTAGTAAAAACTTAATGACAAAAATGAGGAAAATTAAACACATTAACTTGCTCTTGAGTGTATGATTCAAACTCTAGCCTCTTATTCACTTAATTCTTGGCAATGGCAACGAATTAAAAAATAGGAAATAAACTATCAGCTCAAAGTTCTACAGGAAAAACAAAAAAATAATTAGTCAAATAAATTAATTTAGTTTTTCCTATGTGTAGGTGATTCTAGGTAAAAATCTTAGAGGAGACTTCAGCCCCCTTACTATATATATAAAGTGTTCACCAAAGAAGGAGGTGATAGTACTCCTCAAGGGAAACAAAATAGCTTTTAAACTGTTCAAGCTAGAAAGATGCAATTGGTCTCGTTGGAAAGCTGATTAAATGACTAAAGGCGAATTATTAACTATGGCAAATATTTTGGAACTACTACCCAAAAATTTACATAAAAATTGATTTTTTTGCAAAAAATGAAGATATGAAATTTTTTTGTTGGTGCATTGGAGGAAGTAAGAGTTAAGAAAAAGTTTACCCAAGAATGGAAAAAATTCTATTATCATTGTCCTCTAGAAAACCCTAACATTTTTATACATTCAATAGTCAAAATTTTATTTGTATATACGGTGTTTCATATAAAGTGTCCACCAGAAAAGGAGATGATAGTACTCCTCAAAAGGAACAAAACATATCCTATAATATAAACCCCGATCTCCAACCGTTTTCCCACAAGGTTAAATTTAATATTTTAAAAAAATATTTGACCTCACATCATAAAATTGTTAATAGGGATTTACTTATTCAAGCTAGAAAGGCAAAATTGGTATCATTATAAAGCTGAGTAAATTTCCTAAAGGACAAACTACTAACTATGTCAAATATTTTAGAACTACTGCCCAAAATTTTGCATGAAACATGTTTTTTTAAAAAAATGAATTTTATGGAATTTGTAGTAGGGCATTAGGAAAGTAAGAGATGAGCAAAAGTTCAGCCAAGAACGGAAAAAAACTTCTATTATGACTGCCTTTAAGAAAATGTAAATATTTTATTATTCAATAGTCAAAAATGTAAGCTATTAGAAGTTGCAAAAAACTGATAATTCTTGTCGTATAAAAGTGAAATAATGTGTTATTTTAACAAAATATTTATTTTCGAAAATAATTTAATAATACAATTTTTTGACTGTAGAAGGTAAAATAAACCTATTTTATTCTTACACATTTTTCTCTAAAACCACTCTTTTCCCTTGCTTTAGAGATTTTTAATTATTTTATGTACCATGTAATTAACAGTAGACATATGCAAAAATGCCAAAAAACATCAGTTTTTCCAACTTCTAGGAAGAATGGCTTAAAATTTGACTATTGAATGTATAAAAATTATTTAACTTTTCTTAAAGGGCAATCATAAGAGAAGTTTTTCCGTTCTTGGCTGAACTTTTGCTCATCTCTTACTTCCTCTAATGCCCAACTACAAAAATTCCATAAAATTCATTTTTTAAAAAAATCATGTTTCATGCAAAATTTTGGGCAGTAGTTCCAAAATATTTGACAAAGTTAGTAGTTTGTCCTTTAGGAAATTTACTCAGCTTTCTAATGATACCAATTTCGCCTTTCTATCTTGAATAGTTAAATCCCTATTAACAATTTTATGATGTGAGGTCAAATATTTTTTTAAAATATTAAATTTGACCTTGTGGGAAAACGGTTGGAGATCGGGGTTTATATTATGGGACATTTTTTGTTCCTTTTGAGGAGTACTATCACCTCCTTTTCTGGTGGACACTTTATATGAAACATCCTGTATATATACAAATAAAAAAATAAGAATTTTATAAATATATATATAAACAATTATAATTAAGCAAAATGGGAAGGTGAAAAGAAATCTAGGACAAAGGTTAGGCCAAAACTAGACAACAATGAACTATATGAAAAAATAAAAAGAAAATATTAAAAATTATATTTTTACTGGAGTTCTAACCTGGCAGTCTGTAGATGTAAAACTGTATTTTCCCCCTCATAGGTCTCAGAAGGAGTTGCCATTCCGTAGCAAGTGGGTAGACCACTGCTATTCATATATCCATGACCTCCGCAGGACTTTCTGCATTCCTCTACACCTTTGGTAGCATCATAAGTACAAACTGCTTTTAAACAACAAGCCATTGCATGCAACTGAAATAATATCGATAGTTGACATTGTATAAAACTAAATATTTTGAAGGGATAGGATCAACTCAGAAAAAAGAGATCAGAGGTAAAATCAAGTTTTAAATAATTATACATATGTAATTGATGATGGGGCACTAATGAGACATTAAAAACATCGCTCCAGTTTACTTCATATTCTAACTATATTTCGTATCCACCCTCGATACATATCCATATTAAATTGACAAAAAGCTAGTGATGTTTAAATACCGACTACAGATAATAACTTGATTTCATAAATAAAAATTATTTACATTATCAACTGTATTGGTCTCCATAATTAGTATAAGTTATGTGTTTGGGCGCTTAAGAGACAAAATGAAACTTTAGTGTGATGAAGAGCGAAATATTGTTGTTTAAATATAACATCTAAAAATAACTTAAAATAACTAAAATTAACTTAACATCTACATAACTTATAAAAATTATTTATTCATCATCAAATAAAAATAATTAAATAAAATAATATTTATTTCTATGATTTATTTATGAAATTAAGACATTATTTGTAGTCAGTATTTAAATATCACAAGTATTTGTCAATTTAACATGAATATGTATCGAGGGTAGATACGAAATATAGTTAGAATATGAAAGAAACTGGAGTTATTTTTTATTTTCTTACAAGTAACCCATTCATATTGCAATCATGAAGACAGACACAAATTCTAATAATTGTACAGATGTTCGAATGACTTGAAAATGGGGGTATTGGCCCTTAACCACTAGGCAGCATTGGCAAATTAGGGTGCTTCAATAGCCAGAGCTTTTTGTGGCCACTTTCTTGTTGTTTAGTATTATTTGTAGTTTTATTACTGCTTGTTCTTACATGACATTTTGTTATGCTTTTATACTCCAGTCAAATCTCCCCAAAATTACTAAAACCAAAATTGTAATTGTTTTGCGAGGAGAACAAGGCTCCTCTTTGTAAAGGCTGTGACTAAGACAGATAAATTATACTTCAGTCATGTGATAAAACCTCTTGTAACCACGTAAGAAGGGAGTAAAATATACCTGTTGCTAAGGGGATCTGATTCCAGTGGTGTAATAGTTAACACATTTGCCTGCCACCTAGACTGTCCGGGTTCAATCCCAGTCGGGACAGTTAGCTGTCCCTAACAAAGTTACATCCCCCTTACAAGCCTACGGGATGTCAGGTACTCACAAAAGATCCTTAACCCCAAATGAACCTGGGTTTAGGCAAAATTTTAGAGACTCAATAGTAGTTTATATATATATATATATATATATATATATGTGTGTGTGTGTGTGTGTTGTGTGTGTGTGTGTGTGTGTGTTTCTGCTTTATGGTTTTGAGAGCAGGAAAGCTTAGTTAGGCAGTGGGGCACATGATACTTCTAGGTAAAGCTAAAGAAACTTATATAACTTAATACCTGCACTAAGACTCATAAGGAAGAACACAATCTTCTATCTATGGGAGTTAGCAAAAAGGGCTCAACAATGTGGCCTATTTGCAAAGTGATCTTACCTCTACCTAATTACTATCACTATCACTATGCCTGTTACTATGGAGGAGCTTAGGAGCTATGTCTTAAGTTCACGTAGACTTAATAAACTTTAAGAGTTCTATAACCTAATCTTGTTCTAGAATACTGTAAACTAAAGAAGAAACCTACCTCAGGTAATCTTTCCAAATCACCAGATTCCATTTCACCGGTAACATCATTATACATATTCCACAACCATTCTGATGTGAAGAGTAAAGCATATACAGTTGATATATGAGGGAATAGTTTATACTGCTGTGTCATATAGTCTAATATCTGAACTTCTTTACCCCTGCACAAATACATTTAACATATAATGATGATATTGTTCTTGTCAAAACTTAAAAGCAAAAAATTATTCAAATTCATAATAATTTATTTGATATAAAAGTACAAACAAAGTAGTACATACAGGTTTTTAGATCAATACCCCCAAAACAGCAAGCTGGAGCTTGGGGGAGGAGTTTAAGGCTTTATCAGGTAAACATAAAAATAATATTTTAAGTTCTAATTTTAAGTATAAAATAAAATGTATCTGTAAAAAGAAATTATCCTTGTTCAAAACTAAATAAAAAGATATAAAATAAAGGTGATAAATAAAAATAAATTTTAATAAGTAAAGTATTATAAGTGCCAATAAAATTGTAATAGTGGTCAAGGAATAAGTAAAAAGAAATGTATAAATATTTAAGTAAAGATACGAGTCTTTCAGAAGAATGAATAGGCATTTGTATTATGTTTTATAGGTATATATGGAAATAAAGCAGCGTAAAATAATAAAAAAATTAATATAGAAATAAAGTAACAAGATTGTAAAAAGATAATGAAGTGTGTTTATAAATTATAATAATGAATTTTCAAAGCATATTTAAAACCTAGTAGTTCAAGTTTTGATCTAAATTCAGAGGGAAGAGAGTTCAGCACATCTGTACCTCGATATACATAGCACTTCTGGCCAAAACTAGTTGAAAAATTAGGGATAACACATTTTTTCTCTTGCATTGTTCTTGTATCATGGCCCGTAAGTTCTTTTGGCTTAAAGTTTTTAAAAACAAAAGTGGCAGCTCTTTGATTTGCAATAGTGATCAAAGGTAGTACATTTAGATTCTTAAATGAGAGTATGGAGGAATAAGTTATTTCTTTTTTTAATATGATTTTTATAATTCTTTTCTGTGTATTAATTAATGGTTGGAGATGAGTGATATTCGCCCCTCCCCAACCAACAATGCCATACTGTAATTTGGATTGAACCAATGGAAAATAAAGTGACCTCAGCATACTCTGATTTAAAAGCCTTCTTAAATTTAAAAATATAAAATAAAATTTCCTTGGTTTACCAAGGAAATCCTTTATTATTTACTCTCAGTATTTAAAGACTTTTCATTGCTATAAAAATGTTATAGGACAGATAATTTTTAACTTGATATAAATTAGTTATTTAATATAATTACTACACAACATAATAAAGATACTAAATACTGCTGAACAATGTGCTGTTTAAATATTAATTTATAGTAGAGAAGGGACAAATGACTTAGAATGAGAAAATAAGTTTATTATACAAAATTTATTTAAGTTATGTCACATTAAATTTATATAATTTATTATATTAAATTATTGGGTGAAACCCCCACTTATCCTATAAATCCCACTATTTTTATTTTATTAATTTGCTTGCTGATTACCAGCTTTAAAAAAAACATGCAACGAAAAAACCTAAACATATTTAAAATTAAGACAAATAAAACCACTTACGTATCTTTAATCATGCCTTGCTTCCTAACAGCACTGTACCTAGTAGCTATGGTAACAGCTTTAGATAAATACAACATAGATATGCCTCTGATAAGAGTGCACCTCACAAAAATCATGGTGCCATAAACTAACTTATCACTTGCACCTTTCACGTACGTACCGTCCTAAACAGGGAACACAAAAAATTAATTAATTAAAAAAATGATAAAAAATAAAAATAATTAAATAAAATGAAAAGATAGTTATAGCAAAAATCAAGAAAAATTATGTTAAAAGATATACAACCGGGGAGTCCAAGGAGAATCCCTGGGCTTTGCTTCAGGAATCAAATTCAGAGTTATTTGGCTTCACCTAGGGAAGCAACATTAAAGTGTTTTGACTTTACCTTAAGACTTAATATCTATGATTTCCTTCGGCTTTCACTTTAAGAAACAACATCATTGATTAGGGAATTATTCCTTACTTACTCCCTCTGACGTATAAATAATGATTCAATAACTTAATTATGCAATTTATACCATTAAGTGTTGTATCCTAATTATGGCAGTAAGTAATTACTATTTATTACTTACTGCCATAATTAGGATACAACATTTAATGGTATAAAATGTTAAGTGTTGTATCCTAATTATGGCAGTAAGTAATTACTATTTATTACTTACTGCCATAATTAGGATACAACATTTAATGGTATAAAATGTTAAGTGTTGTATCCTAATTATAGCAGTAAGTAAAAACTATTTATTACTTACGGCTATAATTAGGATACAACACTTAATGGTATCACATGTTAAGTATTGTATCCTAATTATGGCAGTAAGTAATTACTAGCTGTTCTTATAAATACATATAAAAAGAAACTTACGGGCAAAACTTTGGCATTTTTCATGAGCATGTTTTCCCTAGGGATCTTGACATGATCGAAACCAAGGTATCCATTATTCATGCCGTTCATACTCATCTTGGATCCTATCTCACCAACCTTCATCCCTGAAATAGAAAAGAAGTCAAAAGATTATTTTTTAAACAAAAATAAACTTTTATAATTAAATTAACATTAATTAAAACTATATTTAATTTAAAAATAATTACTATGCAATATTAGTGAGGAGTGATTCAAGAATTTTATTATACGAGCATTTGCTTAAATTTTGAAAATAATAAATAAGTTTAAAACATAAATACATTCTTACATAAAATAAAGAAAGAAACAAGGGAGGATTGATTACATAGGACCCTAAACCTTCCTAATATTAATTAATATAAACTTTGTATGAAAGAAACAAAGTCTCTCCGCTGTTAGTTGTAGTTTATTGACAATTAAGAAGACTGGCTTTACTGTAGGCACTGATGATGGCCTCTTGTTAGGTTTATAGCAATCTAATTTATTGTAAATAACAAATTGACTGAAAAAAGACTTTTTCGGTCTGTTTTACTTTTCTTCATTCATACTACTGTAGGTAATAAGGAAAAGTATTGTGTTTGCACAAAAATCCAAAACCAAGATTTTTTTTTATATTATCATGCAAATAATTTTTAATGCATATAATAAGATATAAGTAGTAGTAGTATAGTAAGTTTATACAAACCTGGAAGAGGCATGTGAGTCTCTTCGTCTCTAATTTGTACTATAAAAGGATGAACACCATGGCAAACATCATCAATATACATTTGAGCCATAACTACGGCATAATTAGCAGTCTGTCCTACTGAAAATTACATCCAAAGTTTACAAAAATGTGAAGTAACGTCTGTATTTAGAAACCATAATAATAGGTAAGGTATGAGAAAGATGAGTATAGAATTGTTTCAAAAGAAAATAACATAATAATTAATCACTTCAATTTAACATTCATTTAATTATAACAATAAACAGTTATGATGCTAAAATAATAGACGGTCTGGTTAATGGTAAAAAAAAGAAGATAGCGCTTGATATGATTTACCCTGACACGGTGGATAGTAGGATTAGCCCCTAGAGGAGTATTCCTTATATAGGTTCCGTACACGATAAAATAGAAAATATATTGAGAAAGAATAAAGTTAATGTGGCTTTCCTTAATTCACACTGCTTGCGTAGTCATGTTTTCAAATGTAAGAA
Organism: Microvelia longipes; assembly: GCA_018340805.1. Lineage (NCBI taxonomy): Eukaryota > Metazoa > Arthropoda > Insecta > Hemiptera > Veliidae > Microvelia > Microvelia longipes. The sequence goes on from JACMZG010001914.1 coordinate 12,304,495, forward strand.
TATAGTGGACCTATTTGATAAGAATGGTGTTTACAGCCTTAAATGTGGTATCTGTGGTAGTACCTATGTAGGCCAAACGGGTAGAGCATTCCACACCAGAATTGCTGAGCATGGAGCACTCACATCAAGCAAGTTTTGGCAGAAGAAAATTACAGACAATGCGATAACCACGAGGTTGCTTATTGTAATTTTGATTCAAAAGGTAATTGTATGTCTGCACTAGAAAATCTTGAGATTTTGTGAAATGTGGAAGAAAATGGAGTGAAAGCCCTTAATAGGAAAAGGGAAAGTGGGGGAACATCCGTAGTTAGTAGTCTTATGGGTTTCCCCCTCACCCGCCAATCGGCTACATGACTAACTAAAGATTAAAAAGGTTATATTTACCGCAAGTTGAAGAAGGAATTGAAGAATCAGCTACTGTTGATATGTTGCCCCGCCTGCTGATGATGGCGTTACGCCATCATATATCGACTGTAGCTGATTCTTCAATTTCTAACTAAAGGGTTTGATTAAAGTCTATTCTATTCTTCTACCAGTAATTTGTTTTATTTTATATTTTTTTTACTTTTTAACATTTTTTTCATATTTTAACATTCTAACTTCCCTCATTTATATTTATTTTTTATAAGGTTAGTTTTTAGTAGTTTATTAGTTGATTTTCCTCTTTTTTATGTTTCTTGGGTTAGGCACTGATGATGATCAAGAGATTGAAAGCCGGTTTTGTTTATAATAATAAACATTTTGAGGAGAGACTTTGGCGTTTTATTCAGCTTTTTATTGAATTGTATAAATCTCTTTCAACGCAGATTTTTGTCTAAAATGTTTACCATTACACTTCAACCTTACATCTAAACGTAAGAAAATAATAAGGTATAGATTAATAAATAAAATTATTTTCAAATTATTGATATTGTTACTGAACCAGCAAATTCTAAAATAGTTTGTATAATGTTTTATTTTATTATTATTTCATGAACCATTGTTTAAATCTTCAGAATACTGAAACACAAATTGAGTAGCCATTAAAAATAAAATGAATTATACAGTTACTGAACCAGCTTTAGTTCAACAATAGTTTTTAATAATGCTTTAATTTATTATAATTTCGTAAACCACTGTTTATATTTTCCAGAAAACTGAAACACAAATTCAGTAGCCACAAACAAATTAAAATGAAATAAAAAGAAATAGATTGAATACTTACAACCACCAGGCCACCATTTATAAGAACTTAGAGTTGGACTATTAAGGACAAACTCTTGAGTGGTTTTATCATACTTGGCTGTTGTCTCTAAACCTCTTAAAAATGTACCATGGCCTAGCTCTGTCTGCAATATTAAAAATAGAATAATAATGTAAATATTAAGAGCCCTTAAAAATGATTTACAAAAATTATACAAATTAAAAAATTTTGGTGCAGGGGTCTACAATTTGGGCAAATTTTATTTGAAATACTTTCTAGCTTATTGATACAAATTTTGCTTAATTTTTCGGTGTGTATGTGTCACAACTTGTTTTTTTATTTTTAAGTATCATCAAGTTAGAAGGTGTGACCTGGCTCAGAGTAGCAAACCAAACAAGAGAATGGAAAAGAATGACCCAAGTTTACTACCAAGTATGGCTTACTCCCCCTTAAAAAATGAAGATATTCGAAATATAAACATGAAGAAAAAAGATTAATAATATAAAACATTATTTTAGTGAATCAAAATAAAGAAAAAAAATAATTATAGTATCATTTTTTATGCATAGTATTTAAAAAATAATATATTTTTTGTGTCTGTATTAATTATCTTGACTTCTTAATACAAAATCAATGAAAATAAAAAAAATTAAAACTTGAAGCTTTTGATAAATTATAAATAAATTATCCATAAAAATTGGAGAATAATTATAATAATAAACCCTCTTATAGAGGAACCACAGCATATGTTGATTTGCATGTTTTAAAAAAATAGAACAAATCATAAAAAAAAATTTTACTAGCAATAAATGGTTATTGTATTGTATCATCAAGTTAAAGTACCATTTTTAACTTTTTCAGTAGTAGCATGACAATTTGTTTTTTTTTAATTATTTAAATAATTTGTTTCCGTAGATCATACACTACACAGCACAGCATTATTTGCACTCATTTGTAGCATAGTTTATACTACTTTTTAGCGCACTTTCTTTGAAAAAGTTGAAAATTAAAATACAAGTTGAGATGCTATTGCTCAGGTGATTAAATATTTACCAAAAATTAAGCCAAAATTGGATTGATAAGCTAAAAAACACTCATTTCAAAAAAAATTTGCCCGGTTTGCAGACCTCTGCACCAGAATTATTTAGAAGTTATAAACTTAAATACTGTAAACAAGACAATAAAAATAGTAAACTGCGTAGGCTTCCGCAGTTATTGTCATACTCAAGTTCAGTTTTATAGAGCATTCCATGATGATCTATAAAACCTGAAGATGCCTCCCATAGTTGAAGCGAAACTTCAGATTCTTCATCTACATTGATGCGGTTAACATTGGAAGACCTAAATCTTCAATAAAAATAGTGCTGGTACAAAAATATGAACCTGGGAACCCTAGCTTTGAGAAGTCTTATTTATACCTCTAATACAGATTTTGGACACACTCGGGGTGCTTCCTTCCCCCTCCACACAAGCCATCTTATTAGCAAATTTTTTCAAAGAAAAATTTTCTAAAAATAGAAGAAACTTTAACTTTTGCAAAAGTAATTTTTTTAGAGAATTCCTTTTGTTTTAGTTTTTTTTTAAATTTTACTTTTTAGCTGAATGTAGTTTTCTACATTTAGCTAAAAAGTAATCCTATTAAAACTACATTCAGCTAAAAGGTAATCCCCAAAATAACTAGGTTCAGCTAAAAAGTAACCCCTGATAAATATATAATTAACCCCAATACCCGAATTGTATATTTCACCTGATAAGAATATTTTAGAAAAATTGGTATTATATTTTATATTTAGCATGTTCATCATTTGGGTAAATTATAAATATTATTCAGTTACAAACCTGGGCGTAAGTTCCAATGATTTCACAGTTCCATGCTCTCATTAACCAGTACGCTTGTTGTTCTGGAGAGGCATGACCAAGCAATGATGGTACGAATACAAAGAAATGAAGACCAATCGGGATACCTTGATCTGAGACAACCCCTGCTACCATCCCTCCCATAACATTCCTAAAAATAAAGACGGAAAAATATTTAAAACAAATAAATCCTCTACCCAAACAAATATGCATGCACTATTTGCCTGACACACACAAAGGTAAATCCTGTGTTTGAGTACTTTGCGTAGTAGTATTGATTTTAAACCTTGAGTAGTCGCACTGATTTTAACCCTAAATGTTACCAATTTTTTTAAAATTGTACATATTTATATATATATATATATATATATATTTGTGTGTTGTAAAAGCATAATTTTTAACTTTTTTGTTAAATACATACATTTATACTTTTGAACTTTAACTTTTGGTACATTTTTAACTAATGTCTACTAATCAGTTATGTAGAATTAGTTAAATAGTTTGATGTCGCTATTAGAAGTACGATAAATACTCAATAGTAATAAAAAATTCAAACTAAAAAAGATAATAATAATTATTAAGATAAAAAAAGTAAATAATTAAAACACAATATGGAAATGAAATGATTCTAAGCAGACATACTTCACCATAACATACTTGTATAAATCAACAGTTGAAAACTCAGGATTGTCCAGTGAAAATTGTTTCATTTTCTTGAGAAACACAACAGATTTTCTAACAGCCTCCTCATATCTTTCTGCATGACTCAGGTAATCCATAGGGACTTTGTCCAATAATTCTCCATCAGACAGAAAGTAGTCATCTATAAATATGTAAACAAAAATAGGTAAGTAAGTTAAGTAAACGATGCTTAGTAGAAAGGAGAGTTGAAGCTCTTATGGATGGGCATGGGTCTCAACCCTAGGACCGGGAACAGCTCTCTATATTAATAAACTTCGTAGGTTTCTAGGGATATAGTAAAAAAGATTAACAGCATTGATAACACATAAAGATAACAGCATTGATGTGTTCACCAATCTTGAATGCATCAATGCTGATGAAAAATTTGGTGTTTTACCTCCGCTGAGGGAGGATAGTGATAGTAATTAGGGAGAGGTGAGATCACTGAGAAAGTATGCCATTTTTGGGCCCTTTTTGCCAACTCCCTTAAGTGTTTTCCCTTATGAGTCCTAGTACATGCATTTTGCATCTTATCCACTAAAGAGCTGTGGCTTAACTATAAGTTTCTATGGCTAACTAGTTTGTGTTGTTTAACTAGAAACAACACTGCCCCCCCCCCACTGCCTAACTAAGCTTTCCTACTCTCAAACCAAAAAGCAGAAACATTTATATTTCATAAATGCTATTGTTAAGGGTCTTAAATTTTGCCTAAATCCAGGTTCATTTAGAATTAAGGCTTTTATGAGTACCGGACATTGCACAGGCTTGGAAGCATCGGCCTAACATCCCTTTCGAAAGACGGCACATGAAAGGATTTATATCCCTCCCATGAAAATCCTAGAGGCACTGACCGGGATGAACCCAGACTATCTTAATGGCAGACACACATAGTTAGTGATAGTAATATGGGGAAATGGTAGTAACTACCAGGCAAGTAGGCCACGTGGTTGGGCCCTTTTTGCCAACTCCCTAAGATAGTGCTCTACTTCTTTTAATTTCAAGTGTAAGTATATTTCATCTAATCTAGACAGAAGAGCCGTGAATTTCTATGGTTCCTCACATGCTTTTCAAGCAATTATACGTATTTTCACTGACTTTTATAGTCTAGTGAAAACTGGGAACAACACGTGCTCTCACTGTTAAACCAAACCTCCATACACTTTAAACTACAAGGCAGAAACAGTATAGTATTATAATTAATCTACAATGAGGGTCCTAAATTTTGCCTATACCCAGTTTCATTTAGGGTAAAGGATCTTTAACGAGTACCTGGCAACGCACAGGCTCGAGACCACCGGCTTTATGCCCATTCTGAAGGACGTGGTATGCAGAATTTTTATCCCTCTCATAAAAATCCTAGAGGCCCGTGCTGGGATTGAACCAGGCACACATGCAAACCATTACACCACTGGAACGGACCCTTGCTCTGAGATGCATACTCAGGAATAGAAGACATCATAGATGAACATTCAATACTCAACAAAACTAAACTCAAACTATTCAGCAGCCTATCTTGTCTGCTGAGAAATATTTAAAAATCGGTTCAGGGACACCTTACAACTTCTTTTATCACATCAGATTTGCTATGCTCAGCCTTACTACTTTGGACTCACTTTGGTTGAATTGCTCAGAATATAAAAATCGTCAAATGTAATGCAGCACATCTTTGGACTTCCTCAGACAATAAATACATTCAATTTATTCCCAGCGATGACCCATCCAGGAGATGACTTCTAGATACAGCTTTACTTTTTGTATCTAATAAAAATTATGGATATACTTATTATTACATACTTGAACCAAATTTCAACTCGATTGGATTATTTTCCGACTTTTTACAATTTTTTTAAAAACATATACAAGTCATTCTAATAATAAGATAAAACTCAACTGATTGACACATTTTTTATGTTTTATAAATTTTTAAAATTTATGTTAAGTCATTATTGCGGGTTAATGACATCATAAAAAATATATTTCCAGATAGGACAACTAGACCTAATTTTTTGTTCTTAGTTTCAACTCTAGTGTAAATACGCTAGGAGCTCTGGTGATAACAGACACACACACATATAGACAGTCAACTTTGTGAAAACCTCTTAAGAGGTCTTAAAAAACCTAAAATGGATAATTCAAATAAAATACCGGTAACAGATCTTTTTTGCAAACACAATACATTTTCCATATACCTACGATATAAATGAGGAAAAGTAAACCCAACAAGTAAATTTTTCTAAAGGAACTCTATAACTTACTTATCATTTTCTTTTCTTGGGTTTTATCAGGTCCTCCATCAATCAAATTTGTAAGTTCAACTTTATTAAAAGTACATTTCTTTCGCTCGGCTGCTAAGTCAGGGTTGACCTTCATTGTTATCGTTGATTGATCTGATATTTTACTTTGTGTAGTTGAGACAGCTCGAACACTCTGCAAAAATAATGAAGGGTAAAATTAAAGAATTTAAGAAAAAACTTAAAAAGAATTAACAATATAATATTTTTATAGCATTGTGTAAAATAGAAGAATAAAATAATTCTCAGATCATTGAACGATAATAAGAATGTACATATAAGAGGATTTCATTTGTTAACCCAAGAATAAATGGTAAGAACAAAGATCATTAATATATCTTCGCCATTAAAAATACTGCAAGCTTTATAATTCTACCAGTAATTTAAATGATTCTATTGTCATTTTAATAAAGCACTAAAATGTAGTACTAAAATATAAATAAAAAGTTTTATACATGATGAACAGTGTTACCTCAGGTCCAAGAGCACACACCATAAAATGAAAGTTAAATCCTAAAGGGTTTAAGATTCTTCTAAAAGGTTCATGTAATGATTTTATTTAACTGTAAAAATTAAATATTCACATGGCAGGAGTCCTGTTCATTTTGACAAATATAACATGGGCCTTAGGACCCTTGCTGCTTTAGTTTAGTTTTTTTACATTATACTTGTTGTTTCATTATTATTTTTTATTACATGGTATTTAGCCAATATATCATGCGGGCAGCTTCATGGCAAGTAGTCTTATATATAATCCCTTAGGATGAGTATTTTTTTGTAAAACATGTTATACAAGCAAGATTTTAAAAGCAGACACCACAGTCATTCACTTCAAAATTCAGAAAGGTTAATCACAGCTAAGTAAGAACTCAATTTAAAAAATAATTCTGGCACTGTGGTCTGCCTTATTATTGGCTATTCCTCTAAAATTGCAGTGCACACCATTATTTGCACTATTTTAATGCTCAAATTGTTTCATGGTTGGTTTCTTTAAAGGTTTTAGCGCATTTCCTTTGAAAAAAATGTGTTACGTGTAGTGCTTGATAATTAAACCAGAACATTAAGCAAAAAATGAATTGTTAAGCACGGAAACACGCCATTACAAAGGAAATTTGTCCGTCATGCGGACCACCATACCAGAATAAGTTTATAGTTATAGACTTATATAATCTAAAAAAAAAATCTATATAAAATTATCGTCTCTACCAGAACCCATGTACAACCATGTCAAACCCATGTACCCTGGCTTTGGTATTGACTCCGGACCACTCTCATTCAACTCACAGGCCCAAAAATATGGATAATGACTCCCCACTTGAAATATGTTGTTTAGCAGCCATATTTTGTTTTCTGGTATTGACCACCGTTTTTTTGACTTTTTGGTTACTTAAAATATCTACTTTGGACAGGATTTATTTGATTCAGCGCCCAAAAATACATAGAAAACGACATCCTACTTAAAATTTAATTGTCATCAACCATAATTTTGGTTTCCTCTAATTTACCATGGTTTTTTCAACATTTTGGTCACTTATAGTAGTCGTATCGACTTCAGATCGGATTTATTCGATTCAGCACCCTATCCCATTGTCGAATTTCACCCAAAGGAAATTTGCTAAAAGGATAAAGTTTTCTTGATATTTATCGAGTTTGTATGATATTTTTAATAATGGCTAAAACTCAAAGAATGTCGACTGTCATAATATTTTTTAAACAAACTCTCCGTGTTGTTTTATTTCTATCTGGAAAATAAAAAAAGTATATTTTTATAGTTTGTATGAATTTCTGTCACACAATGTAGCCTTCATTAATAAAAGGTAATATACAAGGCAAACCACCTCTTACCACCTCTACGATTACAATTGAGGCTAAAAGTAGCCCAGGCACCCAAAATTTTCTTCTTTTACATTTTTAGTTATATCGAAAGACTGATATATGTGAGTAAATTCACCTGTGCCGCAATAATAATTACACACAGTTTTTCTACCCAATCAACTCTAAATATCTCAAACTAACCCAAAATGAACCATCAAATACAACAGTGAGATAGTTGTTTTTCTACTATAGGGTCATTCCATGCAGAATCAGCCAATTTTGTGCGGTCAAAATTTAAAAGTGAATGATACTTTATCTATTTATTGTCTTTTGCTTATTCTAAAAGGAAATGGTCGAATTTTCTCAATATCTTAATCCGTTTCCTGACAGTGCTTGTTTGTTTCTTGAAAAATGTCATTTTTTTCATTTTTTTGATAAATTTTAAAATAATTGTAACTTGTTTATTAGTTGAGATAATTGAATGAAAAAACAGTGTTGTAACCAGGAAAGACTATATTTTTAACTAATACCTGGTTTTTGTTATGGGTGTGAAGCGTGCAAAGCTTATTTTTAACCTAAAAATGCATAAAAATAGGCAAATATTGGCCAATTTTTATGGGGAAAAAATATATGAAATAGTAATAACACAATCTTGATATTTTTACAGTGATGACCCCAAAGAGTGCCCTTAACATAAATATTATTAGGTTTTTAATATTTACAGCCCTTCATGATTTTTAAGTGTGCCGGAAGTAGTATGTTTTCAAATTTTGCCCTATTTTGACAAGCTATAACTCTGATGGGGCAACTTTTAAAAATCTGATATTTTTACATTAAAACACTGCATACTAGTGCTCAATGCTCAAAAAGTTTCAAGGATGTGATATCTCTTATTTTAGAGAAATTGGTATTTATATATACATACTTTTATATGTATAACCATATAATAGGGAGATTTATCACTGTTTAATGATGTGGGTATTCTAACACCGATATGCCTTTATGAATTTTGTTCCAACTCAATTAAAGGGATATCATTTATTTATGTTGGCACAGAAGACATTGATTCATACTCAAAAAGACTAGAAAAAAGGTATGCGAATGTAAAAAATATCAGGGAATCAGAGACATGCACTGCATAGTTCCTGAAGGAAGCAATAAATTGATATTTAAAAGAACTTCATAATCTAGGTACGAAATCCAGCATTTATTTTTGTTAAATTACATTTATTTTTTCTTATTTTTATCTTTTAATTGTCAACCTTCATTTCATACATGAAGTATCACTTCTATAAATTTCTTTAATATTAAGAATAAGTAGAAATTGATCCTTCGTCAGTTTAAAATAACACACTATCATTTTGAGATGTGCTAAGTCCTAACATGGTTATTAAAACATTGAATAAGCAGACCAATTTGGTGTCAGATCAGTTACACACATACGATACTGTATGTATGAAGCCATCTCATAGGCAAAATACGATATACTGCTATGAAATAAGTTAGCTACAAAAAACTAACTCCAAAAAATAAAAAACAGTTTTATTTAAATTTAATTTTCTTATACTATATGAGAGCAATATAATTTTTTGAGGGGGCTAATTTCAAACCAGCTGAAGGAAGGGGTTAAGCCCCCTAGCTCCTCCCTAGAATTGCGTATAGCGATAATATAAGGATTTAAAATAAGTCGTACTTTCCTCATAAATAGTGATAAATCTCCCTATTATATGATTATACATATAAAAGTATGTATATATAAATACCAATTTCTCTAAAATAAGAGATATCACATCCTTGAAACTTTTTGAGCATTGAGCACTAGTATGCAGTGTTTTAATGTAAAAATATCAGATTTTTAAAAGTTGCCCCATCAGAGTTATAGCTTGTCAAAATAGGGCAAAATTTGAAAACATACTACTTCCGGCACACTTAAAAATCATGAAGGGCTGTAAATATTAAAAACCTAATAATATTTATGTTAAGGGCACTCTTTGGGGTCATCACTGTAAAAATATCAAGATTGTGTTATTACTATTTCATATATTTTTTCCCCATAAAAATTGGCCAATATTTGCCTATTTTTATGCATTTTTAGGTTAAAAATAAGCTTTGCACGCTTCACACCCATAACAAAAACCAGGTATTAGTTAAAAATATAGTCTTTCCTGGTTACAACACTGTTTTTTCATTCAATTATCTCAACTAATATGAAAAAAATGACATTTTTCAAGAAACAAACAAGCACTGTCAGGAAACGGATTAAGATATTGAGAAAATTCGACCATTTCCTTTTAGAATAAGCAAAAGACAATAAATAGATAAAGTATCATTCACTTTTAAATTTTGACCGCACAAAATTGGCTGATTCTGCATGGAATGACCCTATAGCAGAATCATTGATAAAACTAATTAATTAGTCTCTAATTAATAACCAGCCAATGAAGTTACGATAATTTGATTATATTAGATTAATTTTATGAAATGTAAAATATTGGACTACCAACCTGTTGATTGCTGAATAATTTCCTCAGACACGACTGCAAGGTCGAAGAACAATTAAATCTCATAGGGAACTCTCTCACAGATCTAACTGAAAGTAAGAATCTCGAATTTTTTTATTAGAGTATAAAATACGTCACAAATAATAATCTATCAAATTTAAGGACTATCAAGAGGTCTTAAAAGTTCATATAAGATTAATCAAGATTAAAAAGAACAATTTTTGATAAGATATAAATGAAGAATGTTACCTTCAATAAATTACTTGTTGAAGTGAAAACCTACAGGATTTACTCAAAAGTAATTATCACAAAATTATGAGCACGAATTAACTTTAAACTTTTTGAATCATAATAATTAACATAATTATTATTCGTTTATAGTTTTAAATAGTTCATAACAAGTTTTGTTGATAAGGTAATCTCCCTCTACTTTTGATAAGGAAATTGACCTCGGAAAGTTTAACTCCTGTAAAATTAACGTTATGCCTATCCTACATTACATATATGTATTGTATACTTTGACTAATACTAAATATAGAAGGAGCACTACTGATAACACGATTATATGAGGCGATTCACTAGTGGTCTTAAGTGATGCTGCCACCCTAACAGTTATTAGTGGAATTACATTCTGTTTACGGTCCTGTGCTCCTTCTATATTAGTATTATTCTAAGATTGTATACCTACATTTTCAATCTTACTCGGCCAAACATAAACAATTTAATCATAAAGATTAAATTTAAAAGTTAATAGATAAAAGAAATTTAAGTACAATTATATATTTCTTTAGATTAATTTCATATCAAATTCTGTTAAGAATTACTTAAACTTGTTAAATTAAAATAATCAATCCTTTAATCATCAAAGAACATAATATGGGTAGTATAACACATATTACATGGTAACACAAACACACAAGGCAGAACCTGTGGGAAATAATCATTATTTTATTCAGCACAAGCTTACAGTTCCTCAAATCTGAACATAAACATGAGTAGGTAAACATAAGTAAAAAAGGTTGCCGGCATTTTACTGGAATCTTTAAAACTATGTACCAATCGAGTTTAAGATAATAATTTATTTTATTTTTAATAACAACAACAACTTAACTTTGAGTAATATAATTTATTATATAATTATTTTTATAAGTATAAAAGATTTAAATGTTTAAAGGTACGTCAAAAAGTTAAAAAAAATCTAAGCTAAGTTCTCTTAATTGCCTAAATAAAGTTTTCTAATCATCATCTCTAATTTTGAATACAACATAGACTGTCTTTTGATTTAATTATTTAAATATCTTTATACTTCTCCTGTAATAGTTATTTTATTATGCACCAAGGGAGTAAAGAATGCTATTACTTTCATGAGCAGTTAATTGGTTCTAGAGTGCCTGTATGATTATACAGGCACTCTAATTGGTTCCTAAGGCAATTGCCAAGGGGACTAGAGCATTTAACACTTAAGAGTTATGACTATTAACTCCTGAGGCGAAGCCGAGGAAGGTAATTATTGCCAGGGAAAAAAAGCATTTTACTCCTAAGGTGCATACATGATTTTATCTCCACACCATGGTTAACTTTTATGTATTTATTTAATATTTTGGAGGAGCCACCCAAAAAAAATATATTGCTTGAAACATCTTTTTTGGTCTGAGAGATTTTGAGCCAATAAAAAAATTTTTTAGGTCAGGCCCTCCTTTAAATTTTGGGAGAACCCCCCAAAAATGGTAAAATACCCCCTCTTCAAGATTTCGGAACTCTAGGCATAATTATAGAAAACCCTTTTTACTCCCAAGGGAAACAAGTGCTTCTTTACTAGTCATTAAACTCTACATTATAAATTGTCTGAAGATAAGCAAGTTTTTCCTGGTAATCAAATGCCTTGTCACATTTCTTTACTACCTTCTTTACAGACTAATTATCTTAGTTGCTTAAACCATCTATTTAAAAAAAAATGTGAAAAAGTGATAATACAATAAATAAAACAAGTTTTACCATCCAATCCTCTGAATATCAGATGAATCAGACCAATAAAATTCTTTATTAATAAAAACATAAAACACAAAAAAATTAATTACACTATACAGTAATGTTTCACACAATAACTGCCATCTATAAACTGGGCGTAAATTAAGTCTATAAAATAAATATGGTAAAATAAAATATCTTAGTTCTAACAACTTTTGAGGAACTACCAACATTATCGTACACAACCAAAATATTAATGCAAAGCAAAATTGCATATGATACAAATTATATGTAATATTATAGATACAAAACATATAAACAGGTACTAATAAATATTTCAGAATAAAATATTTTTGAACTAATTTCCAAAAGTAAAAAGTATAATGTCGATTATCAGCTAATAAATAAGGATGTACAATAGAATTGAAATGAACAACGGCAATAAATAGTATAAATAGAAATAATATTAACCTAATTCTACTCATTGAAAAGTAAATAAATGGTTTGATTGATCGAATTGCAAAAGGTAAAGAGAAAAAAGTACAAAATAAACTGAAATAGAATAATTGAGGAATATGAATAACAGCAGTGTGACTTAAACGATCTCCTACAACTATTCCTTTATTGAAATAAACAAATAATATAAATAAGCAACAAGAAAGTATGTAATACTTTGAATTGAATAACGTTATTAAAAATGATTTTTTCCGTTTATAAATTTTATTAAAAGTAATTTCTATAAAATGCTTAATTGATAATGTTGAGTACTGAATTTTACCAAAAATTCCATGAAAAAATTCATTTAAATTCAATAAAAGTAGAAATCCTATCCACACTACATTAGTTTGACGCATTAATATACCTAGGCAACCAACAAAGGCACTCCTGAAATATCTATGCCTTATATGATAATAATGAGATAGTAAAACAAAAAATACGGAAACTACATCTGTATAATACAAAAAGTTAAAGAAATATAACAGTGGGAAAGATGATACATTGAATGCAGACCAAAGAACTATGTCATGTTGTATTAAATAATTCCTATAAATTAATTTAAATGAATAATATAATAAACAGAACGTCAATATGGATGTAAATACGTTGACTAATCTTAGCATAAATAAATTGCATACATCTTGTCCAAGAAGATATGAAACGGGAGATAAAAGTCCAACGGTATACACATACAGCCCTGGCAATGTAGTTATCTTCGGATCCCAATGAGTAAAATTAAATAAGCAATAATTCTTGGCTTGGAAAACATGAAACTGTTCGTCTATGTAAGTTATCGGGTGAATATTATACACAAGATAAAAAACATAAATTGTAAATGAAGTATAAAAAAGTAAACAAAGTAAGAATGATAACTTGCTTGGTATTTTCATCACTTCTTTCGGTATTTTTTAGGGCAAATGCGACATAAAACTGTATGATAGTCTACTTAAAAATTTAGTTTGATTTTCTATGTTATAATAAAAAAATAGATACATAAAATATTGTATGAAGATTATAAATCTGATAAAAATCGACGAATTTGAACTTCCCTCTTGATGTCTTGACAACAATAACAAGCTAACGTCACTCATATGGTATTCCAGTACCAATTATTGAAGCAGCTTTAATATCTTAATAAATAGAAATCATGAAAATAATGTGTTATCATTGCTTTAGTATTATTATCAACATATTTTTCACAAAATTTATGATAAAATATTCAAATAATCTAAGCAGATAATATTCTAATATATTATCATAGTTTTTGTAAGTAGGTTTGCAAAATCATCTGGGAGCTGAAGCAGCTCTCCTAATAGAACAGAAATCTTTTGAATATGCAATGTTGCCAAAGTAGTTTTTCTTTAAAATGAAACTACATAAAGAGTTAAAACTAATGTTAAGTCAGAGCAGAGATAATAAAACCTAAACGGTGTTAAGCATGCAACAAGGATTTTGAATTAAGATCTTTATTTAAGATTCTTGGTTTACAAAGTCTAAACCAGTAATAATAAAACCTAATCGGTTATAACAGGGAGAATAGACTTATAAGGCATATTCTACAAAGACAAGTTAAGTCTGCTTCTCTAAGTTAGATGTTCATCAGCTCTGATAAGTTAAACAGAGTGCCATACCTCTTTTCCACCTCATGGTAACCTTAACTTACATTAGACGTTTGTATATGTGGACATGGCTTTTGTTATTATATTAAAATAGTCTTCCAGCTTAATTTTTAAAGTCTGGTTATTATGATTAATTAACAAATTTGAAGTAAGTTTATCAAAGGCAAAGAATTTTGAGAAACTTAAATAATCACAAAATTGTTAGGTTCATAGAAACATTGCACTGATATCCACAGTTTAGATATCTTATGTCCATGAATAAATATAAAGTTGATATTTTTTTATAAGATAGTAGTTTGCTTAAGCCCAATGAACTCAAAAGTCATTCATCGTATCAGTATGAAGGGTCCATATACAATGAATGGTGGGTGGGCAACCTCACTGAATATTTATATTCACGACAAACTAAGATCAACTCTTGTCATTTCTATGATTTCAGTATAACAAGATGGTGACAGACAGAAATAAATTTAAAACCTTTAATTTAGGAAAGATAATAGAATCTTGGCAAGAATATATTTCACAAATATAGTGTGATTTTGGTTATATTTTTGGAAAACCCCTTACCCAAGGGAGTAAAAAAAATACAATATAAAAACAACTTTAGAATTACATAATTTATTTAAATTTATACACAAATTTACAAAAAGAATTGTGTTCAACAATTACAAACTATATAAGTCTTTAAAATTGATTGTTAACACCGTAATCACGTTGTTTAAGTTAACGGAAAACTTAAATGTTAACATTAAAACAAATAAAAGAAACAAATTTTTTGGCTTCTAATGTTAAAATTCTATATCATTTTAGTGATTATAAAAAACCATTTAAAAGAAAAAGAATTTATTCAGTCAAGCTTGTTTTAAACTTGCACATTTATATTGTATAAAATAATTATTGAGGAGAAGAAAAAAAGGTGCAATATCATCTTTCCCTCTATCTATTATTAAAAACTTCACACGTACTTTTAAAAAGTATGTCGATAGTAATATTCTCCACCAATCAATTTGATAGGTTTTAAATCTTTTAGAGTATAATATAACACTCGGCTAAAGTCAGTTGACAGTGTGCCAAAAAATGTGGAAGGGAAAGAATTATATTGGTTTAGACCGACTGCACCACTTCCTCCTCTACCTCATGCCAACCTCGGTACAAAAAATACCTTTTTCGTAAATAATATCATAAAGGTAACACTGGTTGTAAACATTTGTAACCTCGCATCGCTTTTATTTCCCTCATTGTTCATTTTGATCTGTTTGAGTTCGTTATGGTGATGCAGAGTTGTAATATGATCTGAGTGCCCATATTTGACACATTCTTTAACCATTTCTTGCTCTTCGAGTACAGTGCAGGCTCTGTCAACCAAAAGACAGCATTTTTTTTTCAAAATGCTATGTCTTTCAATAGATGACAGTCTTGATATTTTAAGTCTTGACTTTTTTAAGTCATAAATGTGTTTTGTGTCATATTATTTCTATAACATAATACAATACGCAATACTGTAATTAACAACTTTAACTCCACTTAATTCATACTTCCCGAACAAATTTAAAGCAACACTTAGTTGGTAAATTTATAAGATACAACAATATTCCTACTTAAAAATCAAATAAATAATTTAAAAAAATAAAAAAATTACGATATCAAATAGAAACAAATAATAAAATTCAAAACATAACCTTACAGTGTTGCCAGATTGTTACTTAAAAGAAGGATTTTTTTAAAAAAAGAGGGCATTGAGCATTTAGATTTTGGCGGGCTGTCAATTGACTTAAGCCGTGTGTTATATTATAGATGTTGGTACTAAAGTTGTTTGTGCGAAGAAAAAAGGGAAGTCTAATTACTTTATAGGGATAACAGCTTGGAGGAAAATGCTGGATTGCTCTAATTTATTATCATTGTCACTCAAGCTTAGGATTCTTAAACTCAAGCTTAGTTAAAAACATAAACTAACTTTCATAAGTAAGTAGACTTCCCTTCTTTTTTCATTTTCCTACACTCAAAATGGTTTTAATTAGTACATACAAATAAAGCTTAATTTAAAAAAGATACCGAATGGTATCTCAGACTGCCTCACAAGTTATGAGGCACATATATAAACAGCATGTAACATCAAGTTCAAAATACTCATAACCTTGAAGAATAAAAAATGTTATGGACAAATTTAGAAAATCTATTGATACAGTATGACACACGAATAAAATTAGTTGACAGCGGAGGAAAATAGTGTTGAGGAACCAATGAGGTTAGACTGATATAAAATTGTGGGCTCTAATCTCAATGGATCCCTTGCATTATTTTCCCATGCTGTCAACTGATTTTAACTTCCATTAAATTAAACATTTACTCTTACAAAACACATGACCTCAGAAGAAAGCGCATCAATTTAATTAAACATAGAACATATAATTATACTTCAATAAAATATTAATACAACCAAAATATGGGTTTAGCAAAAAGATTTAAACAATATTTCACAAGTGCAAAATCATTAAGTCAAAATAAATGTAAATAAAAAATTATTAATCTTAAATTCAATTAAATGCAGTCACAATAAAGAGTGATAGTGATTATAAGGGGGAGTTGATAGATTGCCTAGAAAGAAGCAGGCCCATAAACCGGGGGGGGGGGGGGGGGGGTCCTGGACCCCTCAGTTAAAGTCAAAGAGACTTACTTAGGAGGTGTACATAGGCAGTATAACACAGTGATAAGGGTCTGTAAGTGAGACAGCTTCCACTAGCGCCATAACGGGACTTACGACTACTATAGTCTCCGTACAGAGAGACTAGATAATCCCCACAACTCCTATAGTAGCACGCACTCTAAACTAGAAACATCAGGTACAATGGACCCACATACGAGGTCTAAGTACCTAGGAAATTATTTCCTCCGGAATTAAAAAAAATCTAGGAAGAAAACGTGCCCCACTGCCTGACTAAGCTTTCCATACAGCAAAAATATTTTCATTTTATATAAGCTACTAATTAAAGTTTTAAATGTTACCTAAACTCAGGTTCATTTAGGATTAGGGATCTTTTTATGAGTACCTAATATCAAAGAGGCACCACTGGCGTAAGGTTCGGAGGACAGCACATGAAAGGATTTCAATCCCTTGCATGAAAACCCTAGAGGCATCGACCAGGATCCTACCCGGACTATCTGGGTGGCAGAAAACACAATAGAATAAAGGTAACAAGAGTTTTCCCACATAATATCGTAGCAGTACAAATAATCAAACTAAAAAAATTAAATTTAGGTTTATAATAATACCATACAAATTACAAACAATACAGAATATAACCAGGGAATATAATCAATATTATTGTATTTTTTGTGATTTAATGTGATTTTACAGGATTATTATTTTTAATAAATTAAAACTTTACATCATTTTGTTTAAACCATGAAAGCTATACCTACTTTAATACTATTTATTTATCTGGTTTAAGATAGTAACTTCCCGTCTTACTCAAGCAACAATTTAATATAAGTATAAGCAAACAATACTCTTTTTTGTCAAATTGAAAATAAAAGGTACATTAATAAAATTAGACAATCAAATCAACTATAATGACAATAATATTCATATATGCAACAAAGGAGTAAAGAATGCTATGATTTCCCTGAGCAGTTTTTGGTTCTTAAGGGGAAAGCTGATTGAAGCAAAGCATTTAATCCCCAGGCAAAGCCAAGGAATTTTTGTGTTAAACTCTCAACGGAAAGCCGAGGCAGTTATTACAATTGACTGCATTTTACATTAACGAAAAAACAGCATTTTACTCCCAAGGTGCATACAAGATTTTATCTCCAGACGTTGATGTCATTTAAAGATTGATATATTCTTATTTTGATACGTTTTGTCATATTTTATTTTAAATATTATGAGTCGGACCCCCCAAAAAAATTTAAAAAAAAGTTAGTGCCCACTTACAAATTTTTGGGGTGACACACCTGGGAAAATATTGAAAAATTGATTGTTCCCTCTTATAAATTAAAAAGGACTCCAAAAACCCCTTTCTATAAAGATATAGAGGCCTTAAGCCCAAATATTGGGGGTTAAGGCAAACTTTTCACTCCCAAGGGAGTGAAAAGTAACTTTTTCTCCGTTGAAAGTAAAAATTGCTTCTTTACTCTTTAGCATTAAAGTGCTTTATAATTAACTAGTAATTTAACTTCACATTATATCCCTAACATCTGGAGATAAAGTCATTGGCTTTTTTAAAAAAAATTGCTTCTGATTTATTTGATTAAAATCAGAGTGAGTTGCTTCATCCAATCGTTCTAAACTCCTTTAATTTCATTGTCACAATAAGTTATATTACAACTTTATTATAGCTGTTTTGTTCTTTGGTTTTAACTAAAATAACGTACTTATTTATGGAATAAGGCTTGTTTAGCTCTCGAATGTCCAATAATTACATGCAATGGCGGACTGAGCCAAAAACGCCCAAGAAGGGTTTGGCTTAAAAGGGCCAATACCAAGGTCTCAAGATGTAAAGAATATGAGCCATAAAGATCTAAAATGTAGAATACATTATTTATTACTTTAAAAAAATATTTAAAGCCCTTTATGCTGCTTTAGGGTCCTAATTGAATATGCTAAGGACTTTTTTGGCCTAGCATACTCAATCAGGTATACTCAATCAGCCCCCTAGTTTTCCATAGGGACCTTAAAAACATCATATTTTTCAAGGAGCTCTATTTGTCCCTACCTCAGGCATTGAGCCTTTTTGACTCTGAAATTGTAAATATATTGCATCATAATAACACATTAAAAGCTTAAAAATATTTCGTTGTTTTTTCTTTAAGTTAATTTTTAGCTGAAGGGCCAAGGAGGGCTGCTACCCTCACCCACACAGGCCAATCCACCCCTGATTTCATGCTTCAAATTAAATATATTAACATTAATACATATTTATAGCTTAAACCCAATTATAAATTCTGTGAAGAGCTACATATTTAATTTATTAAATAATCTAATTTTAAATTAGCTAATTTGTAATATAGATTAGGGCTCAGTCTTAAAAACTCAAGAGGATTTTTAGAGTAACTTCAGCAGGTATTCAGTAATATAAATCAATGTTAAATTATTACTCGTAGTTGCTTGAAGTCTAAAAATGTTTAACTGAGAACTAAAAAGACATGAAAAGTTAAAGCAAATAATATTAATGTCTAAAATAAGACAAAATTAAAGAGAAAACGTTTTCCACGTTTATTTCTTAATAAAAGAAATAAAATAATATGTGTAAGAAAAACAAATAAATAATATGTGTAAGAAAAACAAATTAAAAAATCATCTAAAAACAAAAACAGACTTTTTATAAATAGAATGTCATTACTAATAAAGGTAATTTTAAGTAATACATGTACTATTAAAATAGTCAAATAAAGCAAAATAAAATTTTATATAAATTGTTAAGAAAAAATGACTTCAATTCTACAATGTATTAAATAAATAGGAACTACATATATTTCAATGTTTTATATTAAAATAACATAATAATAAAAAAAATACATAAATAAATAATAATAAAATTTATATATTACTTTAATTTTATTTACATATTATTATCATTATTAATAATAATATAAAAATATATTTATAAAAATAAAATAAATATAAAAAAATAATATAATATTTTATATTAAAATTCTTTATGGGTAACTTATATTAAAAATCATTATAGAACTGAAGTCGTATAGTCCTTTATATACCCCAGTTAAAAATAAAAAACGCATTTAATACACAAGTTTTAAGAAGAAAAGAGAAATGGACAACGCTTAAAATTGTCATACATTTTTGTGAAAACGTAATGTTTACAAAAATACAATCTAAAACACCAAATGTGAGATAAAGTAAACGACCAACAACGTGGTATTAATACTAGAAAGCACCCTGAAACATCAAGGTATATTACAAGAGGGGCATCACCAATCTCAGTACGTTGAGAGGCCTGAAACATGTTTTTGAGGCTCTCTGGTTTTCTGTGTAACCTCATTGAAACCTAAGTGTAAGTTAAGGTTATAATAAATCAATTATCGTTTGTTGTTCACACATAAATGTTCTACTATATAAATTACTGTAATTTTGCACTGTTTATTAGATTATATTAATAGTCGAAGAGTTCAGGTTACTTCTTTTATGTATCAGAATTGTACTGATAGGGCCACTCAAGTAATATATCTCTATGCCCTGGAATATGAAATATTGGGTTAAGTACTTTTAAAAAAATGTCAACTAATCTTGAATCAAATTATTCCCATAAATTATAAAATAGATAATCAGATAAAACTAGATAAAAAATAATAAAAATAAAGAAAAGTAAAAGTGTCTTTTTTAAAATACTTGTTGCTAGCAATTTATTTGCTTTTTTTCTCTGACGAAGCGACACCAGCTTCAACGGGAGGAGAAGGCATCCACATTGTATTTGGCAAACTTGGACCAAAATAAACTTTAGAATTTGCTGAAAGGGCTTCGATTCTTTTCATTTCTAAGTATTCCCCAGTTAGCAACAATCTATTAGCTTCTGCTTGTAATTTTAATTTGTAGAATTCAGCATCTGCGTAACTTTTTTCTTTGGCTACATGCATCGAATCTGAAACAGTTAATAATGAAAATTTTGACTTTTAAAAACATCACTGAAAGGATTGAGGGTTTTCTGTCCCATGAAGATTTTTTCTTTATACCTACGGTCAGTGGCGGA
>JACMZG010001914.1:12328111-12338111 GCA_018340805.1 Microvelia longipes
TGATCCCAGCAGTCAACCATCCAACTACTGACCACACATAATGCATTGATTTTTTGATCATTTGAGCTAAACAAGCTCAAATGATCAAAAAACCTACAATCAACCAGCTACCTAATAATAATATTAAACATGTAATTTTCAGCACTCACATAAGTTCATAATTTTTCCTAATCGTTTCAGGTATTTTAGGTTTAGTAACTCTTACTGCTTGTATAGTCAAGCCAGGAGCCATCTGAAGGATGTCTCTTTGAAGGGCTGTCTTTAAGTTTTCATCAATCTGATCAAACAGATCTATATAAACCTGAAACAAAGAGAACCAAGCATTAAAAAAATCGGATACAAGGTACCTTTGAATCTTTCCTTGTCACATCAGATTTGCTAAGCTCATCCTTTCTTTTTCAAGGTTGTTTCGCTCGTCCTCCGATTGTAAATACATCTATTCATTCCCAGCAGTCACTGACCACACTCAATACAGCTTAACTTTTATGATTCAACAAAAATCATGGACATACTTGTAATATCAAAATTAAACTTGGTGTAGTTATTTATTATATAAAGGTATACACTTGTACCAAATTTCACCACAATTGGATAATTTTCTGATTTTTTTTTACGATTAAAAAAACGTACACAAGTCTTTTGATAAAAATTGAACTAATGTTGATAATGAGATGAAACTTGGCACATATGTTAGTCTTATACATGGCTACATGCTTGCTAAATCTCAAATTGATTGCAACATATTTCCGCGTGTTATTTTTTTTCAAAATTTTTGCTGAGTAATTTTTGCAAGTTATGACGCCATAAAAATTGATTATCCGGATAGCACAACTACACATATAGAGTGATTTTTTTATAAAGTAACAACTCTCTAGCATAAATATACTAGGTGCTCCGGACATAATAGACAGACAACTTTGAGAAAATCACTTAGGAGGACATTAAAACACCTAAAACGGATAATTTAGGTGACATCCTAGTTTCAAATTAATTTAATACTATAAAATTTAAAACAGTCCAAAAAAGCTCTAAAGTCATAAAATTTAAGGTTAATAATTTATACCATAGATATAAAGTGGGTATAGGAAAAGTATTGTGTTTGCAAAAAATACAAAACCGGTATGTCACCAAAATTATCCGCTTCAGGGGTTTTTAAGACACAAAGGTTTTCACAAAGTTGTCTGTCTGTATGTGTGTGTCTGTTATCATTGTAGCTCCTAGTGTATTTATGCTAGAGTTGAAACTTTGTATAAAAATCAGTCTACCGCTGTAGTTGTGGTATTTGAAAAATGTATTTTTATGATTAGCAAAAATTTTGGAAAATCAAAAAACGCGGAAAATGTAGCTATTAGATTGAGATTAAACGTGCGTGTTGCCATGTATATGACTAGCATATGTGCCAAGTTAACTCATTATGTTGGCAAGTTGACAATTCTCATTTCAGCATTAGTTCAATTTTTTATCAAATTACTTGTTTCCTTCTATTAAAAGATTGCAAAAAATCAGAAAATAATACCATTGAGTTGAAATCTAGTACAAGTGTATACTTTTACGTAATAAATAAGTACACTAAGTTTTGTTTTAATACGACAAGTATAAATATGGTTTTTGTTGGATAGTAAAAGTTAAGCACATTGAGCTTGGTCAGAGCTGTATGGGTGACTACTAAGAATGAAATGGATGTATTTACTATCTGAGGACAAGCAAAGCGAATCTGAAGTCGGGAGGATGAGTGAAGCGAATCCAATGAGTTAAGGAACAGTTCCGAGGTGCCCGATTTTATATCTTTTTGTTTGTCATCTTTAAACTTTTGATTGTGTCATCATCATAATCTTCTAGGACTGTATCCATTAAGTTTCACTTTAATCCTGAGTTCAACATAAGCCTCTGTTGCCCAAAAATATTTACTTAGTCACTGTTGACGTCACTTCCTTTTACAACATTTCCCTATTATATTTAGATCAACGTCCTTATGCTTATATTCTTTCCACTTGCTTCCTTTGTGTAATTTGATGAAAATTTGCTACAAGAAGTTTATTAAGTTACTAAATTTACCTCCTGAAGGTTGTGCACGCTGCAGAACTGATTTAACTCGTGATGAACCTTGTTGAATATCAGCGTTTTATCGTAATCAGCGGTGTAATTCTTAACTATGTCGTACACTGTAAAATATAATCCGTAGCAATGCCATAAATACTTTATACTGGATTAGAATAAGAATAAATAAATACTATTGATGGGTTCTTACAGCAGGATTGATCAATGGTATTGAACTATCATAACAATGGTATTGAACTATCATAACAATGGTATTGAACTATCATAACAATGGAATTGAACTATCATAACAATGATATTGAACTATCATAACAATATCCTTAGAGTGAGCGTGAATGGAGTCCATTATAAATAATAAAAAAAAAAAGAAGAAATAATGATGATGGCCTCTTGTTAGGTTGAAAGCGCTTTGCCAATAAAGTTTTATTTTGTAGAGAGACTTCTTTTCTTTCATTATTTATCATAACAATGGTTCACTTGTATATGAATAGTAAATTAAAAAGTAAATATGAAAGAATATTTTCATATTTTTAACATTAGTTAGTGATGTTTTGCCCTCTTGAACATGTTTCCAAAATGTAAACAAAACATTAGGAACTTCAATTTCCTAGCCATAGTTTCATTTGTTAAACAGTAACTACTAGCTGCATAAAAAAAAAAATTTATTTGATTTTCAAAGAAAATGTAATTTCTAAAATTAACAACATGGAAGGGAGGGGGTGCAGAGAAGGTTTCATTAATTTAAATTGAACACCTGTAGATGTTTTAGACTAAATTTATTTTTGAAAAATAAAAAACACTTTGTATTTAAAAACAAACTGCCTATCATGAAACAAGGGTTCTCCACCAAAAGGCTTGACAATTACAGGAGCTATATAATATTTCCACTTAAGCTAGAGTGTTTACAAGAAAATAAATTATCTAGAGATGTGATTGAGGCCTCTTAGTACAAAGAATACTTCACAACATCATTTGAGACACTTTTTATCAAAGAAATATTTTTATGATTTTGTAAAATTTTTAATTAACTTGAAAATCTGATTAGTTCATCCTCTACTGAAACTTTATTTTTGTGCCTTATTTCTTTGAAAGTGGATCAGCCTTTTGAGTTGACGAGACTTTACAAGAAATGTGCACATCCATTAATATATATCAAGAACTGTGCTAATCATGGATGCTGATGAAGCCTCTTTGTATTCAGAAAACTTTTCAACATCACTAATAACAATAATATCTTTATTTATTATTATAGTAATGATTTCACCTGTCTCTGAAAACGTCTGATACATGGAGTTGTTTAATGGAAGTTAGTTAAAGCACTCAATAGACACGTATTGAGGCGAGTTCTTCAGCTGATTTTTTTGGTTAAAGAACAAATTGGATAAACTTTTTATCAAAGAAATATTTTTTGTGATTTTTTTTATAAGTTTGAAGTGGCGCCATTTGAAATGATACACTAAGTTAACCCCAAAACTTAATTAGTCCTTCCTCTCATAGGACGTGGTATTTATTACAGATAAGCTGTTTCAGCAGTAGCGTGTTTACATAAAATGAGCACATCCATGCACTCATACACCCAATTTTTTTAGGAGCTGTAGGTGCTAAAACATAGAAATTTGAAAAAAGTGGGTAATAATTTTTTCTGGCTAATTCAATGCTTCCACATCTTTTGGGAGGTGGGGAAGTAGAAATTAAATAAATAATACAGAATAAAATGAAGGAAATACATACCAAACTCAGGACTTAAACTGTTGACAACCTCTATTCTATCAAAATATATCATAACCCCACCACTAGTTCCACAGGGTACATTCTTTACTTCATCTGTTTGCAGTGTCACCTATAAAATAAATAATACCAAGTTAAACGGATTTCATGTATAATATTATCAACATAGGATGAGGATTTAACATGCATGTTTTACGTGCCTAAAGATGCTTCACTAGAGACAAAGGAAACTGTAAGTCTCATATCTTTATATCTAAATGTAAACTCTCAGAGAAGATTCAGTGCATTGTGTCCAGTCAACAGTGCGATGTTCTACACCTCCCTCTAAATTTCTAACAGTGGAAGGAAACCTCAGGAACTTTAATTGCTTTGTCAACACTGTCTCCACATAAAAAAGTTGACCTCATAGGGTATAGAACAATAACAAAAAGAAGAGATCCAGTTACGTAAGGTTTACATTTGTCAAATCTAAAAATATGTAAATCTATATCAACCGAATGTAAAGTAACCAAATTTGATATTGGCTAATAGTAACGCAAGATTGGGTATTATGCAGCATAGCGCTTTGACTTACGTTTTAGTGCATAATATTTATTTTTTAATAAACTTTACAATTCAATAAAGATAAAATTTGTCATGTCAATTAGGATTGGCATTATAATGTGATCAAACTGCCTTCTGAATATCATGTCGACTGTAGACCTCCTATATCGACAACAAAATAATCAACTATATATTGGAAAATTGTCTCTCATTTAAGCTGGACAGAGCTGGTTGACCTAGGGGGTATGGGGGGGTAATGGGTATGATGATATCATAATAGAAGAGTTAAAGCTTAGATATTTCACAACTTTTGAGAGATAAACTAATGTATCAGAAAATAAGGTAAGAGACAAACCTGGACAGATCTGAATGAAGTTATAAACGGAAACATGAGATGAAACCCAGGTGTGCTCGTTTTTGACAGTAATGCACCTCCCTAGACAAAAAAAAATTATTTATTATTTTCGGTGTGAGCCATTTTACAAAAACATTTAAGACATTGACACAATACATTATAAAACAATTATATGTTTTAAAACGGCAGCAAATGTAGCATGGTTGAAAGTTAAGTCTGATGTCACAAAGGAGTTACTTTCTATAACCTGTATCTACAGGTTATGATTTTAAGACAGTAAAAAATTAGTTCTTTTATTTTTCAGGTAGTTCACTAATAAAAAATAAATAGAAGAAAACAAAAAAAAAAAAATAAAATACAAAAAATTAAAATTAAAAAAAAAATAAATTAATTAATTAACTAAAAACACCAAAATAAATAAAATTTGTTATTAAATTTTATTTTAAAAAATTAACATTAATTTTTGGGCCATTTCCTGATATGAGTAAAAATATTTTATATACAACGATAGATCAAAATTTCTCACAATGTAAACAAAACAGCTTATTAAAAGCAGATAGGATTTTTTGAACAAACAATTTAATATTTGACTGCAATATTGAATTAATACTAACAATAATGTACCAAATATATGTAAAGGAACATACATGTGTTTATAGTATGTGCTTACTAATAATTGAGTTTACCTCATTAGTAAGCTCTTTTTTATTCACTTTGTTTTATGGTGAATTATACATTTGGATGATTTGTTGCTTTTGTTTTGACCTAGTGTTAAAATTACCTGTGTTAAATTTGTTTTGACCTAGTCTTAAAAATTTTAAGAATGATGTAAAGGAATAAAATAATATAAAAAAAGATATGACGGTAGGGTTGGGATCGGATAAAATAAAAAATAAGATAAAATATCTTGTTAGGGCCTAGAGGGCTTTACATGCCTGGCTAGATTACTGAAGAAGAAAGAGCTGGAAAGGAACCAGAAAGGTGTAGTGAGGACTGTATAGGATAGGTAGATTAAATAGGATCGAACCTTAAAGCTAGACATAAACGAATTTACTAGTAAAAATTATGAATATACTGAAACTTAAGTAAATACAAGAATATAGTCCAAGAGCCGGACCTGAAAAAATGTGACTCATTTTGTACTACTTTAAACTAAATGTTTCTTGAAATATGCCTTACCCTCCCCCCTTTAGGTTAGGGTACCTACCTTAGGTAGGTTACCTATACCTTATAGGTATGTTTCTTAAATATACCTTGTTTTTCTTCATTATGACGAAAAACATAGTCTGCCTCATAGAGGAATATAGTTAAAACTAATCAGCAGTCTGCCTTTCAAAAGTGGAGCCCTTCGTATGATGGCGCATGCTCAAAATGTTATAAAATTGCACAAATTTCAGTTTTCTAGAAATAAGTTGTTCCCAGTGGGTTGTGTGCAAAATATGAAGAAATCGTTTTTTAAAGGTGATAAAAGTTTTAAAGAATCTTTTAAGTAAAACAGTAGCTGTTGCATGAGCTACGATGGAAACAGACAAACAACTTTGAGCAAACCATTTAGGAAGTCTTAAAAACTTGTGAAATAGAGTGGTTAATATCCCAGTTTCAGTTTTTGATGGAAATACAATACTTTTCCTATATACCAAGGGCATTATGAGGAAAAGTGAAAATTAATATATGTAAAAAACAAAAATAAAAATTTTAAATTTCATGTGGAGGTGTTTTTTACATTTAGTGGTTGTATGGCTTTAATCAATGTTTTAGTGTAGTCTTGTGTGGCTGACTATTAAACAGTTATTACAATTGAAAAAGGATGTTAGGGTTACTACTTCGGATATATGAAAATGTTGCTACAATTTTACAAATTGGCGAATGAAACATATAAATACAAATAAGCATAATTTAGGAATAGAGAAGATGTGACTTACTCTGTAATAAACTCCAACATGGCCTTCTTCGATTCTATGCAGACATGCATTAAAAATTATTGCCAGAGCAGCTAAAGATATGATACAGAACACTTGAACTGGATCAGCCATTTTCTGTTTAAATAATATTATATTATCCTCACATTTAAATATAACAATAAAAGACAATATTTTTCATGAAACAAAGAGACTAATGCTTAGAGATAGTACACGGGCAGAATAGCACAGTGATAAGGGTCTGGAAGTGAGAAAGCTTCCACTAGGTGCCATAACTGTACTTACCCCTACTATAGTCTCACTAGAGAGAGACTAGATACTCCCCCACTCCTCTACAACCCCTATTGTAGTAATGTCTCTCACGGACATTTTTTAGTGATACTACATTAAACCACTTTATTCAACACAGACAATTAAAGAATACATGCATTAGATAATAATTAAAACTTATTTTAAATTAATTTTACTTGATTTAAAACAAAATAGTCAAAAAGTAATGTAATATTTACAGGAAATTGTAATTATAATGAAAAATCAAAAAATGACATCACCAATGTACAGTTACAGCACCTAGCTACCCAAGGAATGATAAGAGCTGTTGTTTCCTCCCTCTAAGTATTAGTCTCTTTGTCATGAAATAACAATCATGCAGAGCATAATCGTAACTTCACCAGGAAAATGAAAAAACACGCTGAATAAGGAAAATAGTGTTGAGGAACTAATGATATTGGCTCAACAACATAACATTTGAAATTTTTTTCTCTGTCAATTACAGAGGGGCAACCATTTTTACAATATCATGAAAACTTGATTTAATGATAAAAATCAATTTACGTTTTTTAGGGGTCACATCACTTTTTATTCTATTCCATTAAACTACTATGTTCATGTTGCCCAAAATATATTTTTTCTCAAATAATAACCTTTATCATTGACAGACATTACATTTTCATAAACCTCCTCTTCAGTAACTCAAGACGCTAGAGTAGCCCTAGCGGCCAAACATTTCATTTTATGACATCAGCAAGCGTTTTGACAGCTCAAAATGCGTATGCAAAGCCACTTGTTGATTCTATTCCACTATAATAATACTGCATTGCATATCCAAAAACTACAAAAAAAAACATAAAATACAAGAAACAATTTTACCTCGCGGTGTTTCAAATAATACTTCACTGATAAGACAACAGTTGTTATCACTTCTCTCAAGATTTGATACCACTTTTCTTTACAGCAACACCCACAGGTATTACCATGAATTATTTAATTAGTTAATCTTAAAGAATAATAATTAAAATTTAAAATAATTATAACAAAAATAATTAACTATTGGATGATAAAAAATATTAAAGAAGGATACATAACCTGAATGTTAACACCTGTTAACCTAAAGAAGGTTACAATGTAAACAAGTGTTGCCACGTATTATAATTAAAAGAAAATAAATGCTTATTTTTTGTTAAATTAAAGAACGTTAGGGTAATTAAAATTATCTTAACGATCTTATTAAAATCTTTAGTTCCTTTAAAGTTAAAATCTATTATATTTACGTGCCATGTAATAAAAAAGAAATCTTTAAAGTCGACCCGACTAGAAATTTTAAATTAATTCTTTGCTTAGTTTTTATCTCCAACGTGATTTGTTGGCAAAACTTTACCAATGCGCCAATTTTTTTAAGTAAAAAAGGCGAAAGTAGCTCATTGTAGGTTTTATTATGAAACCTATTAAATTAGATGATAATAGGTTAAATTGGATATTTTTTGAATATAAGGAAAGGGTTAAAAGCAAAATTAAATTGAATTATGTAAAAAAATTGACCTGGTAGACTAAGCCTTCAAAATATGATTATGAAAATACAAAACCAATATTTTTTTTATGAAATGACTAATAGACCCACTCTTTGACGTTTTTATTTAATTTATACGCTTTCACGAGACCTAGACTCTAGACCTAGACCTAGACTCTAGACCTAGACTCTATCAGCTGATACCGTTTTTAATGCTAAATGCACTCATTGATAATATATGTTATAGATCTGTACTCTGTACACTATGGATGATAAAAAATTATAATACTCGTATTGTAGTCTATGTAGTACAGTAGAAAGTAGTATAGAGTATAAAAAAATGTTCATTTATAAATGCACTATTGTCCTATAACAATGTTATTTAATTAGTTCTATAACAAAGTTCATAATCCAGTTTGGATTCACATCCAAATTGGATGATAGAATTTTTAGAGAAAAAAAAATCTCGCATGGTCGCACGGTAGACTCCTGCATAGATAATATATTGTGTTGCCAACTCTTTTATCTTAAAACTTATAATAAAATTATGACAATGTCATATTTGACTCATTTACTTAATTCTTAAAAATCAATAACAAGATCAAGTGAACAAGAGACCAAAGTATAATATGTCGCAACACAACCATGAACACTCTTGCAAAGGGAAACCACTTCCAATATACCACGACGAAGTTGCATGTCACGCACAGGGTGAAAAACGAAATGAAATCTTAAGGCTATTGAACTGTTGGATTGATACGATAGAAGGGCCTAAAGAGAAACCATTAGAGAAGCCGTGTGAGGGCTCAATATTGTGCTACCCGGAGTTCAGCTGCACTAAGGGTACTCCTGTTTCAAAACCGCGATGTATTGGTAATGGCCCTTTACCAGATCCTGAGCCACCCACTCCGGTAAGATTCTTTTTGTGTAACGGGATTTCCGCCTTACGGTTAGAGTATGATAAAGAACCCACACGCAAAATCTAAAAAAATAAATTTCCTTACATTTTTTGACATTATTTTAAACATAAATACATCCATTCTTGGCTATGTAGAAAGGCTTTGGGGCTTTGAGTAGGGCATATATAAGGGAGATTAAGGCAATAATGTATCCAATAATATTTAAATTATAAGCATTGTTGTTGTATCCAATAACAAGGTTTTACATTAAATGAAGAGTAGGTCCCTTATCATACTATCTATAATGGGGTAAGAGTATTATAAGGGACCCACCCTAGAAGAATACATCTTTTCTCGGGTTTTTAGAAAGGCTTTGGGGTTTTGAGTAGAGCATATATAAGGGATATTAGGGCAATAATGTATCCAATAATATTTAAATTATAAGCGTTGTTGTATCCAATAACAAGGTTTTATTTTTCCTACTGAAAGAGTAGGTCCCTTATCATACTATCTATAATGGGTAAGAGTATTATAAGGGACCCACCCTAGAAGAATACATATTTTCTCGGGTTTTTAGAAAGGCTTTGGGGTTTTGAGTAGAGCATATATAAGGGATATTAGGGCAATAATGTATCCAATAATATTTAAATTATAAGCGTTGTTGTTGTATCCAATAACAAGGTTTTATTTTTCCTACTGAAGAGTAGGTCCC
>JACMZG010001914.1:12343111-12391965 GCA_018340805.1 Microvelia longipes
AAATTAATATAAACATTTCATAAAGTCACAGAAAAATAAAACTTTTTAAGGGTTTTATGTATGTTTATGATTGTTTCTCATATTATCCTCACTAAGGTATTTGGGCACTATAGAGAAATGAAACTACTTTTTAAACAATATTTCCCCCTCTCCTCAGGGCATATTCATGTTATAATACATGGATACTCAAACTTTAGAGCCCCACAGACCCCCATCGTAGATAAATAATACTTGGGGGGACCCCTGTCCCAAGCTGATAGTTTATAAGATAATTGTCAAACATGTCATTTCAATTGGATGGTATTTGTGAATGAAATATTTTTTTTACATATTAGGTTATAGTCCGGAATTGATATCATTACAGGAATAAAAAGTAAATTTTCCAAATAAATAGCAAATGTTAACCACCTATTCCTGAAATGACGTCACATGCCATTCATAAGAACGTCATGACCGTTCATAATAACCTTTGAATGTGTTTGTCTTGTTTACATCAAATTGAATCACTATAAATTTCTAACATCTTGCCCCTATCCTTCTCTAACTTCCCCCCAAAAAAACAAACAAATTCAACAGTTTATAATCAAATCGCTTTAATAAACTGGAATAATTGACGTTAAATTATTAAACATCCTTGATCAAGAGTGATTACTTTAACGAAAACCAATTTCTTTAAAACCTTCATTTCATCTGATTCCATAACGTCCTAAATCGTATTTCCAACAAATTGAATCTTTGTAATTAATTTTTGGATGCCCATTTTTGGCCATCTTACTAAAAACAGGAAATGATGTTTATGTTTACCAATGAAAACTTGGTTAATAATTTCTTGATTCATAACAATTATCTAAATCATTCACAAATTTACAAATAATCTTATGAGCTCATTTCTCCTTTGAAAATTCAGTAAAAATATATTAGAACTGATAACTATTATTATAATTATAATAGTATTAAAGTTAATTAATTAATATTTACATATTTGTTATGATATTTTGTCCATTAGTTTACGGACTCCCCTAATATCTTTCCAGGAACTCTCAGGGGTCTGCTGACCACACTTCCCGATACCCTTCATTAAAATACCAAGCATTAAATATACTATAGTCATTTATAATAATTTAAAGAATTATGGAGGAAAAATAAGCAATATATTTTAGAATTAATAATAAAAAAAAACTGAATAGTTATTACTTATTAATGCCACTCTTCAGTGTTTTAGATTAAAATGAGTAATAATGCTAATGCAGCTTGCTTCTTTATTTATTATAAATAATAATAGCATATTTAATGGTTGGTATTTTATTATTTAAATGAATAACATGAGTATGGCTTGAGGAGAGGGCCAAATATAGTTTAGAAGAGTAGAAATAGTTTTAATTCCTCTATAATACCCCCATTAAATTATTAAGAATAATATGAGAAACAACAATAAAAACCCTAATACTGATTTGATTTACCCAAAAGGGCTGAATTGATTATTAACATGGATCTTTCAAGCAATTGTATGTTTTATACAATTGCTCTTTTTAAAACCTTATTAGCCTCAATACTCTAAAAGATTTATCCAAGAGCCTTTTTAATTTACACCCAACATTTATATAGTAGACACACAGCTAAAATCAGTTGACAGCGTGGAAAATAATGCAAGGGAGCCAATGAGGTTAGACCTGGATGTTAAACTACCCCCTTGATTTCAAATCAGGACAACCTTATTGGTTCCTCAACAATATTTTCCCACGCTGTCAACTGATTTTAGTCATGTGTCATACTAAACAAAATTATAAAAAAATACTTAAAACAATGACAACTCTTCATTTTGTAGATATATTAAACAAATCATGCAGTTTAATAGTCAAAAATATCTTATTAATAAATACGTATTATAAAATATACAAGCACTATAAATTTAAAGCATGTTATTTAATTTTAACACCATAAAATGATTGATTTTTACATTAAAGCAGAATGATAACCTTTTGAAAAAAAATCAAGAACTTTTAAAAAATATAAAAATTTCACTTCTATTTAAATAATAAATTATTCTACATTGGTATTAAAATATAAGATACTTTAAAAATCTTGCAAAGGCAAGCACTAAGTACATTTTTAAAGGCTAAAAATATAAATTAGGAGTAGAAACACAAAATAAGGAATGGTTACATCAATATGATACTTTTTCATATTTTCATTTTTCACAGTAAATACCCTGCTTTATTCTATGGAATTTAAAAAAACTATTTAAATAGCCTGATAATATAGCCTTGTATCAGTCGTTTTTAGGTAACCCTGCTGCTACCTTCTGTAATGTTAGCAGTCAGGCCGTCAGCTAAAAATGGCAGGTACTATTTTTACCCATAATGCTATTAGAGACGTGAGTAATATCTTACCCATAAGATATTAGAGGCGTGGTAAAAAGAAGTTCTTATAAGGAGACTTTATTGGACAAAGGTTAAAATAAATTTAAGTAGATAAATAAGCAGAAAAATACAAGCATGAAATGCAAATTAAGAATGTTATTATTAGAAGATTTAGAAGACTAAAACTATGTTTGAAATATGTATATGAAAGAATGTCTTCTTCCTATAACTTACTTTAAGAAATGTGTTGTGGCTTGTTAGAATAGATTTAATGTGTGTCATAGTGGTTTTGGTATTTCTGTTCTATTATAGCCTCCCACAAAGACTTAGCTTAGATCCCAGGTTGAAAGCTTATGTTTTAATATTTAAATAGAATCTTTTTGGACTGATCTCTGCCACTTACAACTCAAATTACTTTAAGTCTAAAATTTTGAATTTTCTTGAAGAAAACTCTAAAGTTTAGGCAAAATCAAAACAAATCTAAACTCTTCCGTCATTGAACCTCCATTTGTTGTAATGTAACTATCCTGTAATTCAGGGATAAGCAAAGTGTGGTCAGGGGACCCCTGGGGATCCGTATCGTTAATTTAGGAGTCCTCAACACCACAAGTCCATAAAAAATTATGGCAACTAAAAAAAATTTAATTTATAAATCAATGTAAATATAGTGATAACAGCAATTTACTTTTAACATTTATTTTTTTATTTATCAATACAAAAAAAAATCGAATATATTAACAGTTTGCTATGACAAATTGTAAAATAATTGATTTTATATTGTAAAGATGAGCTAAAAAGGATCGCAATTAACTTTTAATAATAGAAATGAGAATAAAGTATCTTAATCTAGTAACCTGGTTGTGTATAAATATTTTTAGTTTAAAACAGTTTTTAATAATTTAATTTTTATTTGTAGCTAAAGTGACTCTTTGTAGAAGTTTTTATTTAGTGTTTCTTTTAATTTATTTTTATCTCTTAAATCCATCAGTGTGCTTTTATTATGAATCATTGGTTGAAAAGAGTTTTAATTAAAATGCTTGGGCTGGAAGATTTAAAAATAAGTATAGGGTTGGGCGTTTGCAAGTACCACTTAAGTCAAATGGGGGTCCATGAAGCCTTTAAGTTTGAGCATCCCTGCTGCAATTTATTTTATTTTGATTTATTTCTAAATGGTAGTTGTGGAAGACTAGGAATGCTTAACAACTACTATTTTTTGTTAGATATTAAAAAAAAACTTAGTAAATTCTGGTATATAGTTATAAAAGTTTAACTCATTCAAATCATTTGCCTAAAAATTGCAGTAAATGACACTTGAGTTTCATAATTTTGCGATAAACACAGATATAAGAAAATATATATTTTTTTAAAAAACACATACTTTATACAAAAATAGTATATTATGTTACAAGACTGGGAAGAAGGGTATTTTTTACCATGGTGACTATACTTACTGTCAAGCGAACTGAGACAGTAAAAATAGCCAAGGTAAAAAATTCATTCCCAGTCTTGTAGCATATGCTATTTTTTTCGGGCATAGTAATAGCAAACAACTATTTAGAATAATAAAATATTATAATGTATATAAATTTGCCGATACACTTCTTTCGATCGCCTCTTTGGCCAAAAGTTTCAATTCTGGTGGTGTATTTTCAATGTCTGAATCATTATTCAAGATTATTAAACACTTGATAGTAATTAATTAATCTCACATTCCGAAAATAACAAAACTTCGTTAACAAAACATTCGGTTATTTATTTGATAAACTATAGTGATAAACAAATAAAAATAAGAAGAACAAGGAAGGTAATATCGTAACCTTGTAATAAACTACTAGCGCCCACCTAGTTGACACTTGAAGAACTTCTCCAGTAACAGTAAAAAACTCTTTTACTTCCGCCAACAGTAAAAAACTAAAAAGTGCATTTCACCTACTTTTTTGAGGATGAAAAGTGCCTACTTTACAGCTGCCCGAAAAAAAACTTATTTTACATAGGATTTCACAATGCTCCATGCTAATCTGAACCAAAATACTAAAATTTAGAATTACATTTCTTATTGCCACTTTTTAGAAATTATGAGAGATCAAATAAAAATATATTGAAATAAATGGTACAGGAGATCAGATACAGTTGATCCACCTTTCATCATTCGCACAATTATTATTGTGACTTAACTAAAATAAAAAAGTTGTTTTGAAATAAAAAAAGTTTATGATACCAATGCTAATGTCAATTTCAATGCCAAAATGGGACCCAAGAATGTTTCTTTTTTTATAGTTTTTTCATAACATTAAAATATAATAAATGATTTTTTTTCTTTGGGAGGTTTATCTATAATACAGGGGAGATTGCAGACTTGCTATAGGTAGCAATCAGACATATCATCATGCTCTGAATATCACCATAGTTACCAGACCTGAAAAAAAGATTGCAAAGGTTTGATCCAAGCATGATTTTATCTTAAAAATGTGCTAAAAGGTTTAAATTTACATACAACTAAACTCACCGCGCTATATCTTCTACATGTCAAAAACAGCTGCTTTAATAGAAGCAGCAGGCGTCCAACTTTGGAAAGAAAAAAAATACCTACAGGTTCTTGGATGATGTCACAGGACAACCATAGTATAACCCCCCAGTGGACGTGCTCTAAACACACGTGTCCTGATTCATTTAAAAATTCTTTCACTTGCACTCTGAACTTTGTTTCATTCGCTAAGTTTTCCCAAAATCGCAGATGAAATATAATATGAAATTGACTAAGACTTAACTTTTTTATTTTAGTATGAAGTTAAAAAGAGTAGCTAAATAACATTGAATAAATACCTTTTTCTCAAGGATTTAAAAATAAGACATACTAGGGACATTTCCGACATCAAATTTCAATAGGAAAGATTGCTTTTTCACAAGAGTGCAAAATCAAGAATTAATGAAATCAATTTGTAAAATTTCATCAAACATAATTTATGGACAGAAATTAATTTTTTTGTCCATGAATAACTTTGCTTAAAATAGTTCATTTTTAACAGAAGAGATGAGATAAGAAGTGCTGCAGGGTGGGTAAAATAACCTGACTTACCCCCATCTACACATGGTCCCCATTGCAGCTGTAGGGACTTTTTTCTTCCCTTGAAGTGTGTTACAAGCATTAAATTTTCTCCCTCTTAGCTGATTTTTAGTCACATGACCATATGGAAAGATATAGTGCGGCGAGTATAATTGAACATAACAAAATTTGTATATCATCCTGACCAATACATATGGATGGACTATATTTTTAAATTAATTTTAAATAATTTATTTGTTTCCCTCTAATTTTTTTTTAAATATGAATCCATCATAGAGTAATATATAGTATACTTAATCAATGGTACCCATTTCAAAAATAAATAACTAAAATAATTGACATAAACAAACATTACAATGAACCATAATTATGCAGTTAAACATTTTGGTTTAGTAGTAAAATAATTAGTATATTAAAAGTCCCAAGAGTCATTGTCGACACCTGTAGGATGTATGTAATTGAGTTTTTTAATGATTGGATTAATGCAGACAGCCAACACTTTTAGGAAAGTATTTATAAAAGAGAAGATTTTCCTTCACAGTAACACTATTTGGTGCAATCAGTGTCACTAAAATTTCTCATTATCACTACTAATCATTATCATTACCATAGTAACAATAAAATACTTATGGTAAAAATATAAGTACTCACCTAATATATAAGAGAAGACGAGTTTCATATTGAGAGATACATGTACGGGTAAATAACTGTTTTCACCTTCGTTAGGTAATAATAAAGCTATGGCACAGATAAACCCTGTCAATAATACTATGTAATTACTACCTCCACTCCCTCCATCTGAAAAAGCAATTTTTATATGATATAACATTAGATACAAGCCTGTTAGAAGTTTACTAATCATTAAAGGCCTCCATATTATTCCAAAAAAACTCTAAGATTTAAGTTTATTTAAATTTAATTGAACGTGTTTGTTTACAATGTATTATAATAATAAAAACAATCAGGTACAGAATTTTTCTCAACCCCATCAGATTGGCAACACTCATTCTCATAACTTCAGAATCACTTTGCATGTCCTCAGGATATACAAATCACCATGTAGTGCAGCAGGTCCTCAGACCCAATTAGTTCGTCCTCAGATAGTAAATCCATTTTTATTATTCCCAGCGGTCACTTATCAAGGAACTGACCTTGTTCGATGCTGATATCTTTCATGATCTAACCAAATCCGTAGACATACTTGCCGTAATGAAACAAAAATTAAATACATATTTATCATGTAAACTAATACACTTGAACTCTCTCTCTACTCATTGGATTATTATTAGATTTTTTACAAATTTTTTACAATCATTTAATAAAACCAACTATAAACCAATTTTTTGTTTTATGAATTTTCAAAATTTTTGCTGGGTCATGATTGTGGGTTAATGACGTCAAAAAAAATGGATAGCACTAGGCCGTAAGCTTGATTTTTGTACTAAGTTTCAATTCTCAAGAATAAATGCACTGGGAGATATGATGATAACAGACACACATGCAGACAGATAGCTTAGTAAAAACCACATAGGAGGTCTTGCAACACCTAAAAAAATGATTCAAGTGAAATCCCGGTTTCGAATTTTTCGCCAACACAATAAATTTATATACTTATGGTATAAATGAGGAAAAGTAAAAAAATAGGGGGAGATGAGAACCACATGTTCAATCATCCAGCAACTATGTCTCTAGGATGCTTTTTTTCAAACCCCTATGGATGTAAGAACACTACGCAGTCGTGCAACAAAGTCAGATAATCCATGGTAGGAATCATGGACCATTGCTGGCTGCCCATCAAGATCACCTTGAAAGCCTGTATATTAACTTACTGTCTCACTTCTGACTTTAACTACTTACTTGACTAAAACTTCTCTTTTTTTGTCAACGGAGGGGAAACGCGACGGTCTCTAGGAGAAAACTTTATCCCTCGAAATCAAAGCAGTTAACACCCCTAAAAGAGGATGGCTCTTGATCATCTGAAGGTTCGTCTACCTAGCATTTCCCATTGGGAAATTACAGTGACGAAGCCTAGCCCAGTATCATGAAGAGCGGGGACAAACCGACTTCTCGTCTGCCCAGCTCGTACCGAAGCAGCGATTGTCAGGCCTTACCCCACTAAAACTCTAGAGTGTCAAATTAGTTAAATATTTACCATTAGATCTCTGCTGTATTGTATAATGATGTGAAGACCTAGATAATTCAGGAGATAGAGAGGGCAGTGATTCAAATGCTTCTCTGTCAGTTTGAATACTCTCTATTTCAGGAAACCCTCCCATTAATATAGCAGGTATATCTCTTTTACCAATAACCTGAAATGATAATTATTAATATGTAATTGTTATCTACCTAAAACTTTTAAAAGACAACTTGAAAGAACAATCAATTATATAGGTGAGGAATAAAGTAATATATAAACCAAGTAGGGAAACTCCTATACTAGCCTGTGAAAAAATTCAGACATGCGTGATCAGCAGATAGCTGGCTCAAAAATAAAAAAATAGCTAAAATTGGAAGAATTGCATATGAGCTTCTTAAGATTTACATTTTTTTACTTAGCTTTATTAGCAACCCTAATAACATTAGGTGATTTTTATTTTATATTGTGTTTTTGTACTTTAATATGTATGTGACAATTTAATGATTATGTATTAAATTCTGTGAAATTATTGTTACAATAGTTTAGTTAAAGAAAAAGATAAACTAAAGGTAACGATAAAGTGAAGGTAAACCACATGTTTTAATTAAAATTTTGAAGAACATATAGACGACAGTGTATTGCCTTAAATATAACTTAAAATTATGATTGCATTTAATATATTCAAAAATTGAAGGTTAAAGTTGTTAAAATTATAATTACAATTAATATTTAAAGGGTAAAAACAAATATCACTCGCAAAAATGTGCTAGGTTAAGTTGTGCACACGAAAAAAAAAGTTAAATTAGCTGCTCATTTCAAGTAATTTAAACAAACCTAGTATTTATGTGACTAGGACCACTTCTAGCGGGAGAGCCTCTAATAAATATTAAATCTAATATATATTTATATATATTCTTAAATAATGCCTCACAAGCCGAGTTTGAAGAAAAATTTTAAAGTGGCGAACTGATAATTTGGGAAAAACTTGTCTACATTATAATTACAGGCAGGTATGCATCAAATATAATTTTCCTACCAAAGCTGAGAGTACCTATAGTTTTTAAGTAAAATGATTTAAATTGATAAAGTAAAGCTAATAAAATATGTCCCAGATGAACTCCCCTCCTTTACTTTTAGAGTGTATAAAATTAATTTAATGGTTACAAAGTCATGGCAAATTATTTTTAATATAAATTATATCACTAATGAACCCAAAACCTCCTTAGTAACATAAGAAAACATGGTTTCATACATAAAACAATACTATAAGCAAGTTTTAAAAAAAGATTATTAAGAGGGACATCGTCGAATCAAAAAAGAAGAGAAAGAAAACTGCTAATTCCTCAGTTTGACATGTGTTCCTTTTAATGATTTTCTCTTAGCCATTTTTATTTATGTTATATTTGGTAATTTTTATCCATATTTACTTAATATTTGTTTTACTATTTTAAATTTGTTTTTTTTATTTTGACAGTTTATAATATTTTATATGGTTTTATTTCTTTGTATAGGCACTGATGATGGCCTCATGTTAAGTTAAATCAATTGTTGTTTAATAGAGATACTCTTTTCTTTGTTTCTTTAATTTTTAGCATCTCCTCTGGCGCTTATTCTAAATCATTATTAAGAGCATTTAAAGAAGCATATAGTCTTTCCAACTTTTACAAATTAAAATTGATACAAATACAGTCGGACCTCTATATAACGAACTTAAAGTTTCAAGTGAAAAAATTCATTATATAGAAATTTCGTTGTATAGAAATTGAAAAAATAAATAACTCTGTACTATTTTATGATATTTTAATGGATATATAGGATGAAAAATAACCCCGCAGTTGCATATTCAGCAGCTTTTTCTTTTATTAGCGGTCCTGTCACAGGCATATTTTTGTCCCTTAACATTGTCACCCACTGTAAAATTGCGTCATCAATGTCTACTTGCATACTCGAGATCTTTTTTTAAATCGCCACTCGTTTCGTATAACCTAAGTATAGATTTCCGATTTTTTAAAATTGTTGATATAGAACTAGGAGCGATTTTATACTTCAGAGACAAGTCTTTGTTTTTGACTCCATCGTCAGAATCTTTTAATACATTGATTTTTTGAGAATGGGACAGCGATTTCCGTTTTGACATTTTAATAAACTCGATTTACAAACAAATAAAAAGTTTCACAAAC
This sequence comes from Microvelia longipes, assembly GCA_018340805.1. Lineage (NCBI taxonomy): Eukaryota > Metazoa > Arthropoda > Insecta > Hemiptera > Veliidae > Microvelia > Microvelia longipes. The sequence goes on from JACMZG010001914.1 coordinate 12,352,853, forward strand.
GAACTGGTCAGACCGAATATCAAATTAAAACTGAAAGATTTTTAGTTCTATGCTGTGTTAATCCTAATTTCATAGAAAATTGTAAAGAAAGAGTTCGCAAAATTAGATAAGGCAGGGCGAGAATCAATAAATAATTGTTCTGGGAAATTACAGGAAAACAGAAGTGCCGTTTTGGTCAATTCCTTGAAAGTTTGCGGGTCTTGTCTTTATCTTTATTTCTGGAAATTTTGTTCGTTAAATAGAAACACTTTTAACGAACGTAAAAAAAATCGTTACATAGAGACTTTCGTTGTATAGAAGTTCGTTATATGGAGGTCCGACTGTAATTTAAATTAAAAAATACAATTTGTTGAAATAGAAGTCTTACTTGTCTGGTAGCGTGGTCCTGTAACTGTATTCTAAATTTATGCGTAACATTGCAATTAGCTGGTTTGATATCAACATGCCTGATTACGACATCAATGCAGTAATGTGGTTTTATAGAACCATCAGGGTCAATAACTGTGTACTTGTCTCTTGCCGTACATAATACTGTAAAAAAGTAAAACAAGACTAAAGCCTTAGGCTTAACAATTGATTAAAAACCTTTGTATTTCAATTAAAATTTAAAACTTACTAGGGCCTGTGATCCCACGAATAACATATGACACAAGAAGTTCAGTTTCCAATTCTGGAACACTCCTCCCAATGATCTGTGTAACTTTGGCTTCCTGGTCAAGGCTGTAGAAGGGATTTATGGATACTAATTTGGGGTTGCTAGTGACATCTATCTATCAGACAGTACTGGACATGAAAGAGCGGTGCGATGCTGATGAGATCAGAGTAGCTAGTAATACAAGATACTAAAGAAATATACATAGTCACAGGTGTAGCCATGTTAGGGGAGTGAAGAATTCTCAAGACCATCACTCAATGTAGTGTATACATAAACTCTCAGGATAATCAGCAGATTGGTATTTGGGAAAGATGAAATGCTAAATTGACCCTACGGGCTCAATAGAATAAATAAACTATTATTACAGTAGATTTTACTTACTCTTAAATCTTACAGCAAAATCATATGGATTATAAATTGTTAAAATCCTTTTATGGGTAGTTTGATCTTCTAAATAAAATTTTAATGAATTAGGAAATACAAAGACAGGCACTTTGCCGTCAACTGCCAGCCCAGAAGGCATTCCATAGAGTTCAATCTAAATTCTGAAACAAACAATATCATATGAAATTAAAAAATTTTAAGTAAAAAGAAAGCAAAAATTGGTTAAAAATTATATTCTAGGTAAAAGCAATAAACAGATATACGCAACAGGAATAGAATCAACAGGTATTCCACAGCTAAAATCATTTATACTTATTTTCTCTATGGCTAAAAGTTTAGTTGCTCATAACATACACTCCATAATAATATAAATAAGCATACATTTTTACTAGGAATTTGCACAAATTAATAAGCAAAAATGAGCAGTGGAGTTTTAAGTAATGAAATAAAACAGAGTCTCTCCATTAATGATATATACTTGACATAGCCAGCTTTCAATCTTATCAGATCATAATCAGAGCACAACCAACAAAGTAAAAATATATCACATAAAATACTCTAAACAAAAATAACATACTAGACTAAAAAGCAATACTCTAAAATAAAATAAATAAACTATTAAAAATTATTCTAAGATACAAGAGGAAGCAAGTGTAACGCCTAATCAGCACTGAAGATGGCCCCATATTAGAAGGTAAAGGTTGGCGTTCGATACCATATATGGGGCTTGTATCTGAGATAATTGGTAGAGTAAAGGAAAGGAATAGGTTTGGTGTGGGTTATCAGAGCCTTAACTCTCTGTAACTCTTTATCACATGCTAAAGATAAAATGGACTCCAGCAAGAAGAGCGGTGTTTATTCTTTGAGGTGTGGAGGATAGGGATACTTGAAAGTCATACATCAAAACTTTCCAAAATAAGACGTCTCCCTGGGCTTTCGCTTCCTCCTGCTACTGCTGCAATAATCTTACTTCCTTTTTTTTAAAACGTGGGTTATAGTAAAATGTTTGGTTATTTTTCTATAAATATCGATAAAAGTTATTATAAGAGGCTTAAAAAGTGTTAAAAGTGTGTAAGCACAGTTGTAATCATTAAAAAGTAGCACTTATAAGACAGAGAATATTCAATTTGAAAGGATTATAAGGCTATTCATAACTTATTACAGCTTCTTTTATTCGTAAATAACAAAATCGAATACACCAAAACAAATAAAGAAATTAATAAATTTTGCTTAGTCATAGGTTCGTTATAATTAAATTTATAACATAAGGAACCAGTAATCAAGTTCATAGTGCCAGTTAATAACTATACCTTATAACAAGATAAATTAAGAATTCATCTCATTAAATTAAATTACACTAATTCTCACATTTATCAAATTACGCACTTAAATTTACAACGCAATTAAATAATACATGAGTAGAAAAGTCCCAAAATGTAGAACAGAAAACTTACCACTTGAAAAAATAAACCTGATGATATTGAATCAAAATCTTTTAGACTGAACTTTATCATCACAAGTTACAGTCAATATTTCATTTAAATTTAAAATTAAATGCAAATTATGAGACAATTTTGCGAAGAACGAACAAAACAAATTAAAAGACGACACGATAATAAAATATTTAAAGAAGTCTTTTGTTTTCTTTTTATTTTGTTTTTGTATGTGGAGGGGGGTTGATAAGAAACAGCTGTAAAAAATATTATGTGTCAATCACGCGAATAGTTACTGTTTCGAATGTCAACAAACTGGAGACTACTTTTACGGCTTTAGCCTGCATTTAGAATAAGCCGACATATTTTTAAACATTTTTTAGTTTCAGAAAACGACGATTCCTGTCACTAAATAATATCAGTTAAAATGTATTTTACGATCACCTGTTTTGTTTTATATATATATATATAATATATATATATATATATATATATATATATATATATATATATATATAAACAATATGAAAAAAATCGAGTACGGGGTACCTCGGAACTCGCTACGCTCGTCTTCGAAAATATAGTTCGCCAAATTAATACTGCATCATGCCTTTGGACTTGCTTCGCTCTTCTTTAGATAGTAAATGCATCAATGTCATTCTCAGCGGTCAACCCATACAGCACTGACCACGCTCAATGATCCTTAATTTTTATGATCCAACGAAAATCATTGGTATCTTGTCGTATTTAAACGAAACTGTTAGGAAGATGTCTTTGAATACGGGCCTTAGTGTACTTATTTATTAGGTAAATTATTACCTAAAAAATATAAATAAATAAATGGTTTATTCACACAAAAACTAAGTTACAAATAAAAAAAAAAAAAAATGGTAAAAAAAATAACATGCCATGTACAAGTTTTGAAAATAGGAAAAAATTGTGTAAAAAGGATGGACTCTAAAAAAGTTAGATCTTCCGCCCATCCTTAATATACACCTATATTAATACACTAGCACCAAATTTCAACTAAATCGGACCGTTTTCCAATTTTAAAAAACGTACACAAGTCATTCAACAAAAATTGAACTAATGCTAATAATGAGATGAAACTTGGCACATATCTTAGCCTTATAGTCACATGCGTGCTAAATCTCAATTCGATCGCATAATTTTTCCACGTTTTATGATTTTTCGAAATTTTCGCTGAGTCATTATTGCAAGTAAATGACTAAAGCGATAGACTGATTTTTTACAAAATTTTAACTCTCTTGCATAAATATACATAGTGCTATGTAGAGTGCCTATATAACAAAATGTTATATAAATGTTATATAGGCACTCTAGTGCTATGATAACATGACACATACTGAAAGACAACTTTGCGAAAACCACTGAGGAGGCCTTTGAAACGGCTGAAACTGATAATTCCGGTTTCACCCCGGTTTTGGATTTTTGCAAACACAAAACTTTTCTTATATACTTACGGTATAAATGAGGAAAAGTAATAGAAAAAAATCACGAGTTTTTAAATCATATGTAAAATAACTTACAGATGGATAAAAAATATAGTAGTAGAGAAGAGGATGAGCTACTCAAGCTTTCGCTATGCGGCTTCGTCAGGAGTGTTGCATGGCATGAACCAGGAGTGTTGTTTAGGTTTTATTATTTCTGGCATGAACTGGTCCTGCACCAGTACGCAGTACGTGCTACATTCCTGACAATGACGCATGGCGAAAGCTTAAGTAACTCAACTTCTCCTTCTATTTTTTTTTATCCATCTAAAAGTTATGTACTGTTAAGCCTTCTGTGTAAAGTTAAGCTATCTGAAAGTTAAACCTTCTTGGTTCCATATATATATATATATATATATTTGAAACCAGAGGCAAGCAGAATTTGAAAAACCAAATCTCTAATAGTGTCATTAGAACTATAAGGGAAACCATTAGAACTATTAGGGAAACATATTTATGCGACTAGACAGAAAAATGAAGTACTACATAGTAACAAGTAAAATAAATGTAACCCCCGACTTGAAAGCGAGAGTAGGCTATAAAAATTATTTACCTGCAGATGCGAAGCCAAGACAGGTAATTTACAATGTTAAGTACCGAGGCAGAAAAAAATGCTAAGTGTCAGTACAATAATTCCTTTTCTGTCGTGTTGCATACGATATTTTAGAGATGCGAAGTATATAGAGCCATGAAAATATATTTGAAAACTGTTTAAAAGTGAATCAGTGTTACTTAATTAAATGCAAGTCATTATTTAATGTTATAAAAATAGCCTGGATACTATTATACTTTTTTCTAAAAAGAGATCCACTTTATTAATTTGAAACCTTTCTTAAAAATTAAACTTTATTAAAAATCAAACCCATTTCATTATTATTTACATCAGTTCTACCCTTTCATCCCCCCCCCCTAAAAATGACTTAAGCTCTTGCACTATTCCACCAAAAATTAGAGCTCCCCTAGTCTCTATTCTTCCACTTTCCCCCACTCAAAATAACTTTATTAACTCTAGCATGCAGAGGGAGCATGCTAAACCCAAATCCTTCCAGTGGAAAATGAAAATTTTAAATTTTTGCCGAGTCATTACTGGTGTCGTGAGTAAACATTATCTGGAAAGCACAACTAGACCTCAGGGTTGAGTTTGTTCCAAGTTTCAACTTTCTAGTTGTAGCATTAACATACTGGGAGCTACGCTGATAGCGGCGCTGACGAGCAAAGCAAGTCCAAAGTAGACTAGATGAGCTTAGCGAATCAGATGTGCTCAGGAAAAGTTCCGAGGTAAGTTACATCCTCATCACTCTAGTTCCTTCACGAACTTAGCAGTCCTTCACGAGAGCAACCAGTTTCGTGATGTACAGAAATTAGAAATTTGACTAGTTAGGTCACTGTCCAGAAGGCCTTGTAGATACAGAGAACTATGTTCAAAGTCTTACCAAGGCTATAGTCACAGCCTATGAAAATTTAGACATAATTAGAAATCTCTGGTACGTTGTCCTCAACGTACTAGATTTTTTTTATTTTGAATTCAAGTGCCCAATTGAAATTCCCGCTCCGACCGTAATGTTGCGCACGCATGAAATATATATGGCGGGATTTGTAATCAGACAACGAACATTTTGCAAGCAGCATTATCATTTCTAAGTTTTATTTTATAAGTTTACTCGTGTCGTAAGGAATTTATTTGTTTTCAGAACAGTTTTAGTGATAGTTTTTAAAAATATTAATGTTTATAGTGTCGTAGAATTGTCATAATTTGTCTATTTACTTATGAGTTGTGAAGTGAAAACGTGTGCAGTTTCAGGGGAGATGGCTTGATCAAGTCTCAGCGACCGACGCTTCCATTTCAGCCATCGTTGCAAAAACATTTGCCGTTAAAATCTTGGTCTTGTCAAGGTATGTTTTTATTTTAAGTTACATTACTTTATTTATGTAAGTTTGCTATTTTTGGACTCAGATTATTTTTATTTTAGCCTATACTATATGAATGTAGGCAAACACAATAAATTGACCTCAAAATTCCTTTTATAAACTTAAAATGCAGTGATAGATGGCAGTTATTTCAAATTTCCCCCTATTTTTAGCAGATTTCAGAAGCTGCAACGTTAATATTTTTAGACTTTATTCGTTACTTCTTTGATAAAACGGCTGTGGTTTAATTTTTTTGTCATGGAAAATTAACTCTCAGTACTGATACCTACTTAAGTAATAACAAAGTACAGACAATGTTTTTCTTACCTGATTACTGACATGTAAAAAGAGGAATCTGAGTTTCTGACTTTACTCTTGTCATTAAATCAACAAGTGACTACTCGCGTATTTGGGATTGTCATAACGTGTGCTTATGACGAAAGAAGATATTTTTGTACACTAGGGCTACATTCAGGCCCAGAGCCAGGTAGAAGTCAAAGGGGGCATCGCCCCTTGGAAAAATCTCGCCCCCTCTGACGAAGTAGTTTTCAGTGAAAATCTTTTATAAATGTGTAAAAATCACTCCCCTTAAAATTACCATTAAATTACTAGGTTATTTTAATAGTTATATTAATATTTAATATAGTACGACACACAGCTAAAATTAGTTGACAGTGTGGGAAAATGATGCGAGGGAGCCAATGAGGTTAGTCTTGGGTGCTAAACCACGCCCTCAATTTTAAATCTGGCCCACCTTATTGGTTCCTCAACACTATTTTCCTATGCTGTTAACTGGGTTTAGCCGTGTGTCATACTATAGTAATATAATATTTAATAGTAATAGTCAATATTTTCAAAATTACGACCAATATCAAATTAAGATTTTTTGGGTTGATTGATCTCCTATAGATCTACATTTGTGTTAAATTTCAAATTGATTGGTAAAATTTTATATTTTTGATGACATTGTGTAATATGTTATTGTAGCCAGAAAAATATTTTTTTTAACTCTTGCATAATCACAGCGGGAGTTTTACCTGGCAGAGAAATACACATGCACACAGACAGACATCATGTTAAATAACGCTCAGAACGTCATAAAAGTACCTAAAACTGATAATTATGATGAAACACAATTTGAAAGCACTTCCACTGCTTTCTTTCCGATGACTTCATCAGTATAATTTTCTCTAAAAATTTACTGACAATACATTTATGTATTTATTTAAAAAAATAATCATTTTTTAATGTATTGGGTGGGTTAAAATAATTGAATGATCTTATAAAAAACAGTTTGTTCACTTTTAAACTATTTCAATACCCTTTGTGAATGGAGACCGAGATGCATTGAAAACAATATAAAATACAGTTAAAATTGTTATTACTCGTTACTTCTTACAGCTGATTGTCTTAATTTTATATTAAGGTAGAACTATTAACTTGAATCCCTTATGTAGACATAACATTTGTAACTAGATGCAATTATATTGTAGATGTTTTATACTTTTAATAATTCTTATTATTTTACAGTTTTTAAATTTTTTTATTAAACAACTGCCAATATGGATGAATTTAAAGTTCCTAAAGATAAGAAGAAGAAAAAGAAGAGTAAAGATCATCAGTCAGAGTCATCTGTAACGTCTGTTTACCATTCTATATGTGAAGGTGATGGTTTATCATCACCTAGTAAAAAGCATAAGAAAAAACATAAGTATAGTATGGACATGATTGAGGAAGAACTGGTTAAGTCTCCAAGTAAGAAATTGAAAGTTGGAGAGGATGAAATTTCTTCAACATCATCACCTAAGAAAATATCAACAGGTAGCGATGAAGAATATATTAAGAAAAAGTCTAAGAAGAAAAATAAAGAAATTAAGGTTGAAAATAATTATAATGCTGTTGAAAATGAAATCGGTATGAAAAATTTTTATTTTTATTTATAAGTGTGTAATTTTTATCATTTTATTATTGTTTTTTTGAAAATTATATTTATTCAATTATTTCTCTCTCTACTTAAGGATTAACCCTGCAGGATCTACCTTTAGCACTTTATAGTCATATTTTTAAATTATTTTGTTTATATACTAGTTATATTTGTATATTAAATCATTAAAGCTTAATATAAATGACTGCTCATTGGAGTAATCCAATGATAGATAAATAAATAATGTCTCCACTAAATAGTATTGAGAGTTAACTATCTGCAACTTCCAGCCACTGTCAGTCATTCTCAGAAGTGCTATGAACGATCTTTAGAAACAAGCCCATTCCAATCTTTATAGTGCATTATAAAGTTTGGAAAGTGATTGTTCTTAGCACTCCTGAGATTAACTGATGATAGCTGGATGTGGCAGAAAGTTAACGCTGAAGTAAGTCTTTTAATATACCATTTAGTGGAGAGACTACTTATTTATCTATCATTAAACTTAAAGTACTGTAATCAAAGAATCAGCTACCGTCGATACTTGCTGTTGTTTTTTGTATGACTCTATGTGTAAGACATTGTCTGTTAAACCAAATGTTTGCAATAGTGTTATGTAGTTTAAGAGATAGAAAGAAGAAGGTGTTTAACATATTAGCATGACTAGCTATGTTAAAATTAAAAAGCAAGTATCAACAGCAAGTATCGACGGTAGCTGATTCTTCGATTGCTTCTTCAACTTGCGGTAAATATAACCTTTTTAATTTTAAAGTACTGTCTTGGTTTTTAACTCAGAAATTTTGTAGTATACCATTATTTGCCTTAGGTATATATTCCCCAAATTGTATTTAAACTCGTTTAATTAATTAAAAGTTTAAACTTTCTGTCATATTCCCCAACCCTGGATTACAGACAACTAGTTTAAGTTAATCTAAATTTCTAGTTTAAACTTGATTCAAACCAGATTATTGTGATGTTCTATTGGCAACCCTGCATTTTTGAGATGTTATTATACACATCAAATCATAGGTATAGTTGTAGTATTGATGTTCTTACATTTTAAGGGTTTTTAATTGAAAGTGTAGCTTATGATATTAATGGCATGATAGGAGGAGGGGTTACATGGTTCTGCTAAAGGAAAGTGGTCCACTAATTACAAATATTTTAACATTTGTGAGGATATATTTTTTGTTTGGAATATATGTTTTATTGAGGATACCTGGGAAACCAATCTTACCTGTTATACGTATTTAAGAAGCCATTTATTTTATTATAGATGCCGAGACAGATGTTCCTGCATCAAGTGAAATAGGTATTTATTGTTTTTTTACTTGATTTACTTTGACCCATGGTTATTATAAAGTATATCTTTCTAAAACTAATATTTGAATGAGATTGACAAATGGGTCTATATTGTAACTTTAAAGATTTAAAGATTAATTTTCACTTGACTTTAGCTTTACGAATACGAATTATTTTATGTAGAAATTATTTTTTGTCAAGTAACTAGCATTTTTGGATGCAAGCATTATTTTGTTTGTTTTTATCATTTTTTGGTTACATACTATAATAATGTGTTAATAAAAGTCTATCCACAAATAAATTCCTAGGAAGAAAAAGCTATATTTTCTTTTTGAGTATTGTTGTGAGTTTTGAAACTAGATACAAGACTAACTTAATTGTTGTGAGAAGATGGATTTTATTGATTTTACATAGACACCAGAGCTAGTCTCAAATTTATTCAGGTTAGAGTAACTGGTAAATTTACTCTGATTATTCTTTTGTAGAATATTAGCTATAAATTAGTTTTGCCATCATTAAGTGTGTTGAAATTTATTTATGGATACACTTTTATTTGCATTCTTATGGTACAAATTATGTTGCAGTGGAGAGTTTAGGTTGGCCTAAGGAGGACCTGGAAGTGTTGATAAGCAAAATTGAGAAAACAATTCCTGCCGATGATAAACACAGGCCTGAGTATAGGGTCCAACAAATTGATTGGGACGAGGTAAATTTTATGTTTTAATAATTATTAAATAAATAAATGTTGATATTTTAAACTGTAGGTTGTGTTGCAATAAATACACATATACATTTATATGTAATTTTTCTGATTACTTAGTATTCTGATACAAATAGATTTTTTATGACTTCTTTGGTTTATTCCAATTTTAATGCTTAATAGTTTAGAACTTTTAAGAGTTTTAGACTTAAAATTCTAAAAAGCTTAAAAAAATGACAAACATTTTAAGTACAAAATTAATATAATTTCGGTCTTTAATGAATTTCTGTGATTTAATTATTTTTATTGGATCTTAACCAGCTATATATGTATTTTAATACACAGATTAAATTCAAAGGATATAGTGGTGAAGAGTGTAAAGAAATGTGGGATAGCATCTATAAGAAGATAAGAAAATTCAGACTTTTAAAGGAGATTGCGGCTGATGCTAGGATATTGCTGGATAAACCATGGTATAACTTTTATGGAAGTGTTAAGAAAGTAAGTTTTTACTCAATTTAATACCTTAAATTTTAAGTTCAAATAAAATTTAGTTTTCATAAATTTACAACTCATCAAAAGTAAGGATTGGAAGAATTTTTATTGGTATATTTTGTTCTCGCCAATACATATATATTTTGTGCATGTATATATATATATATATATATATATATATATATATATATATATATATATATATATATATATATATATATATATATATATATATATATATATATATATATATATATATATATATATATATATATATATATATATATATATATATATTGATGTATGTGTGTGTGTGTTATTATTACAGTGCTGTTCCCACTGTAATTTGTTATAAGTTACTTGTAATGATTAAATAATAAAAGAAGAAACTATGTTTATTGTGGATCAAGCAAACACTTTTATTTCATTATTTTTTTTAATTGTTGAGCAGTTACTTACGGTTTATTACTAGACATATTCTGATTACATTTCTGTGAATGAATTAATAAATTAAAAATAAGTTCACTTTGACAGATTCTGGTAAGAACTACCCAGGTACTAGCTCCTCACTTCAGGCCCCTAGTACTATATAATATATTTATGTATATATATATATTATCACCATTTCAGATGATTTTCTACACTCATCATTACCACTTTGTTTTATTTCCAGTGGTCATTCATCCAGGCACCCTGATGCTACTCTATTAAAAAGCATATATATACTTGCTGTGTTGAAACAAAAATTAATATCCTTTATTATGTAAAGTGATGTATTAGTACCAAATTTCAAGTCAATTGGATTAATATTTTGATGTTAAATGATTTTTTTAAAACTTGCACGAGTCATTTAATGAAAATTGAACTAATACTGGTAATGAAATGAAACTTGGCACATTTGTTTGTCTTAAATATGCCTCAATGCTAAATTTAATATGAATCAATACATTTTTCCATGTTTATTATTTTTGACATTCTTGCTGAGTCATTATCGATGGTCAGTGACAACTATGAAAAATCTGGATTGCAAAATTAGACCTTAAGATTGATTTTTGTATTAATTTTTAACTCTAGTATAAATACACTGGGAGCCACAATAATTACTGAAACACACACACAGACAACTTTGTAAAAACTACTTAGGACATCTTAAATCACTTGAAAAAGATTAATCTTGACTTGATGAAGGGCAACCCTGGTTTCGGATTTTTAGTGAAACACAATACTTTTCCTATATATGTATTTATGAAAGAAAGTAATAAATGTGACACTTATAATATAATGTGACACTTACTTTTATAACATAAAAGTTATATGGTTGACCAGGTTATTTATAGTTTGATTGTTTATTTGTTTACAGAATAGGAATCCAAATCAACCCAAGAGACCTCTATCTGTTTATATGTGCTTTTACATGGATAAGAAAGATCATTATTATAGAAAATATCCCAAAACTGGAGTTGTAAGTTGGTATTACATATTGTGCATTGTGTTGTGTTAACAATTACATTGTTTACGCTACAAATTACATTGTATTTGTGTAAACACAATATATATTGTATTGTGTTGGTTTATATAAGTCTTGCATTTATTTATATAATTTTGCTTTATTAGACCAAAATTTTGGTCAAGAAATTGCTAAGTTCAATAAAGAACTTAGCCAGTTTTTTTAACTTTTGGTCAAAAGTTAAAAGCTTTTTGAAGTATTACTGAAATATTAGTAATGACACTTCTTAGGTTTTAATGTAGTTTAAACAGTCTGTATTATGGTATACAACAATTTAATTTTTAAAGGTTACCAAAATAATCATGTTCTGTAAAAGTTAAGTTATCAAAGAATATTGTTGAATTTCTATTTCTAGAAATATTTTTTTTGTGGATCGGAACCATTTCCAAACTATCCTGGGTCAAAGACCATATTTTTAATGTTACGTTATAGAATTTAATTTTGGCTCGTGTGAAAATTCCCCAGGATGGATTTGGTTGGATCAAAGGGTGTAATAAACATTTTTTAATAGTGTCTTGCATTATTTTTAAATAATAATGTTTGTTTTTCAGGCCGAACTATCTAAAATTTTAGGGGCTAAGTTCCGGCAGTTATCAGATTCCAAAAGAGCCAAGTATGAATTACAAGCTAAACAACTAAAAGCAGAATATGAATTGCAAATGAAAAAATTCAAGTAAGTTTCATCTCCATGAGGGAATTTCTAAAGGAAAAATGAGCTGTTTAAGTTAGGATTTTGTCTGCCTCGTGAGTTCATGGGTTTGTCCTTTGAAATTGTGAATTATGTGATATAAATCAGAACAATAGTTATTTGTACAAGTAGGCAAGAAAATTAAGTATTACTACCTCGTTTTAAAGTCATCCCCCACCGATGGCTAGGGTAGGCTACAGATATTACCTGCAGAGGTAAAGGCAAGGCAGACTAATTGCTGTATATGATGCCTTGGGCCCAGACTCCCCAAAAATTTGATTTAAAAAAATCAAACACCAAGTAACTTTTTTTGACCTAAAATGGATTTTGAGCAAAATGTTGCTCCAAAAGACTTATTTTGACCTGAAATGGATTTCAAACTAATGAAACATTTTTTTGGTTGAACCCCCCTTTGAATTTAAAGACACAAACAATAGAGAGGGGGGCTCCACAATACTATTGTAATATATTTGCTCCCAAATTAAGAGTTCCCAAACCCAAATAATTTATTTTTACAACTAATGTTTTACAAAAAATTATCTCCTAGATTACTTTACCAGCCTCTTGATTGCTTATAAGTAAAATATTGCCACATGAGCTTCATGCTTCTGCGTGGCTAGTTTTTTTGTTTAATTTATTATTCTCAATTTATTTATTGTTTGTGAAATCTTTTAAAATGAAATTAAGTATAAAAATAAATTTTTATAAATAATTTACTCTTTGAGTTTATATAATATATTCTTAAAATTAATTAAACTTCTGATTAATTGGTTTTGAAATAAAACTAAATAAATAAAGAAAGGTAATGAGAGAAAATATATATAAATAGAAAATAAATTTATAATAATTTAGTTTTAATTAACATTATACTAATTTTTTGGTGTGATATTGTAGAGAAGATAATCCCAATTCTACTATTTCTATAAAAGAAAAAATAAAGAAGGAAAAAGATGAGATGCCTGGACCTCCAAAACCTTTGACACCTCTTCAGGTACGTTTTTTTTGTTATGAAGACATGAGGAAACAGTTTTGTGATATCAAGTAGTTTTACCGGATGATTAGGAGGTGTTTTCATACAGCACTATTAGAAAAAAGTATTTTATTTAGAAAAAAGTTAAACTAATTTCATTTTTCTAAATTTTGAGTGTGTGCTATTATTTTTTTGTTCCCCACTCTGGATTGGCAGATTATGATTCTCCTTTATCATATGAGGTTAATTCACATAGACATTGGTTTCAAATAGTATGTAAGTAAGTACTCGCATTGTTCACTTTAGGTTCTAGGACTATGATAAATTAGCAGCCACCGGTGCTAGTGTATTTATTTGTTGACATAATGAAGTAATTTTATTAGTTTAGTCCAAGAGCCGGACCTGAAAAATGTGACTCATTTTGTACTACTTCAAACCAAATTTTGCTAGTCCAAAATCATTGAGTTTTTTGTGGTTAGTGGGTAGTAATTCCTAACAGATTTTGATTCTATAATACATCCATTGATTAAAATTTTATATTGCCTTGTGTGTTATTTTTTAATGTAATAACTTTTATTAGTGAAAGATTGTTATAAAAAAAAATTATATATTTTCTCTTTCAGTTATTTATTGAAGAAAAATCCAAGCATTATCAAGACAATCAAGAAATGTCCAAGAAAGATATAATAACTGAAATTAAAGAATTATGGAAAAATATGAGCAATAAAAAGAAAGTTCCCTGGTTGAGATGGGCCAAGGAATCTGAGGAAAAGTACTTGGTAAATTGATGTTTTTGTTTAAAAAAAATCTAAATCTTAAACATTATTAATTTCACCAAAATCTCACTACAAAACTTTTATTAAGATATCAAAGTTAGCTTTGATCTCTTGTTTTGTGGAATTTTTCCAGTGTTGCCAACTGTTCCCTCTCGGATGGAAATTAACCATTATTTAAGAGCTTGCACCATTGGAAATCCTGGTGATACCATCCTTTCAAAATGTACCATCTTGTTTTTTTTTTCAAACCATAACTATTATTACTTATTTTTTAAATGAATATTTTAAAACCTAAAGCAAAAAAATAAAAGAAAAAAGAATAAAAAATATTAAACATAATTTTTAAAATGTGTCATTTACATTTAAATTTGTAGAATTGATGTCCTTTATCCTTAAAATGAAATTTTAATAAAACATTTTTTTTTATTATTTATTATCTGTTATTGAGAAATCATATTTGTGCTTTTTCCTTTTACATCACTGAATTTTAAGAAGATTAATTGCACCTTAAGTTTTGCAAAAATTAATACATTTTATTTAAATTAATTACTGTGATGATTAGAAGGCAGAAAATCTAATGAGGTCATCTAACTTTATATTTTTGTTTAAGGGGGGGGGGGAGCGTAACATTTTAGGAAGCAAAATACCATCTTTTGGCTACAAGTTTCTTGCCATCCTCAGTCCGGAGTGGGCAACTCTGAGTTTTTTTTTAATAATTATAGAGATGTAATTAATAATAATAAGATATATTTAATAATCATAGAGATATTATTACTAGAAGGGCCTAATAGGTTAAATTTTGAAACATCGAAAAAGTAACCTGACCACCTTCGCTTTTAAATCCAATCAAATAATCAGTACAAAATTACAATAACTTATATAGAACATTAAAAATACAATTAAAAACATAAAAAATGTGCGAGAAGTTAAAATAAATGTATCTATTATAACCTAAACTTACTCTTGAAGGAGGTTTCAATGAGGTTACACAGAGCTCCTGAGAGCCCCAAAAAGATGTTTCAGGGCTCTCAATGTTATGACGTATGCTATGCCCTTTCCAGTATATGTCTCTATGGTCTGATAGCTAGATTTTTTGATATTTAGGTTAGAACTGGAGATATTTCTGTTTCAAATCATTCATCCTGACCTTTTCTCCACAATGCCTTAAGTCTGTATGAATAATTCAATCAATTCATTAGTTTTAATTTATTTTAATTTTACTGTTTTGTTCTACAGGAAGAATTAAAACTTTATAAATCAGAAAATCCTAATTTTCAAGTACCAAAGCATAAGTCGTTGCTATCAAAAGAAGAGATAGCTATTTTAGAAAGGTGAGATTTTTAGTGTGTTTATTTATTATTGGGATTGATTGCAAATTAATCAATTACAAGACATTATTAATTATACTATAAGTCTAGACAACGAACGAGTTTTTTTAGAAATTTTAAAAAGTTATAATTTTATTTTGAGAATCTGTTTAGACATATTTAGGCATATCCCGAAAAAGTCCCTTAACTTTGCATCATAGATGCAATCATAGTGGACCAAAACGTAATACCATTTTTCATATTTATATCTTGGTAGGAATATAAAGTATAAAAAATTATTTTAAATAAAGTTTGAAGCTTAGTAAATTGTTTAGAAAATTAGTCCGAAAAAACTCACAAAGATGTCAAATGTTTTATTAAATACAATGGTTTCCCCATTTGATTGTAATTTTTGTTATTTTATTTTGGACAAATTTTCTTTTTCAATCCCTGGGGACTTTTTTTTCTATTGGTATTAAAAGAAAATGGAAGAGGAAACATTTATGGAGCAGTTTGTCTTCTTTCTTTTTAATCTCTTCATTATTTTTTGGGACAATGGCTGTTTCAAAGATACTCTTGAAATTCTGTTTTCTACTCTAAAGAAAAATTTACCAGGCTAGTGCTCTGCGGCTATAATAAACTGAAAGCTATAATTTTGGATATTAACTTGTTTAGTAGTTGACTACATCACATAGAATAAAGAATACTACATCATCTCTAATAATCATAACGTTTGATCGATTTGCCGTTGAGTTATGGTGGTGCATACAGAACAATTTTGTGCTACAGTGACAATTTTAGTTTGTTTATGTTGTAAAAATATGAAATTATGGTTCATTTTTATCTTGAAATCCTTTGTTAATAGTTTGAAATAGAGAGCAAACCAATATTAACTTATTTTTAGACAATTTACTTAGCTTCTAACTTTATTTTAAAGAATTTTCGATACTTTGTATTCCTGCCAAGATATTAACGAAAACGTGAAAAACGGGATATGTTTTGGTCCACTACCATCACATTTGTGATGCAAAGTTAGGGGACTTTTTTGGGGGTATCCTTAAATATATCCAAGTAGTAAAGTAATATATAAACCAAGTGGGGGAACTCCTATATTATCCTGTGAAAAAATTCAGACATGGGTGATCAGCTGATAGGTGGCTCAAAAAATTAAAAAATAGGTAAAATTGAAATAACTGCGCCTTTTAGGATTTTTTATTTTTTTGAGTTATTTTTTTACGTTTTATCATGTTTTCACAATTTAATATGTACTTGATAATTTAATTATTTTGTTTTAAATTCTGAATAATTGTTACAATAATTTAGTTAAAGAAAAAGAGAAACTATAGTATAGGTAAACTACATTTATCTACTCCTTGTATTGTAAGTTCTACATACAGTCATGTTATCTCACACTGTAAATGTACTTTTACTCCCCAGGGAGGAAAAGTTAAAGTTTTGCCAACTTGACAGAATTTTTTAGTAACATTTTTAGGAATTTTAGGAAATTTTTAGGATTTTTTTTAACTAGTTTATCTCCCTCGGCCTACTAGCCTCGTGAGCTAATGAAGTTTCCTCCTTCGGCGCTGCCTTAGGACAAAACTTTAACTTGAGCTGTAAAACTTACTTTCATTCCTTGTTGCATAAATAACTATTATTTATTAAAATTTTGAAAAACATACAGTGTTTTTGATGACAGTGTATTGCCTTAAATATAACTTAAAATTACAATTGCTTTTATTATATTCAAAACTTTTAGGTTAAAGTGATTAAATTACTAATTATAATTATTTGAAGGGGAAAAACAATTATCACTTGCAATGTACTAAGTTGTGCACACAAAAAAAAGTTTAATTAGCCACTCGTTTTAAGTAATTTAAACAATCCTTGTATTTATACAAAGTTAAATTTGAACTTAAATATCTATTGGATGTTACTCAAATTATTAATATTTTATACTACAATGTACAAAGAAATGCAATAAAAACAAACATTTTGAGTACCATAAATAGTTTTTTTTTACATTTACAAAAGTAATGCAAAATGGCTGCGCCCATAAGAAAATTTGAGCCAACTCCTTGGTGAACAAAATGTGAACTACATTCCAGGTCTGAAAAAAATCTCATTTGTTTCCCTATTTGGTTTATATATTATTTTACCAAACAGATTACTGAAATAAAATTTTAACAATTTAAAAAAACGCAAAAAAAACCCTTTCGTGGACTAAACTATATTCTTTTATATGAAAGATACAAAAATGAGTCTTTCTTTCTAGTATAATTTGTTTGTATAAAATCTCTAATATAGTTGCTTGATGTTTAGAATGGAAGGAAAACCTGTGAAACCTCCCAACTCTGGGTACAGTTTATTTTCTCGTATAATGCTCAACGATGAACAATTACAACTTGTCAATTTTAATCCTAAAGAAAAGATGAGAGAAATTTCAAGATTATGGAGTGAAGTTAGTGAGGAAGAGAAAAAGCAGTATCAACTGAAAGCTAAGAATGTAAACTTTTTAACGATATCTTTAATTTTCTATATAAAAACAAGTGTTCTCTTGTTTGAAGCCATTTATTACCTTAATGATATTTTGTTTACTTAATCTATATGTGATCTTTTTGGACTATTTTACTTAAATTATGTATTATGCTATTAGGCTGTGTAATGAATATTTCTATACAGTATCAGCTATATTTACTGATGAGTGAAGCCATAAAGTAAAATAAGTTGACTTAATAATAAATTATAAATCTTGAATGAAGATTTAAATAAAATAGTCTTTTTGGCTTTGGCTTCGTGAACCAACTTGATTGCCCTGGGAGCAAAAACTCATTTTTCTTCCAATAAATTAAAAAATGCGAATACTTCATTGCTAAACTATTGTTTTAATTACAGTTAATGAATAATTACAAACTTGAATATGCTTCGTATCTTGAATCATTACCGGAAGATAAACGAATTGAAGAATTAGCGAAAAACGTTAGGAAATCTAAAGATGTTGGTAATAAAGATGCCGGAGATTCTGCTATTTCGGGAGGTAAAAAACTCAAACAAGCGACTATTCTGGATACACTAAAGAAAAAAAAGAAGAAAGAAATTAAGGAAGTGAAGGTTAAAGAAGTTGAGGATTTTGATGAGGGAGAGGAAAGTGATGATGAGGCAGAACCAGACGGGGAGACTGATCCGGATTCAGAACCAAATCTAAAAGTTAATGAGGTAAATATGTCTATAAACTTTTCATGCTGGTAATATGACAAACTGATATCGAACAACAACAGGCCACAGTGCCGCGTGGGGCGCAGAGTGGCCCTCTGCACCGACACCGTGTGGTGTCAGTGCACCATGCGATTGAGGCACAAAGTGCCGAGGCCCCGGAGTGGCCAAGAGGCCAACAGCCTTTTGTTCATTTAATTAAGTTATTAGAAAAATAATAATAATAGCTGTCTTAATTTCAACAAAGAACTAGTTTTTGATATTTTAACTCATTGTTTTTTGTTGTTGTTTCTCTTTTACTGTATGTCCCTAATACTAATTCATAATGTGATCCCTCATATACAGTTAATACTTGTGTGATTGTCCTATAAAGCTAAATACTACAGTATTGGATACTATTCTACACTTTGTTTATTTTTTTTCTCTTCATTATTGTTATAACTAGTAAAACATAAAACATTTATATAATTTGTAATTAATTTAATGATGTGTATTTTAAGTTATTTTATATTATATTTTGTGACGATAAAGGAATTTTTGAGTTTGTGTTTGAATACATACTCAGTGTTTGCCATACTATGGACAACAATGTAGCTGCATTGATATTTTTTTATTTGATTTTATTCATTATTTTAAAAAAACATGTAATGCATTTGATTCATTATTGAAATATGTAATACATATTATTCATTATTCAAATATGTAATACATTTTATTATTTATTCTGACTACAATTATTTATCTTCTAAGATAAGGTATGATAAGAGACTATTCAAATTTAATGTTCATAGACTGATTTCATCAATTAATTATTTCTTAGTTATTTTTATTTTGAAATTAATAATTGATTTATTTCTGCAATCTGGTTTTACAGAAGAATGAAGAAATTAAGAAGAAAATAATAATGCTGGAGCCTCCAAAACCTTGCGAGTGAGTTAAAATTTGTCTTCTTAATTTTTTTTTATAAATGTCTCGGAATTCTATTTCCCATTTATTGTTTATTTATATCCTGATTTACAAACCAATTTTATTTCTTTAATATTTCAATTTGCTATGTTTCATGATAATATTACAAGCATTACAATATATTAATATTACAATAATTTTGTTAACAGAAGTATCCTTAGTAAACTATAGAGGCTTCTATCATTAATGTCATTTTCATTGTTGTTTGGGCTATTGTCTTTTTGACCACTATTGTCATCTAGTGCTGACCCCATCAATGCAAAGATCGAATCTCTACATTGTATGTTTTTCTTTCACTGTGAGAGGCATTTTCAGAGATGTTGGGCGTCATAGATAAAGAAACTACTCTCTACAAAAGTGAAGTGAAGATGAGGGTATCTCTATTTATACCTGTCTCTGTCAATATGTTCATGGAGAAAGATAGCCATGAAAAGGAACCATAGGTATTTAGGAAAAGTATTGTGTTTGCAGAAAAAAATCCAAAACCGGAATGACACTGGAATTATCCGTTTCAAGTGTTTGTAAGGCCTCCTTACTGGTTTCCACATAGTCGTCTGTCTGTGATTGTTGTAGCTCCCAGTGTATTTATGCTAGAGAGTTGAAACTTCAGCAGGGAGGATGAGCGTAACGAATCCGATGTGATGAAGAAAAGTTTCAAGGTACCCCGTACCCGATTTATATTTGATTATAGTGTTAGTCGAAGGTGGTAAGGTTATTTATTCCATGTTTTCAAATTCAGCCATAGCAATAATAGTCTAAGAATAATAACTCTATTTGAAACTTACTTTTGTAAATTTTCATATCGCTCATACCTTACAATTATGTATTTGATTGATGAAATTTTATTTGCTTGTTGCAGAAACGCGTTTAGTTTATTTAAACAAATATTTTTAACAAATCCAGCCAATAAAGAGTCGAAAGCAAAATTAGTTTGGGACGCTATGCCTTCTAAAGAGAAAGATAGGTATAAGAAAAAATTAGAAGCACAGAAGCAAACTTATATGATTAAATATAATGCATTTTTGAAGGTAAGTTTTTTTTTAAATTGTGTGGTATATTATTTTATCATTTGCTTCTCTACCTACTAAAAGGAGAGGAAGCATTGCACTAGCAAAAAATGTTACACCCACTTCTTTCTTCAAATGTTGACATTTTAGCACCTACAGAACCCAAAAATAAAATAAATTTGGTGTCGGTATGATTGTATGGATGCGCACATTTCTTGTAAACATGCATCTGTAGATGTTTGCACACCTTAAGCAGCTGATCCATTTTTAGGAATAAGAATACTTATATTTGCTTTAGATATTTTTACAATACTTTCCCAAAAGGTCACAATTAAATTAAATTAAACTTGGCACAAAATTCAAGCTGCATAAGAGGAAGAACTGATTAGTTATGGGTTTAATCCTGTAGGGCATATAAAAATGACGTCACTTCAAACTTTAAAAAAATCATAAAAACACAGAAAAAAATTGTTTGATTAAAAGTGTTTCTAATGATATTTTGAAATTATCTGAATAGAAAGAGACCTCTAACACATTCATGGCTGTCACTGTTTTAAAATAATATTGACTTTTGAATTTTTTAAACTTTGGCAGTCAATAAGCTTTAAATTTCCTATAATTTTTTGACGTATGACATATTGTCAGATAGTGGGACAGAAATAGAATTAATAGCGTAAATTCTATTGCTATTTATATTTTAGTTATTGGCAAAAATATATATTTATAGGACAAGTTCATTTACATCTGTCAAAAATATATTTTACCTCAAAAAATTAAAATGAAAAAATGTAGTATAATAATAAAATATATTGCTATTATTTAATAGCTCCTACAGGTCCAAAAATAGATAGATAGATCAATTATATCTTGAAGAGTATCATTGTTTTAAGGTTTCTTCTTTTGGATTATCTAAAAGTGAACAATTAGCTCAAAGTAGATAAGTTACAGGATCATTTTCTATTGTCTCATTTTTTAAAATTAATCTTTTACAATTATTTTGTTTTACTATTCAAGATGATGACTTAATATGTTTTAATTTTGTTTATGCAGCAACTAAAGCCTGAGGAGCTGATTGTACTTAACGCCATGAAAGTCACGTCAGGGCCTGCTGACAATAACTCAAGTAGTGAAACGTGCGATGATGAGCCTGATTCTGAGTCATCAGAGGATAGCGAAGATGAACCTCAAAAAACTAATGTGAGATTTCAATAACTGTTTATTATTTTTAAATTATTGATGCTGGACTAGTCTCTAAACTTTTTATTAGATTACAATAAAGATTATAATTGGTTTAGAATGTCAGAAGGTTCAAGAGGAGAGAAGGTCAGACAGAAGGTAGGAGTAAACTTTAGTGGCAGCTCTAAAACAAACCCACCTTACCATAACATTCTTTCCAATTTTCTTAGTTATATTTATGAAATAGTCTAGTTCTTTATTATCATTTTAATGGAACGAGTACTTGCAATTGGTCTTTCCTATATAAAGAAAATATTTGAATAAATCAGTGTTGTGCCAAAAATAGTCTGCTAAAAAAAATACAACAGGACCTCATTCTTGTAGTTGGTATAGTGAAACTACCAAATAAAAATTCTAGCGCTCCTGTTAACTGGCTACGGAACTACCATTTTCTTGTATAAAACAATAAATCCCTGGGCCATCATTCTTTATCTATATGTTCTCTGGGTTTCCCTTAAGATAGATTTTTTGTGTACCTCCTCTCTCTCTTTTACCCTTAATTAGTTATAGATCCAGTTAATCAGTGGCTGTAATTTAATGCATATATTAAATTACTTAGTTAGGACTTAGTTTAAAATTACTATCTTTGACCACCTCCCTTATTTCGTTTTTAATTTTTTTCCCAATTTATATTTATTAATTTTACGTTTTGTTTTTTGTGTACCCGTAAGAAGTTCACTGATTGAGAAAATAATGCAACGGAGCCAATTAGGTTAATGCTGAATGTTCCACGCCATGCAAGCCATGTCAAGCTAGCATCATTGGTTCTTTTACCATATTTTCTCACCCTCTCAACTGATAATAACTGTGTGTAATACTATAATAATAATAATAATAATAACAATGCCCGTTTAAAGCCTTGCGGCTCATCAGGGATAACCCCTGCTGGAACCACCTCGGGTGGTAGTAGCAACCGTTACGCTCAAAGTGTATTCTAAAGTTGGCGATAATTTATCTAAAGTATAATCTTCTATAAACTGAGAGCGAAACCTGGGATGCGAACCCCAGACCTTCGTGTCAAAGGTCAGTGTAAAGACCAACGCCTTAACGACCTCGGCCACCGAGGTGTAATACTATAGTGTGATTTAAAAAATAAACAGTTATTTTTAATTTTAAAATATTCATATTTTTATTTATTTATATATTTTTTAATCAAATAAATCTTAAGCATTGTTCCAAATTCATTTTTTCTAGCACCCTCCTATTTATAATTTTAATTGCATTGTTTCTTTTTTTAATTTTTAGTTTTTTTTTCTCAGGTCAAATCTTCACCTTTAAAATCTGTTTCCATGTCCAAGCCTCATGACTCCTCTAGTTCGGAGGACAGCGATTGAGTAGAATTAATTTAAGTTTGTATTTTACTTTTAATAGTTAGGTAACTCATGCAATGACTCAGGAACAAAAGGATGATACAAATCTTTTTTTAGCTTGGAAAACACAAGTTTTTTTAGGTTTTTCTTGTTAAATAAATCTCTAAGTATGAATTTTCATGTGATTTATCATCAAAAATTACAATTATAAACAATTCATTAAAGACAGTAGTCTTATAATTTTTTTTATAAAGACTGAAAATGTTTATAATTATTATTAATAGTCCATTAAAAGTCATCATTCAATAATTATAATAATTGTACAAATTTATCATTTGATTCTTAAAAAAAATACTTATTTCCATAAAAGCAAATAAAAAAATTACAACCTTCTGTTATTAATATTACCAGCAAACAGTGCTGCATTATTGCCGAAATTGATTTGTGAATTGTACCTTTTGACATAATAATTGAACATTTTTTCTTAATGCATTTAAAGTTGTACTTACTTTCTGTTGTGGATTTCAGAGCTTGTAAACAAACAACTGATAATATAGAATTGGGCATAGAGATATATTACTAGAGGTGCCCTATTGTTTGAGTTTTGAAACATCAAAAAAATAAAAATGTTTAAATACAAATAAAAAAAAAGTGTGAGGGAAGACAAAAACAATTAATATATTATAACCTTAACTCACTCTTTAGAGGAGGTTTTAATGAGATTACACAGAGCCCCTGAGAGCCCCAAAAAGATGTTTCAGGCCTCTCAATGTAATTAGATAGGATATGCCCTCTCTAGTATATATCTCTATGGGATTGGACACTTCTGGGAAAATAATAATACTCTTTACAGTCTATCTATATTTCGCCCCCATTCATCGGAGCATTCTCAAGTCTACAGCACAAATAAATAATACAAACTTTTTTAAAAACTTAAATAAATTGTCTAAGGAAACTTGTCAACTCTATGCTAATATTCTAAAAATAATATAAGAAATTATACTTATAATTATTCACTGATGTAATATTAATAAACGGAAAGTAATTATTTAAATAGAATAGAATCAGAGAAAATCTCTTCATCAAAATTAAATAAACACAGCCTTAAAAAAAATTGAAGAGAGTTGAAACTTAGTACAAAAAATAATCTAAGGTCTAATCTAGGACTACTTTAAGTAAGTGTAAATAATTATGTAAATTTGATGTAAAATATGTAATTTTTATTACATAAAACTATGTTGTGCCAACATTTAGCCCCGTATTCAAAGACATCTTCCTAACATTCTCCTTAAGGAACAAGGAGAATGTTAGGAAGATGTCTTTGAATACGGGCCTTAATTTTTTTTTAAATTTGATTTATGCATTGATAATAATCAATAAATTTGTGCCTTGACCTTTGCTAATGCTACTTGCTCAACATTATATTCAATGTTAAATAATTTTATTAAGTCTTTGAGATTGATTTTAAATAAATAAAATTAATTATTTTTTTTTGTAATTAGTTGTTAATTGAGTTTTTGTATGTTATCATTAATGTTAAATATTGGATTTGTACTTGAATGTTTTATTCTGACTTGTTTTAGACTATTGTATTTTTTGTTAAATATATGTTTTAATGAATATTTCAATATATTCTTTTAATGTGATTTGGTGGGGAGGAAGTTATCTTTGTTTATAAACTTGGGTAGAGAAAAATCATAATGGCCAGGGAGCCCAATGGTGATTTTCTCCATAATAAATTTATGAGACCTTAGATTAGAGTAAGAAAACCACTGGTCTAGTTTTTTTACTCCGGGGGTTATACTATATGCTGACTCAGCAAAATTTTAAAATTATTATTACTATTTTTATTTTTAAAAATTCTGAAAAAAGTTGTTGTTTTTTAAAAAGTGAAAGTTGTTGCACTCAAGGAAACATACATTTTCAGCTCTGGTCATTTTTTACTTACGTCACTTCATTTTTATGATACAGCCCATGGAAATATAATTTACTTCTAAACTATCCTTCACTCATTATATTTTTTATTAGTTCAAAACATATCTTTAATATAAAGGACTTAAAAATTACCAGGACTACATGGAACAAAATTACGATCAGATTGAGATTTGGGACGCATGTAGCCATGTGTAAGACTAACCTATATGCCAAATTTCATTTCATTATCAGCATTAGTTCAATTTTTATCGAATGACTTGTGTACGTTTTTTTTAAATGCAAAAAATTGGTAAATAACTTAATTGAGATGAAATTTTGTAACAAATAAGTTCACTAAGTTTCATTTTAATACTAGTATATCCATGATTTTTTATATCAAAAGTTAAGCAGCATTGAGTATGATCAGTGCCTGGATAGGTGATCACTGGGCATGAAACAGATGTATTTACTAACTGAGGATGAGTGAAGCGAGTTACAAGACGGGTTGTCGTATATATTTGGCAAATCGTATATTCTGAGGACGAGCAAAGCGAGTTTGAATTAGGGAGGATGAGCATAGGGAATCAGATGTGATGATAAGGAAAATTTCTGAGCTACCCCGTACCAAATTTTTCTTTACCACTACAATTTTTAAGTGAATTTTTTTTTCAGAATTTTTAAAATTAACATATTTATAATAATTTTAAATCAGCTGTCCAGCTCAGAGTAAAATGCAAGACTGGTGGTTTTCTTACTAGACTCTATGGTCCTGTAAATCCTATGAACGAATGGTTCTTAAATCTTATAATATAGAAAACCATCTCTAGGCTCTTGGACTTTAGTTTAATACACTGTTAAAATCAGTTGACAGTGTAGGAAAATTATAGGAAGGAGGCAATGAGGTTACTCCTGGATGTTTAACCACACCCACAATTTTATAAATAAATAATTTATTTCTCACTAATGTTACAATTTTTACAATAATTAGTTTTGTTTTTAGACTATATTATATAATATGTAATTCAAATAATTTTAGAGTAACAAATTACAATAATTTTATCTATCAGGCTAACCTCATTGCTTCCTCAACATTATTTTCTCACGCTGTCAACTGATTTTAACCGTGTGTTATACTATAATGTATATTTCACCTTCAATGTGTAATTTTGAAGCTATTAATATTTATTATGAATAACTAATGAGGGCTTTTACGGGATAAATATCATAAAAGGAAATAGGGTAATAAACTAAATTCTTTTCCTTTATCCCCTACCACCTCTTAATAGTTATATTTTATTCACACAGACAACTGAAATCACCTTAAAATGTTGAAATAAGTATAATTTGATAATTGGTGTGATGATTATACTTTTTAAAAGAGCAATGAATATTTTACTACTGAGCCAGAAATAAAAGAGAATTGAATCCATTATACTATTATTATTATTTTTTTAACTTACAATCCATTTATTCAATTTAAATACAATAGTTATAGTACATGCACATTAATAATTTAGAAAAAATAATTTAATTCATTATTATAATTTTTAAACAACTATAAGATAACACCTTTTAAATTTAAGTTATAAAATTGAAAGGTTTATAAATTTCATCTCTTATTTTGTTCATATTTGTCTTTAAGGTTACAAATAAATGAATTTTTTGAAGTCTTCAACTGAGCCATCAGAATCATTTTTAACAATGGTTAAAATATTTCATTTATTTACCGGTTTGAGAATAATATCGGTTATTTTATTACATTTTCATGATATTGCAGATTCATTGATAAAACTTTGGAACATGTTTATATCCATTTCATCCAAGCAGATTCAATTCAGAGATGTTATATTGCACATTATATATGCTCTAATATCTTTTAATAAGTTAATAGGACCTGATCAGTAAGTCAACATTTTTTTAAATGAATATACGCACTTCATACATTTTTGCTTCCCTGCCTCATAAAAGGAATTAGAAGGATTGTATTGGCAGAAAAAATATAACAACCTCATTTTTCAATAAATGTTGATGTTTCAGCACCTACAGATCTAAAAAAATGTGTAGGGATGTGCACATTTCTTTACTAAGCATTTTCTTGCATTTTGCATATACAGAAAAATATCTAGACAGGTCTTTTAATATAGGAAATCAATTTATAAGGTCACATATAATGTAGCGGTACACTGCAGCACTTAAATGGACCCTTCATAGGATTTATTTTTAAGTATGACTATTTTAATGGCAATCTATAATCCTGATTCCCCCCTATCAGCATAACTGTTACCATTTTAATCACAAAACTGATTCGGGTTGGCTAAACTGATTTGTTTTAGTTTTGATGCATTGGCTACAATTAGTCGGATAACATTTGTGATTCCTGTGACATTACTACAACTGTATATTGGCTTAATTTTTACTCTAAGTAGATTATGTTTACACTGTATTAGTCAGACAGTTGATAATTTCTCTAAGCTTCAGGTAAAGTATTAAATGTTGTCTCCGTTTCTTAAGATCTTACAGGTGTTTTCAGTAGAGCCTTAAAAGAGCAGCTCATCATTTTATTGAACAGTGAAAATTTGTAGCCTAATAAATTAAAATAAGGTACACATATTTAAACCTCTTAGTTAATTTACTTGTTTTTATAGAGTAAGAATGGTTTTAATTATTCTATCAAGAATTAGACAAAACTAAAGTTAAATTACAATCTTTTTATTTATATTTTTACTTTTCTCATTTATACCGAGGTATATAAGAAAAGTATTGTGTTTGCAAAAAAATCCAAATCCTGAATTGAAACCGAAATTATCCATTTCAGGTGTTCCGTTTCAACTCAATTGGACCATTTTCTAATTTTTTAAAAAACATACACAAGTCATTCAATAAAAATTGAACTAATGCTGATAATGAGATGAAACTTGGCACATATATTAGTCTTATACATAGTCACATGCGTGCCAAATCTCATCCAATCATTTTTTCCGCATTTTATAATTTTTCTAAATCATTATTTTAATGATGTCATAAAAAGATATTTATGACAAATGCACAACTACAGCGGTAGACTGATTTTGTACAAAGTTTCAACTCTACAGCATAAACACACACATAGACAGACAACTTGTGGAGCTACAATAATAACAGTCACACAGAAAACTATGTGAAAACTACTCAGGAGGTCTTAAAAACACCTGAATTGGATAATTCCGGTGACATCCCGGTTTCAGATTTTTTTGCGAACACAATACTTTTCCTATATACCTTTGGTATAAATGAGGAAAAGTTAAAACCAGGAATGGGGTACTTCGGAACTTTTCCTCATCACGTTGGATTTGCTACTCTCATATACTCCATACTTCTCCGGACTGATTCGATAAAAATTGAACTATGCTGATAATGAATGAAACAGTCATATATGTTAGTCTTATACATTTACCGTGTTTATGAATCTTACCTATGGGCCATCAAATCACATTATTAGTAGAGTCCTTTCTAAGATTCAATTCCATTTAAATTTTGCCTTGGTAGGTAATGAACCTTAAGAGTCCTTGCCCACTGTTTTTATTCTCCTTTTGCACAAATTTTCTTTAATTTTTATAGGAGAAAAACATATTCATCTTATACTCGGACGAACCTTGCATTAGATCAGCCTGGGGCTCTCTTGACAACTCGGTAGATAAACTAAAAGAAATTCATTTGGAAGTTTACTTAAACATCAAGAAATTAAACGATTATTTCTCTGACTCATTGCTTTTTGTAACACTTGGGTGTAGGATAGGTGCTTTTACAGATTTGTACTTTTATACGCTGAATAAACAGTTCTTTCTGCTTAGATTTACTGTTACTAACATATTTATATTAGAAGCGATATGTATCATATGTTCCAGATATACAGCTATGGTAAGTTTCAAAACAATCCTTAAATCAAAAAAATATAAAGTTGTACTCATATATTTATATAAAGAACAAAGAGATACTCTCGTCCTTGATTTTCAACATTTTTTTTTTAATCGGGTACGGGGTACCTCAGAACTTTTCTTCACCAGATCGGATTCGCTACGCTCACCCTCCACGAGATTGTAAAATATGCTCAATTTATTCTGCAACACTTATTCAGATTCGCTTCCCTTGTTTTCAGATAGTAAATACATTATTTTAATTCCAGTGATCACCCATCCAGGCACTGACTTCGCTTGATGTTGCTTAACTTTCATGATACAACAAAACCCGTAGATATACTTGTTGTATTGAAAAGAAACATAGTATACTTATTTATAACGTAAGCGGATACTTTCGTAACAAATTTAAACTCTTGGATTATTTCCATTTTTTTAAAAACGTATGCAAGTCATTCGATACAAATTGAAGCAATGCTGATAATGATATGAAACTTAGCACATATATTGCTTTAATATATGCAAGATTTAGCTCATGTGTGCTAAATTTCAAATACATCAAAAAACATTCCAGCGTTTAATGCTTATCAAAAATTTTTGATAAGCCATTCTGGTTAAAGACGTCGTATGAAATTTTTTATCTGCTCACGGCAGGAAAATAAAGCATTACTAAACTAATTTTAGGCAAGAAAGTGGCATTTTCCAGATCGGCTGGTAATTAGTCATGAATGACTGCATTACCTGCCTAGGCAGGAAAGTAGCATTTCCCAGCCGCCCCTGCCTATGCTGGTAAAGAAAGTTATGGATAATTTTTGTAAACATTATTAGTTAATAAAAAAGCCTATTGAATTTATTTATATAATGAATAATTACATTATTTAACAAATTAAAATAAAACAATTTGTAATGTAAATCTTTAATTAGAAATAAATTTTATCGATTATATTAAAGGCAACACTTTTTGTCTTGGGTTTATTATCTCATCTTTTTTTGTCAAGTCATTGACTACTTTTATCATTCAAACCCGTTAATAATACAGTTTAAAAGTTAGTTTACTCTATAGTGTTCTACAGCGTTTTGTGATGAATATCGCGAAGATATGACGAACTTTTCGAACATACCCCGCCGGATGTTTTAAAAATAGCTACAAATGCCAAAGAGAGCCTTCTACCCGGCAAATCAGGAAGTAGGTATCTCAAAGCGTATGAAATGTTCAGGAATATGGATCTTTAGTGTGACCACAATAATTTTCCTATATACGTACGGTATAAATAAGGAAAAGTAATAATATCTCTCCATACTAATACTAAATGCTCTCTGTCTCTATGTATAATACCTCTATAGCTGATCTATTAAAAAGGTTGAGAGCAAAG
Source organism: Microvelia longipes (assembly GCA_018340805.1). Lineage (NCBI taxonomy): Eukaryota > Metazoa > Arthropoda > Insecta > Hemiptera > Veliidae > Microvelia > Microvelia longipes. The sequence continues at coordinate 12,383,319 of JACMZG010001914.1, forward strand.
AGACTAATACGACTACTTAATAATATATTAATACTTATTAGTCTCTTTGTTTGAGTGTGCACGATAACATAGAGATAAATAACTAGAGGGGCCCGACTGGTTGAATGTTGAAACATCGAAAAAGTAATCTGAACACCACAATCTAATAAACAGTATAAAATTACTGTAACTTATATAAAGTATATAGTAAACGTTTTCAATACGGAAAAAAACACAAACAACGTGTGAAAAAGGTTATAATTGATTAATTATAACCTTATTCATACAGGAGGTTTTAAAAGGATATAATGCCCCCTCTAGTAATTTATATCTGTGTACAATAAGCAGAACTCAATCTGACGCGTGTAAAATGTTACTCTTTATAAATTTCAGGAAGAAAAATTGAAGAATGCACTTAGCCAAATGGATTTTAGAGTATTTGGAGAAACTAAAAAATTGGAGGTAGGTAGCAAATGATAGTAGACAATTTACTTTGATCGATAGTTATGAGAGGTCCAAAATCCACAAATGAAAACTGATGGAAACTAAATGGATCCCCCGATACGCTGTATGTACCTTTAAAGACGATCGTATTTAACGGATAACCTTCACGTCTAACTTTTATTTCACTTCAATATTACCGTTTTTGATCGAATAACTTTTGGAGTATTATTTTTTTTGTGTAACTTTATTATTATGCAAAGAAATCACAATTCAATTAAATATATTTTTTGTTTTAAACTTCCTTATAATCAAATGTGAATCTTCACTATAAAAGACGCGATGTTTTGGCGGGATCAGTTATCACGTATTTCTTGCTCTTGAAATAATTTGTTGTGCAATAATTTGCAATAATTTGTCTTTGCAATAATTGTTGCTTATTGCAATAATCAACAATCTTTCGCTTAAATTTCAGATTTATTCTTTATTACCAAAGAGGCATACTATACCAGTAGTGTAAGAACCTGTCTTTGAGTAATAATAATTAAGTGGTCGTATCGACTTCGGACTGGTTTAATACGATTTAGCTTCCCAAATAATCGAAAACGACGCCTTGCTTGAAATTTGTTGTTTACTATCAAATGTTAAGTTTTACGCTTATTTACATTTTTCAGACTTTTTGATGACTTAAAGTGGTGTGGTACCTCCTTTGAATCGATTTCATGTAATTCAGTTTTCTAAAAATCATTAATGAAGACTATTTTTCTGTCAAATATTTTTTACCATATTAAAAATGTATCCGATTAATGAATGAATATAATAAAAATTTAGCAAACCGGGTTAATAAAATAAAAAAAAAATAAAATATGTTTATTCTGCTTTATAAAATTAAAATGAATGAAAAATAAAATATTACAAAACACTTCTATTTTAAAAGCACATCTTCAAATGAGTCGTCACGGAGTACTTAGAACTTAATAGTCTTAGAACTTAACTCTTAGAACTTAATAGTCTCTGGAGTCGTGCTCGAAATGACGCCACATAACAATCTACTAATAGTGTTTGAGCGTCCTCCTCAAAGATGATTGTACCAAGTTTCATTAAAAATTTTGTAATCTCTATGAGAAACAGCGTGTTATTAGAATTTGCTAGAAATACACACATAACCTGATTGAACATACACATACATGTTCACTGAACATATGGACTGTGGTCAGTTACACTGATTGTTTGTGTTTTGGATTTTCATCGTTCTACTAAGTAAGCTACATACAGTAATTTTGTACTGTTTATTAGATTATAATAATGGCAGAAGGTGTTACTTTTAAGGTTACTTTTCCTCATTCGTACCATAGGTATATAGGAAAAGTATTGTGTTAGCGAAAAATCCGAAACCGGGATGTCACCGGAATTATCCGTTTCTGGTGTTTTTAAGGACTCCTAAGTAGTTTTCATAAAGTTATTTGTCTGTATGTGTGTGTTTGTGTATCTGAGTCTGTTATTATCGTAGATTTTCGTAACAGATAAAGATACAACACACATACATACTGACAAATAACTTTGTGAAAACAACTTAGGATCCTTTAAAACACCTAAAACGGATAATTCCGGTGACATCTCGTTTTCGGATTTGTCCAGATTTGTACAGTTGAAACCAAAGTTTTATAAATAAAATCTATTTATAAAACTTTGGTTGAAACTCTACAAAAATCAGTCTATCACTATAATTGTGCTATTCGGAAAATATTTTTTATGACCTCATTAACCCGCAATAATGACTCAGCAAAAATTTCGAAAAATCATAATACGCGGAAAAATAATGCAATCCGAATTGAAATTGGGACCTATGTAGCCATGTATAAGAATAACATATGTGCCAAGTTTGACCTTATTATCAGCATTAGTTCAATTTTTATTAAATGACTTGTATACGTTTTTTAAAAAAATGTAAGAAGTCCGAAAATATTCCAATAATGTTGAAAATTGGTACAAGCGTATACCTTACGCAATAAAAAAGAACACTGTTTCTTTTAATACTACAAGTATACAGATTTTTTAATTTTTGTTGGATTATAAAAGTTAAGCAGCATTGAGCGTGGTCAGTGCTTGGATGGGTGACCGCGTTGAATGAAAGGAATGAATTTACTATTTGAGGTCGAGCAAAGCAAGTCCGAGGACTTGAAAAATTAATTTAACGACTTGTAAAATCTGAGGACGAGCGAAGGGAATCCGATGTGATGAGGAAAAGTTCCGAGGTACCCCGAACCCGATTTTTTAATTTTCAAAATTCAACCAATATGGCCTCTTTAGTAATAATATTAAGGATCTTGGATAAAGATCCTTTATTCAAGATCCTTGAATAATATCCCTATGCTTGCCTATATAGATAAAACAAGTTCATTTGTTTACTTAAAAGATTGTTGCGACAATAAACAGTTATTAGAATTTGCGTATTTTAGGTCCAACGCAACAAAACAATCCTACGTTTGATTAGATAACATTTGTTTTTGTTATAAAATGTTAATTTCTGTAAAAAAATAAGTCTGAATTTTATAATTCTATCAAATAAAAGGAAAAAACTTTTTAACTTTGTGTATAAATGTGCAAGTTTTAGTGAATAAAGGAAGAAATCGCAGCTTTGAATGAACTGTACGAGTAAGTTTTATTATTATTTTATACTAATTTATTTTATTACTTTCCTTTTTAAACTTATTCGTTTGAAATGTTTTAGTTTAACTTTTAGGTTCCTGTCTAATTCTTCAACATAATTGTATCCAAAACTTCGATTCTAGATGAGGCTAAAATTATAGCTAGCGCCCTCTCTTGAACTGGGTTACTGTTTATATATGACTACTTCAGCTCTACGAGAAATTGAACCCCTTAGAAATACTTCTTATTTCTACCCCTGATAATTTGCTAAAGGGATTAACCTGGAGATAAATCAGTGGTGCTGATGTAGCATGTAAGTTAATGTGACAGCTACCTGTTTTAATGGTTAGCTTAAACCATCAAGCTAGTTAAGACACAGTTAAGTTAACACACACTTCTAAATCTGCAGATCATATACAGTACGATATCTCAATGGGATAATATTAGCTGTATGAACCATGGGGAGGGAATCCAATTGCATAAACTAGAACCAGGGCGATGGAATCTAAATAGATTCCATATCCTGTATGTACCTGTATGGATAACCTTCTCGTCAAACTTTTATTTCACTTAAATATTATTGTTTTTCATCAAATAACTTTTGGAATATAATGTTTTTAGTGTAACTTTATTATTATCAATTTTGGATTGATTTTTGTATACAACTTTAGGGCTGGGCGGGAAAACTTATAATATTATATCTCAAATAGACACTATTTTTAAAGATAAAGGGCATTTATTACTTTAAATATTGAACAATGTACAACAACAAAAAATTACCTGTTATTTAAGTCAGTCAATTATTTTTCCAGGTTAATAGGACAATGCTAAAATAATTGATGATTTTAATAACCGCTCTTCTTAAGTTATAGGTTTGTTTAATTGGGATAAACAATTTTGTGGCATTGTGTGTATGACTTAATTTGTTGGTTTGCTGTTTTTTTTATATTTTTTATTGGAGCCACTCACTAGGCCTTGTAGATCTGAATTTGACTCTTAAACATGTGACCCTGGATCGGATGCTTTCTCAATCTAAGGCTTCAAAGGTCACAGAGGATCCCTACCTCTGTGAAAACTGAATGAATGAAGTTGTAGTTTTTTGTCACATTGACTGCTCCAAAAATATTATTTCTAATAATTTTATAAAATTTTTTAAGACAAGCTTAATGATTAACTTATACCTTAAAGATTGTTAACACTTTACAATAATAAAGTATTATGGCTTTTCAGAACAGCAGACATTAGATTCTCTGCTCATTAAATTCTTCTTTTATGATTAAATTTTTAGTAAACTTATATGTATTAATTTTCAGGTTATGATGGACGGAGAAGAATTAACTGGAGTAAATGTTGATCCTAAACTAACGGATACTTTCTGCACTGTAGGTGCAGAAAGTACTGATAAAACTAAACCCAAAGGTTCTGATAAGAAAAGACGAGATTTGAGTTTAAATGAAAAAATAGCTATATTAAATGATTATGATAAACTGCCTAAAATGAGTCAGCGCAATGCTGCAGCTCAGTTAAAAATCTCACAACCTCTTCTTTGCAAAATTTTAAGAACACGGCAATCAATTGAAGAACAAGCTAAAAACCATAAGAACCCCTGTCTAAAAAGAAACAGAAGTGGTAAGGACGGTAAAGTTGAATCGGCTTTAAAAAAATGGTTCACCAGCTTTCGGGAACAAGATTCGAGTAGTTGTGTCGATGGTAAACAAATGCGTAAGAAAGCTGAGGACTTTGCCAAGTTAATGGGTAAGGAGGATTTTATAGCAACTGAAGGTTGGTTTCATCGGTGGAAAAAACGTGAAAATATTGTTTACAAACGATCACACGGTAAAGAAAAAGATAAAACGGATGAGAAAATATCAGGATATTGGATAGAGAATGAATGGAACAATATTTGTATGGAATTTACTACAGATAATATTTACACCGCGGATGAAACAATCCTTTTTTTTAGAGCTCTTCCACATCACACTACTTTGTTTCAAACACAAAATTCAAACGGTGATCCCATCATCATAGAAAATAAAAATATCAAGGATCGTTTCACCATTCTAACATGTTCTAATATGTCGGGGGATAAAAATAAATTATTATTAATTGGAAAACACTGCCCTGTTTATTTAACTAAAGTTAAACAGTTGCCAGTTCAATATTATTATAATACAAATGCTTGGATGACACCTGTTATATTTAACGAATGGTTAGTGAATTGGGATAATTCATTAAATCATAAAATAGCTCTAATTGTCGATTACAGTATTACTCATCGTGTTACTGCAAATTTAAATTTTATTAAAGTTATTTATTTACCTTCTAATTCTCAGCATGATCAAGGTGTTGTCAAAACATTAAAATCATATTATAGAAAAGAATTAAGGTTCAGAATACTTCAGCAGGTTGAAGACCAAGTTAGTATGGATGATAAAATTTTAGATAATATTGGACAAAATAATAAATTAAATGATAATATTGGTGTAGAAAATCAACAGAATCATTTAAATACTGGTAATAGAATATTAGAGAATTATCAGAAAAAAATAGCTGATAACTTAGTTACGAAAATGAATTTGTTAGATATCATTCATCTTATTGCAGCAGCTTGGAATAAAATAACTAAGAAAACTGTTATCAACCATTTAAAACATCAAGGATTTTTAGCTGATATCATAGAAGAAGAGGAGTTAAATCTATTACCTCCGGACATGTCATCGACTGAATTTGAGGAATGGATGTCAATAGATGACAACCTTAATTTATCTGAATTAACTGAGAAGGAAATTTGTGAAAGTTTAATGTTTTACAAAGAAGAAGATGATTCGAAGATGAAAGAAGAAAAAGATGAAGAGGCTCCTAGTGTCAGTGAAGTCAGTTCTGCTGTTGAAATTTTAAGAAAATTTGTTTATTACAATGCAGATGCCTTTCATAGTCAATATCAATATGAAGATTATATTTATAGTTTAATTAGTCAAAATCGATTAAAAAATAGTATATATATTATATATATATATATATATATATATATATATATATATATATATATATATATATCCCTGTCTAAATTTTGAAATTTCCTTCAGTAATAAGGTGAAAAAAGTCCTGTTGCTCTGATCCATTCCTAAACCTTCTTCAATATTTTTTTATCTTTTAAGGACATACTATTATTTTTCCTACTGTTCAGCATTGGATATTGTTACACAGATTGGATATTGTTACATCCAATCTAAATTTATTTTAAACATCACACTGAAACAAAAGACTGAATTAGATAGAATAAGCCCTTTAAGAACAGCTTGAAGATGTCGACAACTGTCGATTTAATTACATAATATTGCTTTTTACTTTCATTATTATTTCACTATGTGAAAAAACAGTGTCGGTAGTTCCACTAGTCAATCTAAAATTATGCGTTGCTGTATGAGTTTTATAACAATTGTTTATTACAAATCACGCAAAGCACTTTTGACCTAACAAGAGACCATCATTAGTGCCTGACAAACGAATAAGAAAATACAAAATTTAAAAAACTCAAAGATAACAAAATAACAATAAAAATAAATTAATAAACAAAAATAAGATAGGTACAAAGATAATTAAAATAAATGGAATAAATAAAAAAATGAAATTACTGTTGGCACAAATTAAAGATGAAAGGGGCTGGTTTAAAACATAAAGAGTTATGTTTGATGAGTGATGGCCTCTTGTTAGGTTGAAAGTGCTTTCTGTAATTTGTAAATAAACAAATTTTTCTGTGGAGAGACTCTTCATTTTTCTTTTCTTGAAGATGAACTCCATTTATGCTCATACTAGAACTTAAACATCTATTGTTTTATCAAAGTTATTCTCTGTCTATTATAACTGGGTATCAAGTATATTTATTTTTTCTCCTTTTAACATCGATGCTTCTATACTTATTAAAATTTAAAGTTATGATGCTTGATTTCTTGAAGTTATAATAGTTCTTAAATAATATAGTAAAATTGTATACGGAGTGTTTTGTATATTGTAATTGGTTACTAAAACGTTAGTAACTATTAAAGGGTCTTGGTTGAAGTTATCCATTATGTGTTAAGATGTTTATCTGTACACGGCTGTACAAATTAATCAATGGAATATAGTTACTTATTAAATTTTAGTTGAAGCTCTCTTAGATCAGAGAATAATGTGTATTGGCCTTAACCCTATATTGGGAAAATAATACTTATTATTGTTAATGAATTTTTTTTAGAGTTTTTATAGATTATTTATTGTATAGTTGGCTGATTTTTAATGTAATATAGCACAGATATATTGTACATAATATTTAATATATTTATTTATAAAGGACTTTGTTATTTTTTATTTTAAGATTTTCTCTAAATCTATAAGTAATGCTCTTTGTTAGGTTACTAGTTTGGTTAAAGTTAACTAAAAAGACTCTTTTAAGTTAATGTAAACTGTTAGGTTAGCGTAAGTAACTTCTGTGTTAGATTACTAGTTTGGATAACCTACTCACTACCAATTGTTACTGTAAGTAACTAAGCTCTGTGTTAGATTACTAGTTTGGATACCAAGTTGTTACTGTAAAAGTAACTAAGCTCTGTGTTAGATTACTAGTTTGGATACCAAGTTGTTACTGTAAAAGTAACTAAGCTCTGTGTTAGATACTAGTTTGGATACCAAGGTGGTTCCTGTAAAAGTAACTAAGCCTGTGTTAGATTACTAGTTTGGATACCAAGTGTTCCTGTAAAAGTAACTAAGCTCTGTGTTAGATTACAGTTTGGATACCAAGTGGTTCCTGTAAAAGTAACTAAGCTCTGTGTTAGATTACCTAGTTTTGGATACCAAGGTTCCTGTAAAAGTAACTAAGCTCTGTGTTAGATTACTAGTTTGGATACCAAGTGGTTACCGTAAAAGTAACTCTATAAATAATGCTCTGTGTTAGATTACTAGTTTGGATACCAAGTTGTTACCGTAAAAGTAACTAAGCTACAGAGCTTAATACTTTTAGCTTTGTTTAGATAACCAAACTAGTTATTTAACATAGGTTAGATAACTAGTTTGGATACCAAATTGTTACTGTAAAAGTAACTAAGCTCTGTGTTAGATTACTAGTTTGGATACCAAGTGGTTACCGTAAAAGTAACTAAGCTCTGTGTTAGATTACTGTTTGGTTACCAATTGGACACTGTAAAACAAGTAACCAAGCATTGAGTTCGGTTACTTAGTATCCTCCATCTTGGAATCGAAAAGAGAGATAAAGCTTGAAAATTTTGACTTTATATATTTGTATGTTTCAGTTAGAGCTATTTCAATTGCAAGTTGATAATTTAAGAACTGATTTTAATGTTATGAAGCTTTTTAGTTTTAACATTAATTTCCTTATTACTGTAAGTAGTCCAAATGAATTTATTTATTTTATTTTAGGTCTTTTAATGTTTTATACCCTTATATGTCTCAGCATTCATCATCAAATATTAAGAAACCAATACAAACCATCAAGTACTAATAATAACCTCTATAAACTAGCAATAACCAATAACCTTTTTACAAAGTAATTTATAACTCAATATTTAGATATATAGTATTTCTT
>JACMZG010001914.1:12392474-12404974 GCA_018340805.1 Microvelia longipes
GTAGAAAAAGGAATATATATGTTTCATGGTCAACATTTGAAAATTTTTGAATAATTTAAAAATGGCGTCTAAATGATGAACTCAAAAAATTTAAAAAATTAAAGGAATAACTCGAGTAATATATCATTGTAAGCTCTTGATTAGTAGAACGAAAAATGATATATACTAAATTCTGAAAAAATCAACATGGCGGCCATAATTTAATATAATAATTAGTTTTTACTAATTTATCAAAGAATTTATAAAGATAAAGATCTATTGTAACTATACTTTAGATACTTTTATACAAATTAAATTAACTATATGTCAGCTGTGTACAGTTTTGGTAATATCCGAAAATATTTTCAAAATGGCGGACCAGATGAAAAACTTTTGAGCGACGAAATCGTGTTGTATATCGTTTTAAAGCTCTTAAAGAGTAAAATACGGGCCTTCGGCCCGTAGCCGCTACGCGACCTCGGCGCTTCGCGCCTCGTCCGCTCCGCGGCGTCGGCCACCCGGGCCGCTTCGCGCCACATTGTTGTTGTTTTGTATGATGTGTGTTTCATTATTGTTCTTGTTACATGGCATTTTGCCATGTACCTAGCGAATTTTCACAGCCTCTCCACACAGCCCGCTTCGCGGGCCTGAGAGGCTTTCTCACAAATTTGATTTTACTAATTAAGATTTTATTAATACTTTATTATTAATAGTAAGCTTAATATTAAAACTAACAAGCGTTATAAACAAAAATATATCATGACTTTTGTTTTTAAATAAAAATACCGTTTCCGTCACTTAGGATCATAGATAAACAATATTAACATAGATGGCTCACTCAAAGATTTAAAAAAAAATAGTTGATGGGATGCAGGAGGCTCAAGTAGTACAGTCTAGTGGTGACAGCGTGAAACTGTCAGATATTTTTATTTCTGACACTTTATTTATTTTTTTTATTCAACCAAACAACGAGCTGTTGAGGGTAATCAAGTCTTTCCATCTGCTTTTCAGCGCTAGAATGATGAGGAGTAGATGGATGGATCCCAAGAAAGCTCTATAAGAATTTCGTATAAATTGGTAAAAGTGAAAAAAATTGATTTCTCACTCTACTTCACCCATTCTGTCGTCCCCCCTTGGATTTGAACCTCTAATGTCAGAGTTTCAATTTTTGGTTTGTTTCCTTTACTTATCCGTTTGCGCCAACCCGATATGTTATATTCAGATAATAAATTTAAATCTTAAGTCTAAAAACACTTGAAAATTAATTATTGTTATTTTTTTAAAAAACAATGTGCTGCTTCGCGTGATGAGGCCCCAAGTTTTGAAAAACTAAAATACATCGCGAATACTACAGCATACCATAGATCTTTGTTACTTTTATTTTATTTTACTAAACGATTGGCAACTGTTTGTATTTTAAAAAATACTACAGCACAATCTAGTAGAGATAGAGCAAATATATTTTACTACTAGCGCTATTCAAGACTCTAGTGATAAGGCCTCCAACTTAAATCATCAAACACAAACTTGTCAAATTGAGTGTTCCTACTACACTCGGGAGTAAACCATCTATGTTAATATTGTTTATCTATGCTTAGGATTGTCTGATTGAGCTGAAACCGGTCGCAATCGTTTTAGAATGAATTCGACCATAAAGACTACTTTCGAGGTTCTTCCGCTTTACGGGCCTGCTTTGCTCGCCGTGGTTTAGTGGAAGCCTTTTTTGTCCTGTCTCTCTAGGACAGCAGGCTTACCAGGATGGAGCAAGAGGTAGAGGCCCTTCAATTATACTATATCCCCAACCTCTAACACTACTGAACCTAAGATATATCGTACCAGTCTTTGACCTGGACGTATACATATATACAACATTATATATATATGTATACTGTTTGCGCCATTTGTGATGGTTCGATTCAGCTGAAAGTGGTCTTAATCGATTCAGCTAGCCGTCTACCTAAACCCGAAATACCTTGTTTTAAAGCCATTTCAAGTTACAAAAAAACATTTTTTTCATGACGTCATAACTTTGATTGATGACGTCATAATGTTTTTATAAACAATAGGCCTCGTAACCTCCTCAACATCTCGCGATTTGCAAATTTCGTTTCAATTTTGAGAAGCCTTCGAGAGTTATCGTTCGCCATACGAAAGGGTAAAACTCTTACATATATATATATATATATATATATATATATATATATATATATATATATATATATATATATATATATTATATATTATATATAATATATATGTATATTTATATATATAATATATATGTATATATATATATATATATAATATATATATATATATAAACTTTTTTCGGACATATTTTTTTGTTATCAGGAAGCCAATAGGAACCGATTCCGCTCACTCCCACCCTCAACTTCCGTCATCCGAACAACCTCATAAGCGTCATTTTCATTATGAAAATTCGCTAAAAGAAAATATATTGTTGTATTATGATAAACAATGCAATTAGCGAGCGAAGCGAGCCTTTTTACTATGCATTATAAACATGCACACTGAAGCGAGGCCTTTTTAGCGAATTTTCATAATGAAAATGACGCTTATGAGGTTGTTCGGATGACGGAAGTTGAGGTTGTGAGTGGGTGGAATCGGTTCCTATTGGCTTCCTGATAACAAAAATATATGTCCGAAAAAAGTTTATATTTTTTTTTTTTTTTATAAATTCCTTTATTAGAAAATAATTAACAAATCAGTTATAATACATAACATTAAAGGATCTAATGCCACACTAAAGAGTTAAAAAACCCTGCGCTGTGTGGCATTTACTTAATAACTAAAGCTTAACATCTAATCTCATGCTTGTTAGTAGAGCATGCAGCATGCAGTATTATTAGTGTGTTATTTTCTTATTATAAATTTAAATTTTTTATTTATTTACATTTAGCTATTTTTTTACATATTTTTAATTAAATTTATATTATAGTATTATTATTATATTATAATACTATATTATGTTATTGTATATTATATTACATTATTCTATCTATTTATTTAATTGTTAATTATCTATTTATTTATTCGATGTTTGTCTTATCCTTATTAATTTGAATATTTGGTTGATCTTGATCAAGGGTGAAGGTGTCAATTAACTTTTGTTTTTTCCTGTCTTTTCTTTATTTTGTTCGTTGGTTAGGTGATTTCGGAGTTGTTTTCTGAAATTGTCAGTTTTTGTTAAGTCAGTCGTTTTGAACATAGTAAATAAATTTGTTGGTAGTTGGTTTATAGCAGTCAGCCCGTAATATGTCCAGTATTGTTGTGCTTTTACGGTTTTAGTCTTGGTTAATTGATACAGCCTCTTCGTTTCGCTTCTTGTCCCTTTTCCGTGAAGTACTTCTGTCAGTTCATCCCTGTTTTTCAGTCCGTAAAGTATGCATGTCATTTTATAAGTATTGTCGATATTAAGTACGTCTAACTTAGTATATAGTTTTTTTGTGCTGTGTCCTCTAGGTTTTTTAAATATCGTCCTAATTATAGCTTTCTGTGCTTTGAGTACCATCCTCTTAGTCGTATCACAGGCAGATCCCCAGGCTATTATTCCATATTGGATAATAGAATTAATAATTCCATAGTATAGGGATCTTACCTGCGTTAGTGACAAGAATCCAGTAACTCTTGCAAAAATATAAATACTTTGTCTAAGTCTTGTCGTAAGTTGTTGAATATGAGGCGTCCAGTTTAAGCATTCGTCTATTGTTAGTCCTAAATATTTTGTATCTTTTACTTTTGCTAATGAAGGACAAGTACAGGGTAAGGGGTAGGTAGCGTGACAGTCCGTCTCGTGTACTCTAAGTTTTTGAATTCAGGCTGTCTGTTAGTCTGGTTAGTCATTGTCATGTAGCAGGTTTTGTTTATGTTGAGAGTAAGTAAGTTAGTATCAAGCCAGTTTTTAATGAGCTTCATGTCTGTCTCAAGGAGTCTTAAAGTTTCTTCGTATGTGTTGGCAGCACATAAAATTGCCAAATCATCGCAGTAGCCAATAATTTTTGAATTTAAAGTTAAATTAAAAATATCGTTGATATGGATTAAAAACAAGATACCCCGAGTACTGTGCCCTGGGTATTGAGTACTCAGACGTAAATTCAACCACTGAACCACGCCGAGCTATGCAGACCCGTAAAGAGGAAGAACATCAAAGTAGTCTTTATATGGTCGAAGTTATTCTAAAACGAATGCGACCAGTTTCAGCTCAATCGGACAATCCTAAGTGACGCAAACGGTATTTGTATTTTAAATAATCATGAATATATTTTTTTCAACCTTAAGATTTTACTAAAATAAACAATTTGTTTACAAAAAAAAATTGACATTTTTCTTTAAATTCTATAAACAATCATAAATGTAAGTAAGAGTTTATACCCTTTTGTATAGTGGACGATAACTAAAGCTGATGAAAGATGAAACTATAATCTTTTTCTTACCCTTTATACAAGGTTACTTCAACAGTTGCAACGTGTCGATTTTTCCTTGTATTCTTTATACCTCTATAAAAACGTATTAGTTATGTATTTATATACTTATTATTTTCTTATATTGCTTGTTAACTGTAATATTATTGCTTACTATTAATAATAGAGGATTAATAAAATCAAATTTGTGAGAAAGCCTCTCAGGCCCGCGAAGCGGGCCTGTGAAACGAGTCTGTGAAAATTCGCTAAATACGTGGCAAAATGCCATGTAACAAGAAACGATAGTGAAACCATACATTAATACAAAACAACAACAATGTGGCCGCGAAGCGGTCACCGGGCCCCGGCCGCGAAGCGGCCCGGCGGGCCGACGCCGCGGAGCGGACGAGGCGCGAAGCGCCGAGGCCGCGTAGCGGCTACGGGCCGGAGGCCCGTATTTTGCTATGCATTAATATAAATCTACGCAATCAAGCGAGCGAAGCGAGCCTTTTTTTACTATTATTATTATTATATACGCAATCTAGCGAGCGAAGCGAGCCTTTTTTACTATATATTATTATAATATAAGCATTCTAGCGAGTGAAGTAAGCCTTTTTTACTATGTATAATTATAAATATTAGCATTCTAGCGAGCGAAGCGAGTCTTTTTTACTTTGTATTATTATAAATATAGCAATTTAGCGAGCGAAGCGAGCCTTATATCATACGATAATGCATACGAAGCTGTATGCATTATCATAAACATGTAAACTCTAGTGAGCGAAGCGAGCCGTTTTTGCTATGCATTAATATAAATCTACGCAATCTAGCGAGCGAAGCGAGCCTTTTTACTATGTTTATTGTAAAAGTAGCAATCTAGCGAGCGAAGCGAGCCTTTTTTACTATGTATTATTGTAAAAGTAGCAATCTAGCGAGCGAAGCGAGCCTTTTTTTATGTATTAATATAAATATACGTAATCTAGCGAGCGAAGCGAGCCTTTATTTTAACTTTGTATTATTATAAATATAAGCATTCTAGCGAGCGAAGCGAGCCTTTTTTTATGTATTATTATAAATATAAGCAATCTACTTTTTTACTATGTATTATGATAAATATAAGCATTGTAGCGAGCGAAGCGAGTTTTTTTTATGTATTATTATAAATATAAGCAATCTAGCGAGCGAAGCGAGCCTTTTTTTAACTTTGAATTATTATAAATATAAGCAATCTAGCGAGCGAAGCAAGCCTTTCTTACTATGTATTATTGTAAACATAGCAATCTAGCGAGCGAAGCGTGCCTGTTTTGTAAGTATTATTATAAATATACGCAATCTAGCGAGCGAAGCGAGCCTTTATTTTAACTTTGTATTATTATAAATATAAGCAATCTAGCGAGCGAAGCGAGTCTTTTTTTAACTTTGAATTTTTATAAATATAAGCAATCTAGCGAGCGAAGCGAGCATTGTATCATAATACATTTTTACTATGTATTATGATAAATATACGTATTGTAGCGAGCGAAGCGAGCCTTTTTGATTTTATACTTTAAAATAGTATAGCGTCCGAATGTTTCGATAGACTATCTTCGCTTGCTTTAAATAAATAATTTTATTTGATGTATTCTTTTGACGTGAGTTCTTGATGCAACGCATTACTAGTTATTGAACATAACCACAACAAACACTGAGCACAGTACCATAATCTGTTATAAAAAACAAAGACCTTTGGCCTCTTTGCCGCTCCGAGGTGTCAGCGAAGCACATCGGTGAAACCGATGGTAAAATTACATAGTTATACATGTTTAAAAAATGTCAGTCCAATTTAAAAACTATATGAAGATTTGTGATCTTTTGAAATGTTTGTTGGGTCATTTTTGTGGGTTAATGACGTTCACATATTTTATAAACAATAGGGTTCGGGTCCTTAACAAGGTTGATTTTTGTTAATGAAAAATAATAAAAAATTATTACACTTTCCATGATACAAATAATCAGACGCGTTTTAGGAACTATCCGATCGTTAGTATATTAAATATAATAGGATACTTGCCGAAATGGGTCAGATTATTTGTATTTGTGTTGTAATATTAGACAAAGTGTAATACAAATAAGTTGTAACAATTTTTTTTTAAAAAAATATAATATTTTTTTTTTTTATAAAATATGCAATTATAACAAAATCTTGGTTGACACAACAAACTTTGTTTTTCTCATTTAATAATTTATATAGCTATCAGTAATTTTTTACATTAGCAATTAACCTGTATATCTAAATATTAAGTATAAAAATATACTATTGTACATGACCACGTGACTGACTCTATATTGCTTAATTACTCACAACATATGTTTTATTTACAGGTTTTAATAACTACAGTAGGATACATGATGATTATTAAACAACTTGCTCCAACCCCAACCAGTGAGTTTTAAAGTCATTATGCCTAGATGTTTTATTTATGTGTTAGAGTAGCCTATCTCACTTTAGTAGTGACTACCCTGCGATCCAAACCAAAAATGGTGTTGATAATATCAAAGATCTAATTTGATATTTTATTAAGTAGGAACTCACACGAGCATAAGACGAAACTAAAAAGTCCTCACGCATCAAAATCTGTTCCGTACTTTAGGCAGTAGGTACGTCAACGTATAAAACTACCGTTTGCTAGCTTAGTTTTTCCCTCCATAAATAATAAATTACATGGCCCTAAGCAGGTTGAGGAATTCCTATTTTTTTACAGCTTCACTGAGATGCTATTAATCCTAACTTGCTGCTTTCTATTGCTGAGACATGATTAAAAAATTAATTGCTACTCCTCTAACTCCAATCCGTTCTAGTTTCTCAAATAGTAAACTGTGTTTACTATTTGCTGTATCGAAGCAATACTGTATCGAAAGCTTTACATAAATCTAAAAATATGCCTATAATTTTAGTCAAGTGAGCTCATTATGCTCCCTTAGTTACGCAATAGATTGCATCTTCTGTGCTTAATCTCGTCGAAACCCAAATTGATTGTCACTAATTATGTTATTTGACTCGATAAAGTTTATCAGTCTGGATTTAATTACTTTTTCAAAAGCTTAAAAAGAGTAAATTAGCCAAAGCGTTAATATTTGTTATATAGTTGACATTACTTTATTTTTACAACGTTACTGTCTAGTTTAACACCTCAGACAGTAACGTTTCATATGCATCACTGTCTGAAGACGAGCGAAGCGAGGCTGTTGTGAGGAAAAGTTCTGAGGTAAGTACCCCATACTTGATTCCTGAATTGTTAAGTTACTCTCTTATGTCCAGTACGATAATTTGATATTTTTTTCATTACTTCTTTATTGACAAACTTATGCAAAATTTATGGAATCAGTTATTTTAATGACTATTATTAATGGTTTTAAATTTCTAGAAAACTCAATAATTCTTCTTGTACGCTTAAAAATTGGGAAGAGTAAAAAAAGTGCAACTTTACAAATACTTTTAATTTCAACATAACTATTTAACAAACTTAAAACTTACTATTTATTTAACGACTTTACAATATACAAATAAAGGAATAAAATAAAAACAAGGAAATTTACACTATTAAAGTCATATTTAAGTTGTATGCTCTGCTCTTGGGTTGAGATTCAAACATTTTAATTTAAATATTACAAATTGTATTATTTTTACTTTTCCTCATTTATACCGTAAGTATATAGGAAAAGTATTGTGTTTGCAAAAAAATCTGAAACCAGGATATCACCGGAATTATCCCTTTCAGGTGTTTTTAATGCCTTTTGAGTGGATTTTGCAAAGTTGTCTGTCTGAATGTGTGTGTGTCTGTTATCATCGTAGGGCCCAGTGTTCTAATGCTAGAGAGTTGAAACTTCATACAAAAATCAGTCTACCGCTGTAGTTGTGCTATTAGGAAAATATTTTATATGACGTCATTAACCCGCAATAATGACTCAGCAAAAATTTCAACAAATTATTAAACGCAAAAAAATTATGCGATCGGATCGAAATTCGGTACGCATGTAGCTATGTATAAGACAAATATGTGTGCCAAGTTTCATCACATTATCAGCATTAGTTACATTTTTATTGATTGACTTGTGAAATGATACAAGTGTATACTTATTATTAAAGTTCAATCAGTGTAGACACTAATTTTCATTTCAATATGACAAGTATATCCATGATTTTTGTTGGATCAGAAAAATTAAACTGCATTGAGCGTGGTTAGTGCTGTATTGGTGACTGCTAAGAAAGAAACGGATGCAGCAGTATAAATTTGGCGAATTGTATTTTCTGAGGACAAACGAAGCTAGTCTGAAGGAGGGAGGATGAGCGTAGCGAATCCGATGTGTTGAGTAAAAGTTTTCCCGTCCTCGATTTTTTTGTATTGAAATAGTATTTTTTATGTAAAATAGTAAAAAAGAAGATGCTAAAATCGGGTAAGGGAGACTTGTGTAAGGAGAAGTCCGTAAATCCTTAATCTGTGCTGTTTCTCTTCATATACTATACTCCTTGGTATAATACATTTGTATCAAAATGTATTATTATAAATTATAGTTCTATTTTTTACGTTAAATTAAACTAATGCTGATAATGAAATGAAACTTAACATATATGTTGGTCTTGTATTTGACTACATATGGCACATATGTAGTCAAATCTCAAACCGATCAGCTAAGTTTCCGCGTAGTATGAAGTGTTAAAATATTTTCTGTTAATGACGTCATAAACAATTATTTTGCGGGTAGCACAACCAGACCTAAAGATTAGTTTTAACTCCCTAGCAAAGATAAGCTGGGAGCTACGATGATTAGGGCAGATGCATACACACGTACAGACAGACAAAACTCTCTAGCAAAGATAAGCTGGGAGCTACGATGATTAGGGCAGATGCATACACACGTACAGACAGACAAAACTCTCTAGCAAAGATAAGCTGGGAGCTACGATGATTAGGGCAGATGCATACACACGTACAGACAGACAAAACTCTCTAGCAAAGATAAGCTGGGAGCTACGATGATTAGGGCAGATGCATACACACGTACAGACAGACAAAACTCGCTAGCAAAGATAAGCTGGGAGCTACGATGATTAGGGCAGATGCATACACTCGTACAGACAGACAAAACTCTCTAGCAAAGATAAGCTGGGAGCTACGATGATTAGGGCAGATGCATACACACGTACAGACAGACAAAACTCTCTAGCAAAGATAAGCTGGGAGCTACGATAAGGCAGATACATACACGTACAGACAGACAAAACTCTCTAGCAAAGATAAGCTGGGAGCTACGATGATTGGCAGATGCATACACACGTACAGACAGACAAAACTCTCTAGCAAAGATAAGCTGGGAGCTACGATGATTAGGGCAGATGCATACACACGTACAGACAGACAAAACTCTCTAGCAAAGATAAGCTGGGAGCTACGATGATTAGGGCAGATGCATACACACGTACAGACAGACAAAACTCTCTAGCAAAGATAAGCTGGGAGCTACGATGATTAGGGCAGAAGCATACACACGTGACACTCTCTAGCTACGATGGTTAAAGGCAGATACATAAACACGTACAGACAGACAAAACTCTCTAGCAAAGATAAGCTGGGAGCTACGATGATTAGGGCAGATGCATACACACGTACAGACAGACAAAAGCAAAAACTCTCTAGAGCTAAGCTGGAGCATTAGGGCAGATGCATACACTCGTACAGACAGACAAAACTCTCTAGCAAAGATAAGCTGGGAGCTACGATGATTAAGGCAGATGCATACACACGTACAGACAGACAAAACTCTCTAGCAAAGATAAGCTGGGAGCTACGATGGTTAAAGGCAGATACATAAACACGTACAGACAGACAACTTTGAAAAAACCACTCAGGAGGTCTTGAAAACACCTACAACGGATAATTAAGGTGAAATCCCAGCACAATACTTTTTTAGTATACCTACGGTATAAATGCGGAAAAATAAAAATGTTTTTGTTCCCAATTCATCATGTAATATTGTAAAAACATTTACTGGATTAAAATAAATGGACCTTGCGAAAACGCAGGGAAGGCGAAATACAATTATAAACTGCACTGTAAATTTGTTAAAACTCTATTTTATAAAAATCTAGTTTATAAAACCCTAGTTTTAGCAAATTCCCAAAAGAAAAATGAATGAATAAGGTGGAGTTAAGTTTTATACTCTGTTTCACTATCCTGCACCTAATAAGTTCATTTTTCCTGTTGATATTCACTAAAAATATTTTTTTAAAAATGATAAATTGATTTATTATTATTGATTTACCAAATTAAATGAGATATTAAATTAAAAAAAAATTCTGGTCAAACTTTAAATCCAAAATACATTTTTTAATACTTGCACAACGTATCAATAAAATTTATGGTATAATGTAATATATGGAACTTATAACATGATGATTGCATAATATCAAGTTTATATTTTTAGGGTCAACGGGAAAAGCACATAAGTCAAATTTTTCAAAAATGTATAAGATTAAAGTATTTCTCAAACCTTACTTAATCAAACGTAAAAACCACTTAAGTCGAAGCTATCGTTGTCCAAATTTTTATCAATTTGATAAAATAATAATTATAATAATATTGACTTATGTGCTCTTTCCCGCCGACCCTAGATCTTATTAAATGGTTGTATTGGATAAAAATAAATTTTATATTCCATTTTGACAAAATTTTTAACCAATGTTGTTTCTATAAGACATAATTAATTACGATTTTAACCTTCCTGAAAGATTATAAAATATATTTGATAGATGTACGTACTCGTACTACGTCTGTATGTTCATGCAAATGTACGGTAATATTTATATTAATGAGAATATAGCTTATAATATTTGATAATATAATTATATAAATGTAAAATTCTTTGACATATATATATAAAAATATTTAAAATTCGAAGGCAAATCGTAAGGCATTGTGGATTAGCCCCATTGCATTGATTCAATTTATTTGAGGGACATTTATTTTTTATTTATATTATATATATATATATATATATATATATATATATATATATATATATATATTATATATATATATATATATATATATATATATATATATATATATATATATATATATATATATATATATATATATATATATATATCCTTCCTGATAACGGCTTTCCTGATAACAGGAAAGCCGTTTCACTGGTGCTCTTAAGTAATGCTGCCACCGTAACAATACAACAAACAATTTAACAAAGTTGGCAATACTTCCGGTTGCCGAATTATTATGTTCTATTATTAATCAATGATTGATTATTCATAAAACACTGATATAAATATCGGTGCATTACAATTTTTAAGCATTTTAAATTGTATTTTAACGCTTTAAATAGTAAAAGTAAAGTAAAATTATGGTAAACGTTGTCCGCATCAACTAAATGTAGATTCTCGCATTCCCTTACCCTTTCGCTATCTAAAACAGATTTTATTAAATACTCAGCAGGTTTTTTTATGTTATTACATTTGTTCCTTAAGATATTTTTTTATTAGTGGATATTTATGACACATTTATAAAATAATGTTTTGTTGCTTGGGTGGTACCCCTACTTAAGACCACCAGTTAACCGGCTTTCGTTTTATCAGTGGAATTACATTGTGTTTACGGTCGTATGTTCCTTCTATATTTGTATTTTTTTAAGTTTCTATATATATATATATATATATATATATATATAATATATATATATATATATATAATATATATATATATATATATATATATATATATATATATATATATATATATTATATATATATATATATATATAAAGCTAACATCAGCATGGTGTTAAAGTCTATCTATACTCACGTAACTAAGAGTAAATAGAACTTTATACTATGCCAGAGTACTATTCTAACTATACTATTGAAATAAAGCCACATCTTTATGCAGTTTTTGTACTCAAGTGAGGATCATTGACTGTATTAGATTATATTCTACAATTTTATATTATTTCTTGATTGTTATTTTGGTTGTCAGTTTGATTATTGTTGGGATTGTTAGAATCTTGGGTTGTGGAAGGAGGCACCCAACCACCGAAGGCTGTTTCTAA
>JACMZG010001914.1:12409974-12429974 GCA_018340805.1 Microvelia longipes
GGTGCACAGGGGCATAAGTATTTAGTTTACTTGGTTTTGATTAGATTTAGTATAGTATATTAGAGGGTGGACTGATTTACTGCTATGTAGTACTATAAGCAGATAAAAGAAAATTGTGGTGCACAGGGGCATAAGTATTTAGTTTACCTTGATTTTGATTAGATTAAGTATATAGTATATTTAGAGGTGGACTGATTACTGGCTCTGTAGTACTATAAGTGATAAAAGAAACTTTGGTGAACAGGGGCATAAGTAATTAGTTTACTTGGTTTTGATTAGTTTAGTATAGTATATTTAGAGGTGGACTGATTTACAGCTATATAGTACTATAAGCAGACAAATGGGAATAGTTGTGCACAGGGCATAAGTATTAGTTTACTTGATTTTGATTAGATTTAGTATATAGTATATTAGAGGGTGGACTGATTACTGGCTCTGTAGTACTATAACAGATAAAGAAAATTTGCGGTGCACAGGACATAAGTATTAGTTACTTGGTTTTGATTAGATTTAGTATAGTATATTTAGCGGGTGGACTGATTTTAACTGGCTATGTAGTACATAAGCAGATAAAAAAAATTGTGGTCACAGGGCATAAATATTTAGTTTACTTGATTTGATAGATTAGTATATAGTATATTTAGAGGGTGGACTGATTTACTGGCTATGTAGTACTATAAGCAATAAAAGAAAATTGTGTGGACAGGGCATAAGTAGTTAGTTTACTTGATTTGATTAGATTTAGTATATAGTATATTTAGAGGGTGGACTGATTTACTGGCTCTGTAGTACTATAAGCAGATAAAAGAAAATTGTGTGGACAGGGCCATACATTTAGTTTACTTGATTTTGATTAAATTCGTATAAGACTATTAGAGGGTGCACTGATTAGCAGGTTATCCAGTGCTATGCAACTAATTTGCAGGTTCTATGCAGATATAAGGGAGTATTGTTCCAAAGGGCATAAACTATTAGTTTACTAATTTGATTAGATTTAGTATAGAGACTATTTAGAGGGTGGACTGATTTACTGACTATGTAGTACTATAAGCGGATAAAAGAAACTTTTGGTGCACAGGGGCATAAGTAATTAGTTTACTTGATTTTGATTAGATTTAGTATATAGATATTTAGGGTGGACTGATTTACTGGCTCTGTAGTACTATAAGCAGATAAAGAAAATTGTGGGCACAGGGGCATAAGTTATTAGTTTACTTGATTTTGATTAGATTTAGTAAGTATATTTAAGGGTGGACTGTTTTACTGGCTATGTAGTACTTAAGCAGATAAAAAGAAAATTGTGGTGCACAGGGCATAAGTTATTAGTTTACTTGATTTGATTAGATTTAGTATAGTTATATTTAGAGGGTGGACTGATTTACTGGCTATGTAGTTACTATAAGCAGATAAGAAAATTGTGGTGCGCTGGGGCATAAGTTATTAGTTTACTTGATTTTGATTAGATTTAGTATATAGTATATTTAGAGGGTGGACTGATTTACTGGCTCTGTAGTACTATAAGCAGATAAAAGAAATTGTATAAAAAATTATTTACTTCTTTAACGCCCGTGCGAAGCACGGGTATCCCTGCTAGTACGTAATAAAATTAAATAGCATTAGTAATATTATTTTTCGACGCGACGATGTGGGCATAGAGATATATACTAGAGATGCCCAATGTGTTAAATTTTGAAACATCGAAAACGTAACCTGACCAACTTCGCTGATAAATATAATTAAATAATCAGCACAAAATTACAGTAACTTATACAATAGAACGTTAAAAATACAAACCAAACTCAAACAATGTGCGGGAAGCCGAAATCAATCGATTTGTTATAACCTTAATTCACTCTTAAAGGAGGTTTCAATAAGGTTACACAGAGCCCCTGAGAGCCCCAAAAAGATGTTTCAGCCCTCTCAATGTATTGAGATAGGCTATGCCTCCTCTAGTATACATTTCTATGGGTGTGGGGTCGAGTCGTGAGACACTGTATTTTATATATCCTGTTTACCTCATTATCGTCTGATTTCTGTACAATTGTTTGAGGAGATTTCATTCTCAACATCAGTGTGCTTGCTGCTTCCAATGTTTCACATAACTCGCAAAAATCTATCTGTAAAATAGAGAACGAATATTGTAAATAGCTAATAGTAATAATAATAAGTGAATAATAGTAAGTAAGGTAATAATAGTAAGTTTAACAATAAAGTAAAACCTGTATGAGAATAGGAATATAACGATAATTAAATTACGCCAACACCCGGAGATAAAAAAAATACTGGATAAAATCCTGTATACTAAGGAGTAAAATGCTATTTTCTCACTCGCATTAATCAACTCTCTCGGCTTCGCCTCGAGAGTAATTTATCATAACTTACTCGGCTTCGCCTCGGGAGTTGAATAGTTTGATTGTTTCCTTCAGGTTTCGTTTTAGGAACCAACTTACTACTAACGGAAAAAATAGCATTCTTACTCTCTTGGTGCAAACTATCAAAACAGACATTGCTGTATTAAATGACAGGATGCAAAACCAAGCACCTTTGACTCAGCCATTCATAACCTCTGTCTTTAATGTTGGACTCAAGTGGTTACCTTTTTTATTTCAGCGTTGTAATAAGTTTTAAAATGCTGAGCTGCTCTTTTAATCATTAATTTAATTTCAGGATCAACTGAATGGTTTAAAATACTCGTATGCTCTTCCATATAAAATATTCTAATCTTCTTTAAATCCACCTGTAAATTAAAAAAAAAATAAAATAAAATTACAAGACTCTTCGTTTTTTGACTTTTTTTTTAATATATTTCATATTATAAAAAGACGTTTCTTATTTTAAGTGTTGAAATGTCATGAAATCGAAAGTTGGACATCTATATAATCGGAAGAAAAGAAAATAAGTGTGGTTTGTTTGATTGTGATTTGTTTGATCGAAACGTCTGTGTTGTGACGTGTTATGCAGGGGAAGCTGCGTGGCTTTTCACTCCCTTGGGAATAAAAAATGGTTCCTATTATTGGGGTTAGAGCCAATTTATCCATTTTTTAAGGGAGTGGTATCCTCTGAATTTATACAGGGGGCCGATCAATTTTTTAACACTTTCCTGGGGGTGGCATCCCCAAAATTTATAAAGAGGACCCGAACAAAAAAACATTTTATTGGCTCAAAATCCGTTTCAGGTTAAAAAAAAGTTGTTTGAAGTAATGAATAAAAAGTAGTTTTTTTGGGGGGCCAGCACCCCTAAAATTTATAAGGGGTTACGACCCAAAAAAATAGAATAAAATACTCAAAACGTATGGAAATAGGAATATAAGCATATATAAATGACGTCAACGTCTGGTCTATAAAATCTTGTATGCATCTTGGGAGTAAAATACTATTTTCTCCCTCGCAATAACCCCCTCAGCTTCGCCTCGGGAGTTAATGGTCATAACCTCCCCGGCTATGCTTTAGGAGTTAAATGCTTTGGTTCTTTCGGCTTGCGCCTTAGGAACTACTAACTGTTACTATCTGCACCTGCTACTACCTGAACTGCCTGCTCAGGGAAATACATAATAGCATTGTTTACTCCCTTGGTGCATAAATAACTAACATATTATATTTATTGATTATTGACATATATATTCAGGTTGATTATTTTTATGAGCTAATTCATTTGTTTGATAAACATAAATAGTGCAAGACATTAACTAACAGTTTTGAATAACATGCTAGTTCTTCAATTTTATGTTTTTTAAAGCATAATACACAACTTTAAATAAAGCGCGGTCGAATATCCACGACCTTCTAGAACGTTGGATCACCAACAAACTTTTTTTATAACTTTTTTTTCAAAATTTTCAGTAATTAGCCGGATTTGTGATAAAAGAAGCCTGTTTCCGTAATCTGCACGCTCTTTTGGTTAATCTCAAAGAGTATTTACATTCACTCAACGATTTATTTTTAATCTAACTTGGTACATACATAACTACTGTTAGACGTCAATATTTTGTGTTATATTTTGACATGTCATATTTGTTAACATTGACGTCTAACAGTAGTTATGTATGTATCAAGTTGGATTAAAAATAAATCGTTGAGTGAATGTAAATACTCTTTGAGATTAACCAAAAGAGCGTGCAGATTACGGAAACAGGCTTCTTTTATCACAAATCCGGCTAATTACTGAAAATTTTGAAAAAAAAGTTATAAAAAAAGTTTGTTGGGGATCCAACGTTTTAGAAGGCCGTGGATATTCGACCGCGCCTTATTAACGTTGTTTTTAATTACAATTATTAAACTCTTTTAATTATTATTGCCGTATTTTGTTACAAAAATAGTCATTTAAGGTCAAAAACTTTTATTTTAAACAAGTAAACGTTTTAAATGTTTAACTTATTAGGTTAAAGAGTGGGCGTCCCGGGTGGGGATCGAACTCGTAACACTCAAGTTAAGAGCTGAAAACGGTACTAAGTAAGCCAAATATAGAAATGGGGAGCGCAAGTAAAGCAAGCAGCATGAAAACCAAAGTTTTTTACTCCCGCTAGTTACTTTTCTCCCTGTAAATCCAGACCCGGATTTTCTCCCAACAAAAGGAAAAAAATGTATAATTACCTCTTGATCAAGTCTTAGTACTTTTGAAGACTGAGGAGCTGCGATGGACATAAGAAGTGGCAAATCTTCAGCGTATCTGCATAAAGGAGATACGACTAAGAAAGTGTTCCAATCAGGGTCCTCTGATACTGGCAAGTGTCCGTCTACACTAATTATTCCTGCAAAACAAAACATATTATTTTAGCAAGTAAATTTTGCTAATGAAACGGGAGTGCAACCAAAGCCGTTTCAGAGGTCCTAAGAAATAGGTTTTGTTAAAGTAAAAATATAAAGCCTAGGTTGTTTATTATACCAAGTTTTGTTTAAAATTATTAATTCGTTCGAGAGATAGCGTCTTAACAAGAATCGGCTGGTAATACGTACATATATAAACACACACACACACACATTACTATTGACTTTCCACAAAAATCAATCTGTAGGTGTAGTTGTACTATTCGGATTTTTTTTTCAATCATTATCTTTCAAAAAAGGTCATTAATTAAAAAAAAATGAAATCGATTGAGATTTGGCATGCATGTATAAGACGGTACCGCATCGTAGTCTCGACACGACGATGTCTCGACACTTCATAACGTCGACACTTTTCGTGGCAGGATTTTACATTGTATCGACACGACATAACCTCGACACTTTAACCAAATCATGTGTCGATGTTACGTCGTGTCGAGACATCGACGTGTCGATACAACGCATAATCCTGCCAGAGTGAAAATATTAAAAATATATATTTCCAGACCCGTCGGGGTACCGACACCACAAATTCTCGACAGTATTAGTTGTCGATGTTACGCAGAATCAGAACAGAGGTATCACGTGACTAATTTTTGTTCTGTGCAAACTCGTCGTTATATCGACACATGGCATGGTTTAGCGATGTCTCGACATGTCATAGTCTTGACACTACATAACATCGACAGACAAAAGTGGAGGGGGTGTCGATGTTATAGGGTTTTGGGACATCAGGGTGTTGTGCGTGGGTGTGTGTACTTTCACTCTGGCAGGATTCTGCGTAGTATCGACACGTCGATGTCTCGACACGACATAACATCACATGCGATAACGACAAAATTGCACAGAACAAAAATTAGTCACGTGACACCTCTGTCCTGATTTTACGTAACATCGACACCTATATAGTGTCGAGGGTTTGTGGTGTCGGTATTCAAACGGGTCTGGAAATATATTTTTTTATTATTTTCACTCTGGCAGGATTCTGCGTTGTATCGACACGTCGATGTCTCGACACGACGTAACATCGACACATGATTTGTTTAAAGTGTCGAGGTTATGAAGTGTCGATACAAACAAATATTGAGACCAAGGAAAAGTGTCGACGTTATTTAGTGTCGAGACATCGTGGTGTCGAGACTACGTGAGAACTTGCCATCGTCTGTCGATGTTATGTAGTGTCGAGACTATGACCTGTCGAGACATCGTTAAACCATGCCATGTGTCGATGTAACGACAAAATTGCACACAACAAATATTAGTCACGAGACACCTCTGTCCTGATTTTGCGTAAGATCGACAAATGTGTCGACGTTACGCAGTGTCGAGACCCCGGGGGCGACCCTTAACTTTAATAATTCACCAATAGCCATAGATAGAATTGTTGTATTATAACGAAACTTAGTACTCTTATTTATTACATCAAAGCGTACACTTGTACCATTTTTGTTTTAAAAAACGTATACAAATGCTGATAATGAGATGAAACTAAGCACATAATATGTTAGTCTTATAGGGTCGCCCCCAGGGTCGACCCTAGGGCGTCATTTGTATACGTTTTTTAAAAAAAAAATTGGTACAAGTGTACACTTTGATGTAATAAATAAGAGTACTAAGTTCGTTATAATACAACAATTCTATCTATGGCTATTAGTGAATTATTAAAGTTAAGCAGCATCGTGCGTGTTCAGTGCCTGGAGAAATAACCACTAGGAATGAAACGAATATATTTACTATCTGAGCAAAGCGAGTCCGAAGACGTGTTGCTGTATAAATTTAACCACTTGTATTTCGGGGGACGAGCGAAGCGAATCTGAGGCTAAGAGGATGAGCGTCGCGAATCCGATGTAATTAGGAAAAGTTCCGAGGTACCCCGTACCCGATTTTTAGAATTAAGTTAAGAAGTGCTAAAAGATAAGTTTCGAGACACACTTACGCCTGATATTTAAATTTATAAATATTATTACCGTCTGAAAACGAATGAAGCGGGTCACAAGATGCAATGGAATATAAAATAAACGTTTTTCATATTCTTGAAGACGAGCGAAGCGAGTGCGAAGTGGTTAAGATGAGCGTTGCAAATCCGATTGTGTGGGGTTAGTTTCGACGTACCCTGTCCCTTATTTACTTTTTACAAGTATGATTTGATGTCCTTGAGAAGTTTTTTTTAGGTAAATGCCTAACGTAAACATCTTTCAAAATCAAAATAAGTTTGTTTTAACCTATATATGTCATTCATTCAATATTGTATTGATAAATTATTTTCACTTATTCTTGCTTTATATTCAATAAGTAGTTTTTAAAATATATTATTATTTATTAAATTTAAAAAAAATAAGTAAATTAAAAGAGCAATTATTAATGGTATTTATTTAAGTATTATTATGATTTTACATAGTTATTAAGTTAGCCGTCAGGTAGCGCTAGTAGCGCTACCCCTGCCCTCCAAGGTGTATTACCGCTGTAACATCTCTAACCTATTTAAGACCCTTGCAGACGCCATGACAGTCAGTCTCGATTTAGGTTCCGTACTCATCCCGTCGTCGATCAATCTTGTATTTATGGTATTTTTATTGTGTAATTATTTTAATTTATCTGAACTTTTTGTATTAAATCTTACCATTTTAGCTTGAATAATGGTATGTTTTAACCATTCGTATCTATATACGTAATTTAATATTAGTTTAATTTGAATTAGAAGTAATCAGAGTTCGCGATGTTATTTTTATTATTTCATGTTTTTTATTGATTTATTTATCCTAAATAAAAATAGGTTAAGTATTTCCTGTTTATACTTTGTTTATAACAAAACAAATATTGTTTAAAACATATTAAATTTTTAGTTGAGTTATGTAGTGTTGTCTAATTTACACACTAATGGTTTGACGATTTTTCCGTAATTCTCTGACAAGTAATTACAACTATGGCGGAAGCATAAAGTTCTTTTTAATATCTGTTCTTTTACAAACAATAACACCTCAGGACTGAGGGCTTTGTACTTGACTTTTAAACTTGTACTTTGACTTTAAAACTTTTTAAATTATTAAAATTTAGAGGAGATAAAACGATTCAAGAACTATTGAATTTAGTAAAGTTTCTTCTGGGTGAGTCTGATTTGATGACTACTCATTCTTACTAACCGTTGAGATATTAGTACAGTTGAGTATTTAGTAGTAGATATTTAAATTTCGAAACATCGTAGAAGTAATCTAATCACCTTCGCTTATAAATACAATAAAATAATTAGTACAAATTTACCGTAAAGTATAACGTTAAAAATACTGATGATGACACAAGCAATTCACGGAAAGCCAAAACAATTGATTTATTTTAAATAAATGTTTTGCTTGCCTAGCATTATGTCGGTAAGAGAGCACCGCTTGTTTCTGATAAATACTTCACATTATATTCTTCGGAAATTTAATTGAAGGTCAGAGTGAGTTTAGGCTTTGTCGGCGCCCTGATGGGTTAGACGTAACGAAACAAAAGTGGGCATGGCATTATTTCGAGCCATCAATGGCTTCACTTTATTTACAAAAATAAATATTTGAAGCTGGCCTTATACATATTTATTTATAATGTTCCATTATAAATGTCGAATAATGGAACATTTCTCTGATGTAGCATTGCATTTTGCTTGTTACATTTCCTAGGTGTCTCTCGAACAATTATATTGTGTCGATTTATTATAAGCTTAATTTACTCTCGGAGGAGGTTTCAATGAGGTTACACAGAGTCCCAAAAAGATGTTTCAAGCCTCTTAAAGTAATGAGATAAGCTATGCCCTTTTTGTACTTATTTCCAAGCCTTCGACTGCCATATATTTATAATTACATTCATTCCTACAATGAATGTATCAGTTTTTATATAAATTAATATAAATAATTTCTTCGGATCATTAATTGATGAAGTAAAATTAACCTATGTAATTAATTTATTTTATGAATGTTTTGTTAATTTATTAATACATTATTAATTGACAAGATGGTTTTTTTTTTAAATTTTCAGGTAACATTCGGTTCCTAGACGCGCGGTTAAATCATCGTTGTTCCTTAGCTTACCCTCAAGGCTCAATACTATACGTTCACACAATGGATTGCAACATTGACCTTGTGAATGCATTCAGTTTTACAAGACTTATCAGAATGAAAACCGGAGGATCATTGATGAGTCTGTTTGAAGCAGTGACCGGAAACCCTTGACTCACCTTAAATTTCACCAATCAAATATGATGTAAGGTATATAAGTTTATTTCACTCGCTATAATAATGAGGAACACGCTAGTTACTCTCCTTATGTTTACCATAGGTAAATAGGAAAAATATATAGGTACGCAATAAATAGGTATTGTGTTTGCAAAAAATCTGAAACTGGGGAAGTCGTCTGTCTATATGTGTGTGTGTGTTTGTATCCCCCAGTGTATTTATGCTAGAGCAGGCCTGGGCAAACTTTTCTAGCAAAGGGCCACTAGCAAGTCTTTTTACAGCCAGTCGCGGGCCGCATTCCTTAAATTTTAAAGTATGCTAAACCCGCAACAAATTTAAAAACCCGGAAAAAACAAAACGGAGTATCTTCGTCAGATCTTGAAATATAACTGAAGACAAATTTTGCTAGAATACAAGGTGTAAAAGTAATTTTAAAAAGTATTCCTATGAAATAAAAGATCAAATGGATTGTATTTTATCAACTCCTTTTCGGCAATTCAAAGAAGGCAAAATTCGTTTTTTTCTTATTATTGTGAAAATAAAAATTCGCTAAAATAGATAGAATTCGCCAAATCCGACAATGAGAATTGATATGAAAGGCAGCCGCTCTTTATGTAATTGTTTCTTATCTTACTAGTTTTTGTGCCTCCAAACTTCAAAGTTAAAGTAACAATTCATTATTTCCTTATCTTGATATCTAACTTTTCATATTAATTTCGAATTAAACAATTTATTTGCTTATATACCTAGTATTTTTTTAAATTTTAATTTATGTTATCTTTTTTCCAAACATTTTAATTTTGCCCGCGGGCCACATAAAAATGCTCCGCGGCCGCATGTGGCCCGCGGGCCGTAGTTTGCCCAGGCCTGTGCTAGAGATATATATAAACACTTTATTTACAAAAATAAATATGTGAAGCTGGCCTTATACAAAGGGTTGCTACATACACAGCGTACTTATCAATCTGAAGACAAATATTAAAATTAATAAAAGAAATATTTTGATAAAGGTAGATTTAAGTCATAGTATATACATAACGCTATGAAAAATAGGTAAGTCAAAAATAAGAATAATGATACTATAAGAATTAAACTTAGTACAAAACTTAAGTATTTAAAACTTAGTGCAAAAAGTATTTTTATTTTTTCAAAAAATATTATATTTCTCTTTTGACGTTACTCACCCGCACTAATAACTCATCGAAAATTCATAAAGCGTGAAAAATTGTTTTGATTAATTCGAGATTTTCCACGCATATAGTCATACATAAGACTTAACATATGTGCCATGTTTCCCTCATTATCAGTTCTTCTTCAATTTTTATTTAATGATTTGTAAAAAGCCGAAAAGTAATTCAATCAAGTTGAAATTCGATGCACTGATGCCGCATTACGTAAAAAATACCTTAGCTATTATTATTTTAACTAAATTTTGTTAGTATACGGCAGGTATATCTACGGTTTTTGTTGGATCAAAAAAATTAAGCAGGATTGAGTGAAGTCAGTGCCTGTATGGGTGACCGCTGGGAATAAAATGAATGGATTTCCTGTCTGACGTCGAGCGAAGAGAGTCCAAACACGTGCTGAAGTACATTTAGTGATTTTAATATTCTGAGGATTAGCGAAGCGAGTCCGAAATATAAAAGGGAAAATTATAGATACCCCATACACAATTATCTTTATTGAAATATTTAGTGAACTCTTATAAAAATTATGAGTAACTTTTAAAAATTTGCAGTAATAAATTTTAAATTTTTAAATCAGGTATTTTCAATTATTATGGGTTTTCCTTCTTTTATGATGTGACATGTGACGTCCTTTTATGAATTTGCTTTATTTTGAAAACGCTTAATTTGTAACACTATCTGCATCTCGGCTTTTTTGTTCATTATTCTTATTTTATTTTCTATGTTTTGTTTTAAATTTTAATCTATTTTACTTCGCTGTTTTTCGCCAGATAGGAAAGAAACTAATCCAACTAGTAAGTAACATAACATAACTTTACAAAAGAAAACAAAATTATCCATGGCGTCACATTTCTTGTAAGTTCAATTTTTTACCCCTTGGTGTTGCTCAAGCTAACTTAACGCTACTTTTTGAATTAGTAAAATTTTAAAAATTAATTAAAAACTGAAACTAGCATCTAATTAACTTTTTGTTGCAGTAACAATTTCATAGAACCATAAAGTTACTTATTATGATTAAAGAGATTGTATTTACCGCAAGTTGAAGCATCAGCTACAGTCGATACTTGCTGATCGCATAACACTCGAGCTTGTCTCAACTTAAAAAGTATATTGAATAACTTCTAATCCAATGAGCACGACGTGCCGTCTGAAGATAATGTAGGAAGTAGGAGAGGGTTTATATAGGGAAGTGTTCTGAGTCAAGGCCGTGACCCTGAGAAGTCGAGGTGTGCGAGTAAGTCATCTGACGTTATGATGCTTTGTGTCTTTTATTATGATGTGTACCATTGTCATGGTTATCCTGTATTCTTTATTTATCAAATGTTGGTTTGAGTACCAAAAAAGTAATGTTTGAATTGATATTAAGTTGTTCGTTAATAATTATCTTGTCAGTAATTCGGTGTTTGTACATTTCCAGTCTTTCGAGTACGTCAATTTTAGGTTTTTTGGATTGTTTGTGTAGCACAAGGATCATGAATAAAGGGGATAACGCATTAAGGAACATTTCTGACACCAGGGAAATTGTTATGAGATAGAGAAATAGGAGCAAACTTACCTTCCCCTTGGTTATATTGAAAAAAAGGCGCCAAACGCCAAAAGCAGGTTATGTAGCAAGGTTGTCGAGTTTGCTTTTCAAATTTCTTCTGGGCTTCTCGAGATTGTTACATTTGTGGTGCTTGTTAAATCATTTGTACTTATTTAATTTTAAATTTCGGTCTATACTTAGTCACTTCAGTGAGTGATCATTTAAGCTTGTTTATAACCTTCTCAAGCAATAAACAATGGGAAACCATTGAGAGGTAGAATGGCCTCTAAATTTTAAGACCTGCGCTGTTATGAAAATTGTAAGCATGCGCAGCTTGTACCAAACATGTGCAGTTGTTATTTGACATGTGTTTTGTGTCGAATTCTCTCTATTTTTTGGTTTTCGATGGGGTCAGCCCTTTATTCAAGATCCTTGGTGTAGCAGTGTCATTGAGTTTGACATTGTAACTGGTTCTTGTCCGTGTGAGCGAAGGTAACTGGCGAAGTTAAAATCTAATTTATTTTTTATGAATGATCGTAAATGCTCTTTATATCTAGTGTTTAGTGTACGATATGTTCAACCTATATAATTTGTTGGCAATCATTGCAAGTTATCTTGTTAACTCCACATTGTTTATATAATTTATATGAATTTGGGTTATTGGAATTATGTGTTACCTATGTTATTGTTTGTTTTAAATGCTGTTCTTAAGTTGAGTTTATTTAAGAAGTTTGGAAGTCTATTAGTTTCCTTTCCTACGTAACTTAGAGATGTCCATTGTCTGTTAGTATCTGTTTCGTCTGTTGTGGTGTTGGCAGAGCCGTTTTTCCGTTTGTATTGTGTGACGAATTTGTCGTATATCGTATGAAGTTCTTTTCTGTAGTTGTCAGGTGCAATAGGTATGTTGTGAAATCTATATCATGAAACTGTAGGCTGCTAGTTTGTGTTGCATTGGGTGGTTTGAAGTTGAGTGTATCGTGTGGTCGGTTGCTGTTGTTTTCTTATATATATACCCTCTCCTACTTCCTTCCTTATCTTCAAAGGGCTCGTCGTGCTCATTAAGGCTAGAAGTTATTAACGTTTATAACTACATTAGTTAAGAGCTCGAGTGTTGCCTCGCCTTCTGATAATGGCGTCAAGCCTAAACCGGTCCAGAGATTTTCATATCCAACAACAAATATCGACGGTTGCCTATTCTTAATTGTTTTACATTATGAACAAATTAAAGAATCGGGTACGGGGTACCTCCAAACTCTTCTTCAACACATCGGATTTGCAACGCTCATCCTCTCTGCTTCAGAATCGCTTCGCTCGTCTCAATTAGTAAATACATTTGTTTTATTCCCAGCGGTCACCCTTCCAGACTCTGACCCCGCTCGGTGCTGCTTAACTTTTTTGATCCAACAAAAACCGTAGATATACTTGGCGTATTAATAGGATACTTATTTTTATATACATGGATGCACTTGTGCTTGATTTCAGCTCTGTTGAATTAATTTACGATTTTTAACATTTTTGAAAAAACGGTTACAAGTAATTAGATAAAATTGAACTAATGCTGACAATGAGATGAAATATGTCACTTATGTTGGTCTTAATGACTAAATGTTTATTAACATCTCAAATCTATGAAAACATTTTTCTGCGTTAAATGAATTTTCGAAAGTTTTGATGCGTCAATATTGCGAGTTAATGACGTCATAAAACTTTTTTTTCGAATAGCACTTGTGCTATTCGAAAAAAAAGTTTTATGACGTTTACTTGTAAGTAAATCTAAAGATTGATTTTGGTAACAATGATGACAGACTCACACACACACAACTTTGTGAAAACCACTCAGGAGGTCTTTAAAATAGCTGAAACGGACAATTCAGGTGAAATCTCGGTTTTGGGATTTTTTGAATCACAATACTTATGACTTCTACCTATAATATAAATGACGAAAAGTAAAAACATGCGTGTTCCTCATTACCTAAATACACCAAATTAAGCCAAACGGGCCTCATAATGCAGCTATTTGATGGTAATAATACAGCCCGAACTTTTGAGTAAAATTTATCAAGATGCTTATAATCAAAATTGATAGTTTTAAAATAAAAAAAAGTATTAATTATCTTTAATTTATATTTTTTTGAACTCCAGTTATTATTAGAACTGCTAACAGCATTCAGAGGAGCGAATCGAGTGATCGGACTAATTTTTTTAATTGATTTAAAACGTTCCGTTGTTAAAACGAAATTTGGTAAGTATACTACCAAATTTCTAAAATAATAAAATTGGGCTACTAGTCATTGACTTTAATATTAATGACAAAGATAATGGTCGTAGACAAAAACGTAAGAAATATCTTTATTTTAAAGCAGCAAGCAATCAATTTGTTTTAGTTATGGAATATGTTAGACTTACTGGGAGTTGGTTTATGTCCGAATGTTCCACAGAATAAAGCTGGTACTCTTCCAGATCCTACTATATCTGAACCTAGACCAATCACCGATCCAGCTGCTCCTAGTAGTGCACACTATAACACGTTTCAACCAAACCTTAAATTAGTATAAGCTGCCAAATTAGTCAATAAGGAATTAAAGCTCAAGTAAACACGATTCAGACCCGTAACTAAAAAAAGCCTGAGGAGACTTTTTTATAAAGGAGGAAATACTACGCTAAATACTACGTAAGAAAAATACGCTTCCTTTGATGAAGCAGTTTTAAGTGAAATTCCCTTAAATCTGCCTGAAACATCGCTCCTTTGGGATTGGTTTCGCCTGTACCTATGGTTTTGGGTGGTTACGGGTCTGCCTGGAGGATTTACAGTTGGACTAACTGTTATCAAATTAAAGGAACCTAGGTTTTCTAAACAAGTTTTTACTTCCTTTTACAAGTATTTATGAATTTATAAAGATTTGCTAAGGCTTTCTGCGAATGTAGTTGTCCACTACGTATTAGCAGACCATATTCAATACCCAATAGGTCGCTACATATATCATTTGATACTACCGAGTTTTGCAAAACATAAATAGTTGACAAAATATAGTTGTGTGAGAGATACCTAGGAAATGTAACTAGCAAAAAGCAATGCTACATCTAGGAACTGTCATCATTAATGACAGTTCGTCATTACGACATGTCCTACACTGTTTCGTTACGTCTAACTCATCAGGGCGCCGACAGAGCCCTGATATTCAATTAATTCCGAATTA
Organism: Microvelia longipes; assembly: GCA_018340805.1. Taxonomy (NCBI): domain Eukaryota; kingdom Metazoa; phylum Arthropoda; class Insecta; order Hemiptera; family Veliidae; genus Microvelia; species Microvelia longipes. Next base: position 12,424,910 of record JACMZG010001914.1, read on the forward strand.
ATATAATTCCGAAGAATATTATATGAAGTATTTACCAGAGACTAGCGGTGCTCTCTTACCGCTATCATTTTGCCTGGCAAGCAAAACGTATATAATTTGATACTATCGAGTTTTGCGAAACATGAATAGTTGACACAATATAATTGTACGAGAGACATATTTGACTCCTCGCTATTACATATTTGACTCCAGGTAAGTCCTGAGTTCGCATCCCAGGTTACACTCTTAAATTTTCACTTGGAACGTAACTGTTTCCACTACTAAGTTCAATCTAGTCCTCTAAGCCCTTAGGCTCTTCTAATCAGTTTATACCTTTAATTTTTTATAATTATAAATTTCATAAACAGTACAAAATAAAATAGTTGAAACTGTACTGGTTTGAAACAGTACAAAATTAAACTTTCATCGGTTTCAGACGATAAAGGATTGCAGTATATTTTACCTTCGTGTATATTTTAACACCTCTTTTTGAAGCTTCTGTTTTTTATCACGGTCCTTCTATTTGGATTAAATTAAATTTGGTATGAGAATTACCTCACCACCTGAAGATCCTCCAGCTGTTCTTCTGGAATCATAAGGGTTTCTCGTTACACCATGCCTGTTATTGTAGGTTTCCCAGAACAAGCAGAACTCAGGTGTGTTTGTAACGCCCAGTATTATAGCGCCGGACTGTTTAATGTTAGTAATAACAGACGCATCTTCTGATGCTAGGCGTTCTCGCGGTATTATTCTGCCACCGTTATGACTCATCCCTGCAAAAATTTACAATGTATGTATCACTCCGAGATATGTATCTTCCGAGATATGTATCACTCCAATAATAAATAATAAAATATTTTTATACTTAAATATTGTTATCATAAATATCTCCTATCATTAATGATAATAAGTAATAATTATTTAAGACAGTCCTTTTAGAAAAAAATATTTATACATTTAAATATTAACTTAGATACTGAGTAATGGAGTTAACTTATAAAGCCCAACAATACACCAAAATCTCTCCAAACTAATGAAAAGCTTAATCCCTGGCGAGGTGTGCCGGTATCAGAGAAGATAGGTACCATCTTAAGGAGAAGCGAAATAAATGTTGCTTTTCGCAATTTGTATTCTTTACGTAGGTGCATTTTTAAGAGTAAAGACAGGGTAGGAGGAGCGCTCGATAAGAATGGTGTTTATTGCCTGAAATGTGGTGCCTCTACCTATATGTAGGCCAGATAGGTAGAGCATTCCGTACTAGAATTGCCGAGCACGAATCACTCCCATCGAGTTGGTTTTACCAGCATTTGATAGTTGAGAACCACGGTAGCTTTGACCATGAAGTTTGCTTTCCTTCACTACGTTGCTAAGGGTGGTTCTATGTCATCTCTTGAGAATCTTGAGATTTTGCGGAAAATGACGAGAAATCTCTAAATAAGAAAGGTGAAAGTGACCTATTCAGTTTTGTAAATACTACGATGAATCATTACCTGCAACTGCTAGGCTCTCTTTAATAGAAATTGGTACTCCTAACAATGGTTTATTCTGTCTCCAGTAGTTAGGATCTGGCTTATCTTTTATCATGTTATCTATCTCTTTGGCTTCCTCTAATGCTTGATCTATTCTTTCTTCTATGACACTGTAACAGCAAAACAGATTTATTTTTCATAGAACAGTTCCGTCACAGTCTTGTTCAAGTTGCATCGCGATGTTTTATTTTTCATAGAACAGTTCCGTCGCGACCATGGTCGAGTTTTGTCACGAGGATTTATTTACCCTAGAACAGTTCCGTCACAGCCATGTTTAAGTTGCGTCAAGAGGATTTATTTACCATAGAACAGTTTCGTCACAGCCATGTTCAAGTTGCGTCACGAGGATTTATTTACCATAGAACAGTTCCGTCACAGCCATGTTCAAGTTGCATCACGATGTTTTATTTTCCATAGAACAGTTTCGTCGCGACCATGGTCGAGTTTTGTCACGAGGATTTATTTACCATAGAACAGTTCTATCACAGCCGAAGTTCTAAATATACCGAAGTATATTTAGAGTTAGGGTTCTGTACTTAATGAAAATTTTGGCCACTGCAACGTCCGGCCTAAATACATCTTTTTATTTCATTCGGCAAAGTCAACCATTGTTATTTGATCAAATTCGCGATTATTTAGGGCAAACTCTAATTTAAAAATTGTGTTTACAGGATTATAATAGATAACGTGACGGAACTCTGCTATGCCTTTTCTTTTTTCTGGGAGGTACTAAAAAAAAACTTTTAAAATGCAACAAAGTCTTTTATCAGTAGAATAATTTGACTTTTATCACTAGTCTGCAACTTAAAACGTTGCTATTTGTCTCGCAACAATATTTGTGCTGTGTTTTCGTTATTTGCGCTGTCGAGGCACAAAGTGCCGAGGCCGTGGGGCAGCCAAAAATTATTTTTTTTAAAAAAAATTTTTATTTTGGATTATGGGATGTCTCTCATTGTATGAAATATTTTTAGTTTCATTCCTCGCCATTCCTCTCATACATGAACTTATAAAGCTCACTCGACCTTTGACTTTATTTTTTTTATCTATGGCCTTTTTTGGAGCTTAACTACAGGAGAAGGAATATATGTCATTAATACTTATCAAATTTGAAATTTATTAATTAAATGTTAAATGAGATTGCATTTATTTATGCCAGTGAATTACTAATATTACCTGTTTATGATTGGTTCAACTTCTTGTATTCTTTCTACATAGGCTGTCACTACATTGTAACTTGTTACCTGTAAAAAGCCATGTTAAGTTAGATGTCCATTAGTTAATATAAAACCAACAATAAATTACATAATTATATTATCATGTTGAATTTTTGCGTTTTTTAGCCAAATTTTGAGGCTTCATATTCCACCTAGCATACTGAAACAGGTCTCGTTTGAAACTGTTCCCTTTGGGCTGTACATAAGAACCAATATTTTTGTTCTACTGCTGCTAATTTACTTTGATGATAATTTCATTATTATCATTCTTTTTCATTATTGTTTTCAACAAGGAAGATAATATTGGAAAACAATAAAATAATATTTTAGTTACTTAGGTGATAATAAGAAACAATTATTTTAATGTTCCAAATTTTACATTTTGGGGTCAATGAATTATTGAAAGTTGATTTTTGCGTTTTTCAGGGTGATTTATCGTCCAATGGCACTAGGTGGATTTTTTAAATTGGGCTTAAAATTACCTTTATTCATAGCAGTCATACATCATACGTTTCATATTGTTTATTTTGGTTTTAAGGTACTCTACAGCGATTTTTAAAATTAGCAGTTTTTAGTTGAACCATTTCACAAAAATATACTCATTTTTTATTGAAAATGAGGTTCAATTTGGGGGTTCTTTGCTAAAATAAAAATACATAGTTAGTGGTATATATATTATTTTTTATGTATGTATAATTTCTTATAATATGTATTAACAACTTTAGGTATTTATATGTAGACGCAACTACTTATATTTATCAAACTAAAAAGATAATAATATATTTTAGCAACGACTAAAATTGGTTTTTACGCGAGATGTTGCTGGTACAGATTTCTAGTTTTAAGTGCATTAGCACCTATCAATGAATGGGATCCAATACGTAAACAAACCGGTTATTTTAATTTATTTCTTTCGACTTCATTCTATTTCAATAACCACCTGTAGAACCTTATTATAATAACGTTATAGACTTAACCGTGTATATTAGCATCCAACCGCTTCATATCTATTATATAGTGTAATCGTGTCAACAATCAACTCTCTATTAACAATAACTCTATGAAGTGAGAGTTGCTTCTATGATTTTATTGAAGTTAAATAGAAAAAATAATTGAATTTAAAGGTTGACATAAATAGTTAAGAGACGTTAATATACCTGACGATAAAAGTACCTGCTGACAGACTTACATCTTGAAACTCCGGCTGTGTCCGGTTTTTAGTTTTAAAGAACATGTATATGACGTAAGAGAATTATTTCACACTTATAGTTATAGTGTCATAAACTGCAGTTAAATATAAATTTCATAAGATTAAATTTAGATTTATTAATTAAACTTTTTGTTCTTTTGTAATCCATTCTAGTCGTTTTAAATTATTATAAATATTTTTCTCTTGGCATGATTGGTAACGGAATTTCTCACGCAATCGTTATTTTTATCCATCGGAATAGCGTAAGTATTGTTATGTATTGATTCCGTTGTGTTGTCAATCGTTATTTTTATCCATCGGAATAGCGTAAGTATTGTTATGTATTGATTTCGTTGTGTTGTCAATCTCACTTTTATCCTCGGAATAGCGTAAGTATTTGTATGTATTAGATTCCGTTGTGTTGTCAATCTCACTTTTATCCATCTGAATAGCGTAAGTATTGTTATGTATTGATTCCGTTGTGTTGTCAATCGTCACTTTTATCCATCTGAATAGCGTAAGTATTGTTATGTATTGATTCCGTTGTGTTGTCAATCGTCACTTTTATCCATCGGAATAGCGTAAGTATTGTTATGTATTGATTCCGTTGTGTTGTCAATCTCACTTTTATCCATCGGAATAGCGTAAGTATTGTTATGTATTGATTCCGTTGTGTTGTCAATCGTTACTTTTATCCATCGGAATAGCGTAAGTATTTTTATGTTTTGATTTCGTTGTGTTGTCATCCAATTCTTGGATTTGAAAGAATTTAACGTAATAATTTTGTGTGGCTACAATTAAGTCAAAGCATGTTTAGTTTAAGCAGGATCATCATGAACAGGCTAATCTTTTAACATATGTTCTCTTAAGTATTTAACAAAGAAATTATATTTAATTTCTTACTTAAATTTCTTAATTCTTTAATTTCTTAATTAAATAATAACACATAATTATTTATGTAGGAAATAGAATTATTAGGTAATGTAAAAAATATAAATATTTAATAACTAAAACTACATCTCCAGGTTCAAGCAGTATTGCTTATTGGAGACGTAGAAAAGGAGCAGGTTTTCATAAATTAAATTTATTGTAAATAAAGAATTGTTCAAACAAAAAAAAAACAAAAAAACAGAGTGATAAAATAAAAATGTCAA
>JACMZG010001914.1:12434974-12471127 GCA_018340805.1 Microvelia longipes
ATCCGTTTCAGATGTTTTAAATGCCTCCTGAGTGGGTTTTTTACCATCGCAGCTTCTAGTGTTTTCATGCTATAGAGTTAAAACTTCGTACAAAAATCAGTCTATGGTTGTAGTTGTGCTATTAGGAAAATAAATTTTTATGTCGTCATTAACCCGCAATAATGACTCAGCAAAAAATTTGAAAAATCATAAAACGCGGGAAAATGATGCGATAGGATTGAGATTTGGCTCGCATGTGGCTATGTATAATACTAACATATTTGACAAGTTTCATCTTATTATCAGCACTAGTTCAATTTGTATCGAATGACTTGTGTACGATTTTTAAAAACTTGTAAAAAAAACAGAAAATGATTTAATTTTGTTTAAATTTAGTACAAGTGTTTACCTTTATTTAATATATAATTTATGGACTTTCACTCAAAAAATAATTTTGTTTATTTCTTTAAAATTTATTTATTGATCATACATATTTTTTCTGATATAACTAAATTTTTCGACTTAGCGCGTTATGCAATAACAAGAGAATGGAAATCTTATAAAAACTTGTTATGCATTAACACGTCTTTTTCAAGTTTATTCCGTAAAACACAATATCTTCTTTTTTCCTGATTTCATATTCCTGACCCAAATTATTGGCCCCAAATTTATTTCGTTGCAAAGCATTCTTTAAATTCTCTCTTTAAAAACACACTTAAACATTATTAACTTAACATTTTTAATCTATATTATCTAAATCAGCACAGAGATATTATTACTAGAGACTCTTAAATGTTTTAATAAGGTTACACAAAGCTCCTGAGAACCCCCCAAAAAGATGTTTCAGGCCTCTCAATAGGCTATGCTCTCTCTAGTAATATATATCTATGTTTAATACGGTAATGATTGAAACTGGTCAAAAATGATGTTCTTAATTAAAAATTTTTGTCACCTGTTGATTGCGAATCATATCAGCCAATGTTTTAGCACTATAGAAGAGCAACGGGTCCTTGGAGGAGCAATTTCTTCTTGGATTCATCATGCTGTATATCTTACTATAAGGCCATACTATTAGTACGACGAAGCACTGCGCCACCCACAGTGTTGTTTTCTGCAGTCTGTTCCACATGTCGATATCAATCTGAAAACACAGCAATTAAAATAAGTAAGAAGTGTACAATTAGGGATAGAAGGAAGTAAATATTTGAAAAAGGATTTAAATTGATGTTTCTTTTTAGTGACTTATCAATCGTAAGATTGGTCCCAGAAGAACCCTGTGGTGTAATGATCAGCACGTTCGTTGACAAAATCACGACTCTTCTGTGCATTACACGCAAAATGACTGCAATAGGACCCTATCTTCTATCTATAGAAGTTAGCAAAAAGGACCCAACAATGTCCTTACAATGGTAAGGACATTGGTCCTTAACAATGGTCTACTTGTTAGGTGCTCTATCACATCTCTCTAATTACTGTCTATTTCACTAAGATTGGTTTGTTGCAGCTCCCCAATCATCTCTGCTCTCGGCTGAAGTTTTTAAATCATGATGATGCTTGACTTTGTCCTTATTCATAGGTTATAAATAAGGACAGACTTTGCCTTATTCATAGTTATAAATGAAGGACAGACTTTGTCCTTTTATACGTTAGTTAAAATGAAGGAAGGACTTTGTCCTTTTCATAGTTATAAATAAGGACAGACTTTGTCCTTATTCATAGTTATAAATAAGGACAGACTTGTGTCCTTTATGCGATAGTTATAAAATGAAGGACAGACTTTTCCTTATTATAGTTATAAATAAGGACAGACTTTGTCCTTATTGCATAGTTATAAATAAGGACAGACTTTGTCCTTATTCATAGTTATAAATAAGGACAGACTTTGTCCTTATTTATAGTTATAAAATAAGGACAGACTTTGCCTTATTATAGTTATAAATAAGGACAGACTTTGTCCTTATTCATAGTTTAAGGACAAGGCCTAGTCGAGGCCTTTCTCTACTGTTTTGCTCTTCTATCATTCGTTTAAGTATTATTTGTTTTAGTTCTGGTTTTAGAATTCCCTCGTAGAAGAAGTATTATTGGTGTGGATTAAAATAAATATTTGAATACCTAACAAACAATTAGAATCTCTTAACTCTACGAGTATAGTTAGTCTCTTTACACTTGTGTTTTATGAAAGCTGGCCCGACTTTTGGCAATAATGCCGTGTGTCAATAGTTCCGGAAAGATGAGGTTCTTTCGGTTCTGAGAAACAACAATACGGAGAGATGAGTTAAATCAACAGTACCGGACAGTTGAGTTAAATAAACAGTACCGAAGTGTTAAGTTCAGATCTTTAACGGACTGTTAACACAACAATACCGGAGAGATGAGTTAAATCAACAGTACCGGACAGGTTGAGTTAAATAAAACAGTACCGAAGTGTTAAGTTCAGATCTTTAACGGACTGTTAACACAACAATACCGGAGAGATGGTTAAATCAACAGTACGGACAGTTGAGTTAAATAAACAGTACCGAAGTGGTGAGTTCAGGTCTTTACCGGACTGTTAAAACAACAATACCGGAGAGATGAGTTAAATCAACAGTACCGGACAGTTGAGTTAAATAAACAGTTACCGAAGTGTTAAGTTCAGATCTTTAACGGACTGTTAACACCAACAATACCGGAGAGATGAGTTAAATCAACAGGTACCGGGACAGTTGAGTTAAATAAAGTACCGAAGTGATGAGTTCAGATCTTTACCGGACTGTTAACACAACAATACCGGAGAGATGAGTTAAATCAACAGGTACCGGACAGTTGAGTTAATAAACAGTACTGAAGTGATGAGTTCAGATCTTTACCGGACTGTTAAAACAACAATACCGGAGAGATGAGTTAAATCAACAGTACCGGACTGTTGAGTTAAATAAACAGTACCGAAGTGATGAGTTCAGATCTTCACCGGTCTGTCAAAACAACAATACCGGAGAGATGAGTTAAATCAACAGTACCGGACAGTTGAGTTAAATAAACAGTACCGAAGTGGTGAGTTCAGGTCTTTACCGGACTGTTAACACAACAATACCGGAGGGATGAGTTAAATCAACAGTACCGAAGGATGAGTTCAGATCTTTACCGGACTGTTAACACAACAATACCGGAGAGATGAGTTAAATCAACAGTACCGGACAGTTGAGTTAAATAAACAGTACTGAAGTGATGAGTTCAGATCTTTACCGGACTGTTAAAACAACAATACCGGAGAGATGAGTTAAATCAACAGTACCGGACTGTTGAGTTAAATAAACAGTACCGAAGTGATGAGTTCAGATCTTTCACCGGTCTGTCAAAACAAACAATACCGGAGAGATTGAGTTAAATCAACAGTACCGGACAGTTGAGTTAAAGTAAACAGTACCGAAGTGGTGAGTTCAGGTCTTTACCGGACTTTAACACAACAATACCGGAGGGATGAGTTAAATCAACAGGTACCGAAGTGATGAGTTCAGATCTTTACCGGACTGTTAACCAAAACAATACCGGAGAGATGAAGTTAAATCAACAGTTACCGGGACAGTTGAGTTAAATAAACAGTACTGAAGTGATGAGTTCAGATCTTTACCGGACTGTTAAAACAACAATACCGGAGAGATGGAGTTAAATCAACAGTACCGGACTGTGAGTTAAATAAACAGTACCGAAGGATGAGTTCAGACTTCACCGGTCTGTCAAAACAACAATACGGAGAGATGAGTTAAATCAACAGTACCGGACAGTTGAGTTAATAAACAGTACCGAAGTGGTGAGTTCAGGTCTTTTACCGGACTGGTTAAAACAACAATACCGGAGAGATGACTTCAGATCTTCATTAGACTGTCAAAACTACAGTACGGGAGAGATGAGTTTAGATCTTTACATATTGACCCCACAAACATTTCAAAAAATCACAAATCTTCATATAGGGGTGGATTGGGCTTACATTTTTTTACACATATACTATTATGTATTGTTTACAGAAGTACGAAGTTCCATTTCATCATTTGTTTTATTTCTGGTTTTATTGATTGACATATAGGTATGTGTCAAACAAAAACATTATGTTGTTTACTTAATTTGTTTAAATCGTAATGTATTGAAGTTATCATGTATTTCATTAATACATTTGAAAATTCGCTTATATCGTGGCAGTATGCCACTTATATAAACGAGTAACACGATGAACTAATAAAGTACAACAACCATGTGGCCGCGAAGCAATTGCATGGTTTTTATTAATAAGCCCGTGTTTTGATCCATCCTTAGATTATGACTGGCTATTAAGCGATATACGTAATCGCCAAATCTTAAAGTACCTTGAACATTTTAGTAAAACTTGAACTTTATTGAGGCATAATAGCGAAGATGTCCGGTATTATTATTATATTTCTAAACTTAGGTTTCCACTAATGGACGTAATTAAGTTTTGAAGGAAAAACGTATGAGTTAATGTACCTACATTTTTTTGTAGGTAGGCAAGTATCATCTTGCCGTTTGCTAAGCGAATTTTTATAGGAAATCAAAACTAAAAAAAACTAAAAAGTCCGTCTAAGCCAATTATACTTGAGTTGAATTTTTACCTTTCATCATCTACAATGTAGGTATATAGGTGAAGTATAGTAGGTATAAATGAGAAGTATTGTGTTTGCAAAAAAATCGAAACCGGAATGTCAACGAAATTATCCGTTAATGGTTTTTTAAGACCTCCTAAGTGGTTTTTAGAAAGACCTACTTCGGACTCGTTTCGATTGTTCTCAGATAGTAATTTCATTCCCAGTGGTCTCTATCCAGGCACTGAACACGCTCGATGCTGTTTAACTTTCATGATCCAACAAAAATTATTTATGTACTTGTCGTATTTAAACAAAACTTGGAGTCTTATTTATTACGTAATGGTATACTCTTGTACCGAATTTCAACTTAATTGGATTATTTACCGACTTTTTAAAGTATTTAAAAAAATTGTATTATATATATATATATATATATATATATATATATATATATATATACATTACAATTTTTTAATATTTTAAAAAGTCGGTATATATATATAAATATATATTATATATAATTATATATATATATTATATATATATATATATATATATATATATATATATTATATATTTTTAGATATATTATATATATTTATTAATATTATATTCATATATATAGATATATGATTTATATATATATATATATATATATATATATATACTATATATATTATAGTATATATATAATATATATATATATATATATATATATATATATATATATATATACTATATTTATCATAAAAGTATTCTTTTTACTTTCGGCACTAGTGCCGTAAGTAAGAAGAATTCTACTGCAATCTAATGACGTATTTTCGGTGCAGGATGTTATCATATTTCCGTATCAGATAGATTATATTTTGCACCTTACCTCCTAAAGACGATAGAATGTGAAACTGAAATAACGTTTGGATCATTACGATCTTATGACTATGTGTAAACCATTTATAAAAGTTCCTCCCTATAAACTGACTGATAATTTTGACAGGACAGACTAGTATAAGCTGACAAGATACTTTTCATCTTGAGCCCTTGTTTCACTATGTTTATGTATTATAAAGTACATAAATAACAGCATCATTGTAGAGCACTAAATATTAAATGCTCTCTTTTATTTTACTACTTCCTTGCATGTTTCTTTTTAATCTTATTAGTTTTTCTTAGTAATAAGATTTTCACTAGTTTTTTGCTGTATAAATTTTTATTTATTATCAAATTTATTTTATTATCAAATTATTTATTTTATTATTATGTTCCTTAAAATTTAAAAAATTCTGGCGCGGTGGTCCGCATGTCCAAAGGAAATGCGCTAAAACCTTTAAACATAACTGACTAAGCTTAAAGATAAGTTACTAAGCTTAAAACTAGTGCAAATAATAGTGCGTACTTCTAATTTTACAACCAACTGGATAATTATGCGCATTTCCTTTGGAAAATACAGACAAATGAGTTATGAGCAGTGCTTGACAATTGAGTAACTGCCTTAGGTTCTAAAGCATGAACCGGAACCACGCAATGGGCATGGTTCTTGCATAAGCAAGAAATAGGTTGTTTAGCACGGAAACACGCATTCTAAATGAAATTCGCCCGACAGCGGGACCACCACGCCGTAATTATTTTTTAGTAGTTGTAAACTTATATATGTAAAAAGCACGGACACACGCATCCAAAGGAAATTCGCCCGACATGCGGACCACCGCGCCAGAATTATTTTCTAGTTGTAAACTTATATTAAGTAAAAAAAACGATAAAAAAATGATCGACCCTTTCCAGGATGTGAACCCAGTACCCTGAGTTCACTTGAGTAGTACCTATAATTTTTGTCGTTTTTCGACTTTTTGGTAACTTAAGATATATATATATATATATATATAATATATATATTATATATATATTATATATTATATATATATATATTTAAAGTCTCGCAAAACTTATTTTTTCGGACATTAGGGACCTCTTGAACGGGATTTGTTTGTCGTGGGGCGATCGGTTCAATTCCAACCATGACCGCCTATCGTATTAGGCGTAAATAAATTTAGCGAATTCCAAAGAATTCGCTTAAAAATTTAATAGCTAAATAATATTGTTATTGTACAAAAATTTAAAAAAAAAAATAACTTATGTGAAGTAAGCAATTTCATACCTCAGCGAAAGCTGATTTATCTTAATGTTATGTTAATTTTAAATTTCTTTTGTATCTGTAATCTATATGTAAATTATTGTTTATAAATTCTGCGGGTTGGTCCGCATGCGGGCAATTTCCTTTGGATGCGTGTGTGCCGTGCTTTTTACATTATATAAGTTTATACAACCTACTAAATAAATTAATTCCGGGCCCGGTTTGGTCCGCTTGACGGCCGATTTCATGTAGAATGCAGTGAATTCGTGCTTACAACTATTTCTGCTTAAGGTTCCGGACTCATGCTTTAGAAGTAAGCAGTTATCAATTGTCAAGCACTGCTCGTAACCATGTTGTCTTATTTTTAAAGGAAATGCGCATTAATTAATTATTCCAAGTTGGTTGTACAAAACTATGCCTCTAAAATTAGAAGTTTACGCTCTATTATTTGCACTAGTTTAAGAGGGTAAGGTACTTATATTTAGGCTTTGTCAGTTATCTTTAACGGTTTTAGCGCATTTTCCTTTGAAAAATACAGACAAAATGAGTTACGAGCAGTGCTGTGACACATTGAGTAACTGCTGTAGGTTCTAAAGCATGATCCGGAACCTTAGCAAGAATGAGTTAGTTAAGCACGGAAACACGCATTTCTACATTGAATTCGCCCGACGCGGACCACCGGCCCGAATTATTCATTTAGTAGTTGTAAACTATATATGTAAAAAGCACGGACACACGCATCCAAAGGAAATTCGCCCGACATGCGGACCACCGCGCTTAGAATTATTTCTTAGCTTGTAAACTTATATAAATAAAAAAAAACGATAAAAAATGTCACCCTTTCCAGGGATGTGAACCAGGTACCCTTCACTTGTAGTACCTAGTAATTTTTGTTTGTTTTTTTCGATTTTGGGTGTAATTAAAGTGGTCGTATCGACTTCGGACCGAGTTTCATTCGATTCAGCGCCCAAAATTACATAGAAAACGACACCCCTCGAAATTTATTGTTTATCGACCTAAATTTTGGTTTTTGGTTATTTACAAATGGTTTTTTCGATTTTTAGGTCACTTAGAGTGGTCGTATCGACTTTCGGACGGTTTCATTTCGATTCAGCGTCTAGAAAAACATAAATATTTGACCTTTTTCGCGACTAAAATATTAACCTGAATTTTGCCGATTTTTTAAAAATTTTTTCGCTGACTCAGCAAACCGGGTTAATGACGTCACAAAAACCTGGTTTTCAATAGGGTTCGTGTCCTCCCGAAGGTTGATTTTTGTACCAAGTTTGGTTAAAAAATATTAATCCGTTCGAAAGATAGAGTGTTTACAAGAAAGTGTCTAGAAATTACATATATATATATATATATTATATATATATATATATATATATATATATATATATATTATATATATATATATATATATATATACTATATGTATAATTATATATATATATTATTATATATATTATATATATATTATATATATATATATATATATATATATATATATATAATATACATATATATGTATATATATGTATTATATATATATATATATTATATATATATATATATATATAATATATATATATATATATATATATATATATATATATATATATATTATATATATATAAAGTCTCGCGAAACTTATTTTTTCGTCATTAGGGACCTCTGAAACGGATTTGTGTCGTGGTCCGAGGTTCCGAATTCCGCCATGACGCCTATCCATTAGGCGAATTTCCAAAGGAAATTCGCTAAAAGGTTCTATTCTATTTTATTCCTTGTTTCGCTATTGCTCCCTTTATTAACTCCTTCTTTTGTTAAACTTCATCATTAACTTAATTTTCTCTGAAAAATTCGCTAAATAATAATTTTAAAAGTTCTTAAAAGGCGATTCCCTATTTGATTCTTACAATACTCGGATGTTTTCCTAATAATATGTTATTATAATTTTTTACTTTAATGTGTTATTATATATTTATGTAATTTTAAGTGCATGTTTAGATTTTATCTATAATTTGATTCGCTGTCTTATTCTTTAAATGTTTGGTTCATGCTGTCTTCTTTTAACTTAATTAACTTCATTAGTTCGAAAAAATGATTTTATTTGGATTTTTCCTAATTGCATATGAACATTTTTAAACAATACCCTTATTGTTTTTATGCTTAGTCGCCACTTACTATATAGTTAGTAGTTATACTTATTAATTATATTTCATTCTTATTTTGGTGTCCATGAATTTTTCTATTCTTCTTCTAATTAAAAAGTTCGTTTTGTGGTTAATTAATGAACAGATTTTATTGCTGTTGGTTTTCAGCGAATTTTCGAAGAGACATAAGCTTATGGGGTCTTTATAGGAGGAGTGAGGAGAGGTGGTTTTTTTGGGAGAAGAGACATATTATGTATGTACGTTTCTATGGGACATGATAACTTTCGAACGCTTTATTTTATTGGATCGAAATGAAATTTGGTACAAATTTCATTTGTACCAAATTATTATATCAATTTTTTTGAACCATACATAGTAGTATATGTGTTAAAGAATGTCAACTCAATCTAAACACTCTATTAAAATTTGTGTTTTTTTAAATGTTTGTGGGGTCATTATTGTGGGTTAATGACGTCCCACAAATGTCATAAACGATTATATATGTACGTTTCTATGGGACACGCTAACTTTCGAACGCTTTATTTTATTGGATCGAAATGGAATTTGGTACAAAAATCAACCATGAAATATGTGTGAAATTAATCAACCATAATGACTCAGCTAAAATTTAAATAATTATAAAACTTTCGTCATATTACTGGTTTATATAATATAAGTGGTGTACTATAAGCGTTATACGCGATATAAGCCAATTTTCAAATGTATTTGTGAAAAAACGTGATTTGTTTACATTCTGTCAATCAATGACAATGTTTTGTTTGACATATATATGTCAATTAATAAAAACGGACCTAAGACTGATAATAAAATGGAACTTCGTATTTTTGTGAACCATACATAGTAGTATATGTGTTAAAGAATGTCAAATCAATCTAAACACTCTATTAAAATTTGTGATTTTTTAAAATGTTTGTGGGGTCATTATTGTGGGTTAATGATGTCACACATATGTCATAAACGATAGGGTTCGGGACATTAGTAAGTTTGATTTTTGTACCAAGTTTCATTTTGATCCAAAAGAGCGTTTGAAAGTTATCGTGTCCCATAGAAACGTCCAGTTCACAAAAATCTTAAACATACATACGCATAATTTGGCTGAACTTCGGTATACGGTGCACCCTGTTATCAATACTATATATATCGATATATTTTTAGTTTAGAGATGTGACGTAGGAATAATCGATATATGCCTTTTCTTTTACGTTTATGAACATATTTTATTATTTTTTTAAATGTTTTTTTGTTGTTTGTGTTTATTTTATTTGTTGTAAAATGGTTTATAACTATTTTCATATTTTTTTTATGTTTTTATAATGTTTTAACTATGTTTTCATAAGAATAATCGATGATACACCAAACCTAATTTTATGTTACGCGTATTTTTTACGTATTTTTGTGTTTGTTATTTTCAGGTTTTTTATTATATTTTTGTTGTTAATGTTTTCATTTATTTGTTGTATGGTTTTTTTAATGTTTTAATTATAATTAAAAATTTAACGACGCTGCTTATCTTTTAAGTGCTCAGTTCTCGTTTACGTGTCGCGTAACTAAAAATATATCGATACATAGTATTGATAACAGGGTGCACCGTATACCGAAGATTTACCCATAATGTTTTCGGGTTTTATGATTTTTTGCATTTTCGCTGAGTCATTATTGTGGGTTAGTGACGTCATGAAAAAATATTTTCCGAATAGCACAACTAAAAAGGTAGACTAAATTTTGTACCAAGTTTCAACTCTTTAGCATAAATATACTGGTAGCTACGATGATAACAGACACACACACACACATGTAGACAGACAACTCCTCAAGAAGCGAAAAGCTCTCAAGAGGCCTGAAGAGAATTCCAATATAGAACGCAGAACCCCTCAAACGGATAATTCCGGTGAATTCCTGGTTTCGGATTTTTTTCTGGCGCGAAAGTCCGCAAGCCGAACCAATTTCTAAGGTCTCATTGACTCTAATTTAAATGTTAACAATTTAAAAAAAAAATAACTCAGCAAACCCGGTTCATGTCCTCCCCAAGGTTGATTATATTGACACCCTTTATACCATAAAGATATATTACTAGAGGGGCCCAATAGGTTAAATTTTGAAACGTCGAAAAAGTAGCCTGACCACCTTCGCTTAAAAATTAAGTGAAATAATCAGTACAAAATCGCAATAATTTACATAATAGAACGTTAAAAATACAAATCACAACACAAACAATTCGCGGGAAGCCAAAATCAATTGATTTATTATATCCTTAAATTACTCTTGAAGGAGGTTTCAATAAGGTTACACAGAGCCCCTGAGAGCCCTCAAAAGATGTTTCAGGCCTCTCAATGTATTGAGATGGACTATGCCTCCTCTATTATATATCTCTATGCTTTATACTGTATGTATAGTAAAGTATTAATGAGTGATTAAAATCTGATATCTTAGCGCTAATACCGCATCCGCTAAAAACAACTAATTTTAGTATAATTTTATTCGCTTATAATTTGAGGGAATTTTGTTATGACTTGAACTAACCTCCGTTGTAATTTCAATATTAGTCTGTCCTATCCTCGAAGAATTGTTTCCTCCGTTGGATGAATCCGATTCCACGTTAGGATAATCCTGCTGAATGACGATATCGTCTTGATCCATGTTTATTATTATGTAATCCATGTTTCACTTAACTTCCCTCTTTTACCCTCTAATTTAAAAGCTTAGTTCGCTACTAAGTTAACTTCTTTATCATCTAAATTATCTTGCAAACGATCATTTATCTTAAATTAATCAAGTTTATGTAAAAATATCAAACGACACTTTAGGTCTCTATTGTCTATTTAATTGATTATAAAAATAATTTTTTAGTCAACACTCTAAAACTAATTACTTTATAATTTCACCTTTTTTCTAATTTCTTATGCATTAAATATTTTAATATGGGTTGAAGCTTTAAATTACCAATGCTAGTTAAATTATAATATTTATTTTTACACTATTTACAAAAATATTAATATATTTATTTAAAACATTTTGTATCGATTAATTAAAATTTAAATAATTTTTTCAAAGGAAATGTGCTAAAAACTTAAAACATAAATACAAAGTGAACTTTAAAATAGTGCAAATTATGGAATGGACTGCAAATTAAAAGGACTGCAATAATAATTGCCCTCCACGGCACAAGAATTTGTTTTTTCTTTAGTGGAGGGATATACTCTATGTAAAAATTAATATACCTCTATGTAAAAATTAAAATTATTGTAATGATAAACAAATAAAGGTTTAAAAAAATGGTATGGACTACAAATTTAAATGACTGCAAATTAAAAGGACTGCAAATTATGGTATGGACTGCAAATTCAAAGGACTGCAAATTATGGTATGGACTGCAAATTCAAAGGACTGCAAATTAGAATGCAGAATTATCTATAAACCACGAGATAGTTATGCGCATTTCCTTTGACAAATACAGAACAAATGAGATACGAGAATTGCTTTATAATTAAGTAACTACTCAAGTATTATGCATAAACGAAAGCTTAACCAAGAAATGGATTGTTAAGCACAGAAACACGCATTTCAAAGGAAATTCTCTCGACAAGGGGGACCACTGCGCCTGAATTATTTCAAAATCGTAAATACGATTTTTAAGCAAGCCGAAATAATATACTACTCGTTACTAATATACTCGTAATAATACTAATATACTACTTCGTAATAATACTAATATACTACTCGTAATCATACTAATATACTACTCGTAATAATACTAATTACTACTCGTAATCATACTAATATACTACTCGTAATAATACTAATATACTACTCGTTATAATACTAATATACTACTCGTAATAATACTAATATACTACTCGTAATCATATAATATACTAATATAATACTATATACTACTCGTATAATACTAATATACTACTCGTATAATACTAATATACTATTCGTAATAATACTAATATACTATTCGTAATAATACTAATATACTATTTGTAATAATCTAATTACTACTTTACTCGTACTACTTTAATACTAATATACTACTTGTAATAATACTAATATACTATAATAATACTAATAATTACTCGTTATGGTACTAATATTCTACTACTCGTAATAATACTAATATACTATTTGTATAATAATGCTAATAATTACTCGTTATGATACTAATTTACTACTTATTACTAATATACTATTCGTAATAATACTAATATACTACTCGTAATAATACTAATATACTACTCGTTATATATAACTAATAACTACGTTAATATACTACTTGTAATAATACTATATACTACTCGTCATAATACTAATATAATATCCGTAATAATACTAATATACTACTTGTTGCGCATAAAAATTTTTAAAGCTTTTATTCTAAAACATTTTAACCTATTACTATTGAAATTACTATATCCATTTCACGCATTTATCTACACACTGACAAAAACATTTTCTTACTGAATAAAGAAAATTAAAATGTCGGACACATTTGATTGATAGCATGTTTTGTTTACATAGATTAAAGAAAAAGAAGATAATAGATGATAAAATACTAAGGATAAAAAAATCGCTAAAAAGATACCTCATATTCCCTGGTATCCATGTAATATTAAGGTCTTGAGGTCACTGCTCTCATCGCTATACTTCTTAGCTGTAGAGTTTGTTTTGTTTACAAAATAAACAATAATATTTATTGTTTATTTTTGTGAAAAATCGATTTTGTTTACGTTAATAGAGGTATATATTTTATAGTATTGTCTGCCAAGAAGAGATAGGACTATTTTAAACTATTAAACATATGATTATGTTTTCTTTGAAAATTCGTTAAATGATTTTTCTTTTTTCCTGCGTTTTAGTTGCCCACTCAATCTAATACGAGTTTTTTAAGAGGTTGCTATGACCGTTTCTACCAGACGCATAGATTTATTACTAGAGGAGGAAGGCATAGCCTATCTCAATACATTAAGAAGCTTGAAACATCTTTTTGGGGCTCTCATGGGCTCTGTGTAACCTCATTGAAAACTCCTTTAAGACTGAGTTAAGGTTATAATAAATCAATTGTCGTCGGCTTTCTACTAATCGTTTGTTTTGTTATTTTTCCTCATTTATACCTTATATATTTTTATACCTTTTACTCCTCATTTTTATACCTTTTTTCCTCATTATACGTAGGTATAAATGAGATGAGAAACGGATAATTCCGGATGACACCGGAATTATCCGTTTCAGAAGTTTTTAAGACCTCCTAAGTACTTTTGTTAAAGTTTTCTGTCTGCATGTGTGTGTGTGTATCATAAGCTACCAGTGTTTATGCTAGAGTTAAAACTTGGTAATAAAAATAAGTCTATAGGTGTAGTTGTGTCAGTGGCGTAGCCAGGGGGAGGGGCTGAGGAGGCTTCAGCCCCCCCCCCCCCGAAATTAAATCCTGGCTACGCCACTGAGTTGTGTTATTAAGAAAATAATTATTTTATGACATCAATAACCCTCAATAATCACTTAACAAAATTTTCGAAAAATCATAAAACGCGGAAATATGATGCGATCAATTTGAAATTCTAATATAAGACTAAGTATAAGACTTAATCGAAGCCATTCTAATCAATAAGTATAAGACTAACATATGTGCTAAGTTTAAACTTAAGTTAGCTTAAATGTAAAATTTATTTAGCTTAGTTTAGGTTTAATTGTTATTAAATGACTTGTGTACGTTTTTTTAAGTTAAGTTAAGTACAAGTGTTTTGTTCAATGTTTTGTTTTAATACGGTAAGTTTATTCATGATTTTTATTGGAGCATAAAAGTTAAGTAGCATCGAGCGTTGGCAGTGCCTGGATAGGTAACAGCTGGGAATGAAACTGATGTATTTCCTATCTGAGGACGAGCGAAGCTAGTTTTAAATTTAACTACTTGTATAGTCTGAGTACGAGCGTAGCGAATCCGATGTGATGAGGAAAAGTTTTCAGGTATCCCCTACCTGATTGTTTTTTTTTATTCGAAACGTTCTTCTTTACAAGTTATTGTAATTTGGTATTTTTTATTTGATTATAATAGTAGTATAAAGTGTTAAGGTTACTTTTTTGATGTTTCAAAATGCAATCATTAGGGCTCCTCTAATATTAACATCTCTATGTCTGACGGTAAGAAGGGTACAGAGGGGTTACGAGTTGTCACAGTGAGTAGGATGGGATGGGGGTTACCCACAGTTGTTTCCATAGCTCTATCATGAACGAAGAATTAGTGGAAAAATAAAATACACCTAAGGAAGTGAACGATATTGCACACCAATCAGGATGACGTTTAATTAAAAAGAGTACCGATCCTCTCTGGCAAATACTCAACTCTATATTCTTTGGAATTTTAAATGTAGGGCGGAGTAAGTTTAGGCAGGCTCTGTCGGCGCCCTAAAAGTTATATGTATAGAAACAAAGTGAGACATGACATAATGTCAAGTCATCAATAGTGAAGAATGTTATATGTAGGAACAGTTCCCACGTATTACATCTAGGTGTAAATATTTTTCAAATATGTAAATATTAAGTAATCTTTAATATCAATTTGTGTGGCGTGATATCGTGGAGGTACGCGATACAGCGAATTTGACCACGTCCATTAAATTTGAATGATTTACCAGAGTAGTGAGTACCATGTCTACTTTGACTTTGCCTCCCCCCTCTACAATTCACAGAATGTTTCTGTTTAAGCGATTTTCCTTTGGGAAAAATTCACTAATGAAATTGGCGTCATGATAGGAGACCAAAATTAGATTAGGCGGTCAACCATCCAAGTAAGCTAAAACTAATACAATTATAATGCTTTTATGTATTGAACACATAATTTACAATATGAATTCATTCAATTGCTCAATGCCTTACTTATCAGTCCTCTTATTCAAATTATACGAGCTGTTATATCTTTTATTGTTGAGATATTTTGGCTAATAATATTTTAACTCGTTGTCAGTTGATACACTCATTGTGTACAATCCTTAACGTGACTGGACGTGATAAGATGCGTACACAATGGTTCTTCTATTCATGAAATAACAAGGAGTTTTATTGAGTATTATACGCTCATTCTAAGTTAGAATTTGTATTCAGCCTGTAACTCATGAATTGCATTTTAAATGTGTTGGCTTGGCGTGAGAATTCAATGTAAATATTAAACTTAATTCGTGTTTTTATTTATTTAATTTTTTACTAGACAGGATGTCTCGGTTAAGTGGAGGCATATCTCGAGATTAGAAATACCATCTTTCTACGACCAATCTTTATTTTGCCATAGGCAAAATAAAGCGTAGTTGTTTGTCCCTAAATATCTATGATGCTGTTGGACCGTTTGATGTGAAATTTTGCATACACGTAATTTTTTCATTTAGAAGATTTAAAGCTACTTGCAGTGGCAGATTCCTATTGAAAACCAGATTTTTGTGACACCATTAACCCGGTTTGCTCAGCCTGTCCATTTTTTGAAAAAATTGGTAAAATTCAGGGTATAAGTCAACGCGACTACTCCAGGTTTGAAGTCAATACTCAAAGTACTCAAACACAGGATTTGCAGGTTCGAATGTTGGTACCGGCGTTATTTTTTTTGTTATTTTAATTAGTTTTGGATTATCAAAATAAAATGCGCAAAATATTAACATTAACTGAGCTGCTAAAAATCCGGAAAAATGAAATAGCAAGTTGTGACGCTACTGCACAGGTTATAAAGCATATAACGGAAACTATAGATAGAAAAGTACTGATGATCAAGAAAGTAGACGTGAAGACCTCCTAGGCAGAATTATTTATAAAAAAAAATTGTTATAAAAAGATTTATTCTATATTGAATTGTGCATAGAACCAATCTATGAGTTTATTAATTAAAGGACTCTTTTTCAAACCTCGTGACGCTTAATTACAAATTTTTCACAGTCAAGCAAATTTGATGGTGCTCTCTGCACTCATCTTTCCCCTCCTCTGGACTCATTTTGCACCAAGGTTTAGTAGATATTAAAGATGTACAATAAATTAATGTACCTGTTAACCAATGATTAGAAGTTGATTCCTTCTTATCTTAAGCCCGTTCAGCATGTTTTTCTTCTAGATCCATCTTCTGTTTGTTTTCCGACTTCGTGCATCTGAAAAGTAAAGACAATTAAACCAATTATAGTGTAAAACACGGGTAAAATCGGTTGACAGAGTGGGAAAATAATGCCAGGGAGCCAATGAAGTTATTCATGGATGTTAAACCACGCCCACCATTTTAAATCGGATCAACTTCATTGGTTCCTCAACACAATTTTCCAGCGCTGTCAATGTGTTAAATTATAATTAAAATGGTTGTATTTACCGCAAGTTGTAGAAGCAATTGAAGAATCAGTTACCATCGATACTTGCTGATAGATAAGAATATCCCTGGACCGGTTTCGGCATAACGCCAAAACCGGTATCGACGGTAGCTGATTCTTCTAGTGTTAAACTATGTTTACATTTATTTGCACCATGATGAAATAATTAGGAAACGATACATATAGCCTATAGCCTTTACATGTTTGGTTTTGCATGTAAAGGAAAAATTATTTTGTTTAAAATATAGTATTATACATTGCCCGAAGGCGCAACCATGGGTGGGTGGCTGAAGCGTCCTACCCAAGACAATTCAAAATTTAAATTTTGCTTTGAAAATACTTGAAATATCCCCAGTTTGAGTATCTTTAAATGAAAATATTATTCAGCTCGCTTTATTGTGTTTAAATTGGTTAAGTTCTTTATTGGTTTAGTTAGGTTAGGTTCAAAATTATTTTATACGTGATTTTAAATCTGTATCATTTGATACTACCGAGTTTTGAAAACATGAATAGTTGAAACAATATATTTGTGCGAGATACACTTAGGAAGTAAAATATAACATGCAAAATGTCTCATACCGCCATCGTAGAGAGCACCGCTCGTCTATAGTAAATACTTCACATTATTTTCTTTTGAGTTTTAATTGAAGGTCAGAGTGGGTTCAGGTTCTGTCGGTGCCCTGATGAGTTAGACGAAACAAAACAGAGTGTGACATGATAATATGTCCGTGCCATCAATGATGTCGAATGATGAAACAACAGCATTGCATTTTACTTGTTACATTTCCCTAGGTGTCTCTCGCACATTTATATTGTGAATTCTGAGTTGTTCATTTACGCCAATTTGTGTTTTTACCTGAGTACTTTGAGTGGAAAATTTGAATTAACCGTTATGTATGGTACATGGCAATACCCGCAATGCATTATTTTATTGCAGGTTAGTATTTTAGTTATGTGATGTGTACTTCTTACTTTACGTATGGTTTACTTCTTTATTCCTTTTATGCTTGTGGGAAAGATATGTTCACCTATAGGATATAGCAGATGCTAGCATATGATATGTTAGCACCTAGGATATGTTCAACATAGGATATGTTGCAATGCTACATTTGGAAACTTTTCCCTCATTCGATATTCGTCATTAAGGATGGCTCGACGTATGTCCCACCCTCTTCCGTTACATCTAACCAAACTTACTTCTGTTACGTCATTGTTATAAGTGCCATTGACAGAGTCTGAACTCCTTCACTTAAAATTCTAAAGAATATAAAGTGAAATGTTTATGAGAAGCGAGAGGTATTGCCTTACCGCCACCATGGTTGGCAAGGAAAACATTTGATACTACCGAGTTTTGCAAAACATAAATAGTTGACACTTAAAGATGACACTTAGCATAGCACCTTGCTTGCAACATTTTTTCGATGTCACTCGCACAATGATACTTGTCGACATTAAATTCAATTACTTTTTCCGCTTTAGATTACGATTCTAAAATTTTCAATCCGGATTAAATCTCGCACTATTAAAAATTATAATTTTAGATTTGTAATCTGTTTTCATTTTTAGTTAATTTTATCTTTTTTCGGCGGAAATTCCTTAAATCAACTGCGCAAAAAAATCAAATTAAAGTTCTCACCGTATTAGATAAAATCACATTGCACAATTACTTTCTGTTTAATGCGCATGCTTGTGCACAACTGTAAAATAAACAAAGTTAACTAATTTCGTATCCCAATTTCTTGGAATTGCATCATGATGAAATCTGTATCAGATACTAAATAATTGGGTTGTGTAGCTAATGAAGGTAAAGGTAAGGTTGATACAGGTATACTCAGGGGCTGTAATACAATAATACGTAACATGGGTATTTTTAGTGATTCATAATTTGCTTCCATTCTTTGTAAAGATGATGAGGAATTTTAAATTATTTCTCCTGTCCGTCGTGGTTTGTTTTTAATTAGTCTTTTGGTGGGGCAAAACAACGCTTGCATTAGCTGCAGTGTAGGGTTAAAAAGTGTCGCCTTAGATTTCTGATGTCTATTGACCTATTGACTCCTTTTACAGTTTTATTATAAAAAAGGGCCTTTGTAGTAATGAGTCTTTCCTTTAGACTCCTAAAAGTAATAAATTGAAAAATGTGTGATGATTTGTTAAAAATATAGGGGAATCAGGTACCCGCTGACCTCGCAGCTGCAGGGGTGGGGAGAAGGAGGCAGGCCCGTAGCCACCCAAAACTCGTATGGGGGAGGAGGCGAAACCATTCCCTGAGGGCGGGGGGGGGGGGGTAGAAATTCACACATCAACAAGAGAATTCCACTGAAGTCTACTTTGTCAGAGGGGGGCCAAATTTTTTCTTGGGAGGGCGATGCCTCTTTTGGCTCCTACCTGGCTAAAAGCCCTCAGAAGAAAACCAATTAAATTAAATTATCCCACTGTCAACATTTTTTGGAGGACGCAACAATAATTTATGAAATAGTAAAAATCATTTAATTAAACATTTATTTAATTTTTATCTTGTATTAATCATAATATGCTTGACTATGTATAGTAAAACATAAAATACATAAAAAAATAGTGAAATAAAGGATGTAAACAATTCTTATCACAAATAAAATTATGAGAGATATTGAATGATGATAATAGGAGGGAAGATAAAGAATGTTGATGGGAAATCAAGTTTGTAATGCCGAACCCGACAAAGTGACCGGTGCCTAGAACTAACCGCCTTAGGGCTCTGATTCAATGTATATATTATATATATATATATATATATATATATATATATATATATATATATATATATATTATATATATTATATAATATACATAATAATAAAATCACTAAGTAATAATAAACATAATGTAAATAAATCACGTTTTGAATAATACAAAATTTGCCCCAAGTATAAACTAGTAATATGACAACAACTATGTGGCCGCGAAGCGCCACAGGGAGGCACGGGTTTGGTTTGTTCAAAATCAAAAGGTACACTCTCAGTTTTTAAAATTTATTTCACTAATTTATGTTTTAAATTTGTAGGACAGTAATCATGTGACCGCGAAGGGCCGACGCCGCCTTGTTTCGGTTTTTTTAGTTAGTTGCATTTTTATGGATATTTTTTAAAAAACTTTGATTAAACTCGATTCTAATTTTTGGTTTTAACTAACGATTTTGGTGGTAACTTTATAATTCGTTTGCTAATAACTTAATTCGTTTGAATGAGTCATGTCAGTCGAGATCGTGAGAGGGCCAATCTGGGGACAACCTAGTCCTTCTAGGCAGTAAGCGATACTGAAACAAATACTCTTCCTTGAGTCTGTTGGATTGGTTAAAAGATAAAAGACAGCAATTCTAGATGCGTTGTTTCCACACGCTTAGATAATATTAGACTATAATAGAAAGTGATATCGGTCACGGACTGGTAAGGTCGTTACAGCTTCTCTCGACGAAGGGAGGAAGGCTTTGCTAGAGACTCTGGACCAGGAAGCCACTTAACCTAGTCAGACTCACTTTTACTTTTATACCAACAGTTTTATAACTCACAATGAGTCTTTTACTCCAGATTTTGAACTAAATCTATCCTACCAGATTCTTTGCCATTTTAAAATTGTTTCTGATCGTTGGATATTAAAATAGGACGAAAGAATAAAAAGTCTCTCCACAGTTAAAGATTTTATTAAAAGTAAAGCAGAGACCTTTCGACCTAACAAAAGGTCATCATCAGTGCCTATTAAACAAATAAGACAAATTTTTTTTTGTTCTTATTTGTTTAATAGGCACTGATGATGACCTACTGTTAGGTCGAAAGCGCTCTGCTTTACTTTTTATAAAATCTTTAACTGTGGAGAGACTTTTTATTTCTTAGTTCTATTACGATGGACTCCATTTATCCTCAATCTAAAACATTCGGTTATTAGAGTTTTTTAATAATAAATTCTCTATTTCTACAAAAAAGAAATAGTATAGGAGCCAGAACTGAAAAAATATGACTAATTTTACTACTTTAAACCAAATTTTTCTGAAAATATACCTTATAATATGAAGAAAAACCATAGTCTACCTATCCAGAGTGGAGCCCTTCATATGATTGCGCTTGCCCACATTTTTATAAAATCGCACAAATTTCAGTTATCTTAGAATAAGTGATTCCTTCAGGGCCTTATGGGAAACATAAAAAGAACATTTTCACAGGAGATAAAATGTTCTATGATTGAGTGTGTAATCATCAAAAATCGGATTACTTAAACCAATGTTATGACTTTTTCAAAAAAATGGTTAAATTATGCAAAGTCAGCTAATTTCTTTGAAAAAATATTGGATTTTTGTGATTTTTTTTTGTTGGCAATTTAACAAATGTCATAACTTCAGTTTTTGTTATCCGATTTTAATGGAAAAACACTCGTTTTATAGGAAATTATATCAGCTTTAATAAATTTCCTTTCATGTTTTGCACACGACTCACGGGGAACCACTTGTTGCTATAAACTGGTATTTGTGCGATTTTCAAATATTTTGAGCAAACGCATTCATATGAAGGGCTCCACTTTGGATAGGCAGATTATGCATTTCTTTCATAATTTAAGGTATACGTTGAGAAAAAAAATGGTTTAAAGCCAATTGTCTTTAGAACTTCTTTCAACTCGCAAGTTCGAAGTTGTGAGAATGAGTGAAGCGAATCCGATGCGTTAAGGAAAATTTCCGAGGTACCCTGTATCCAATTTTTAAAGATTTATTTGTATTAATTGACAAGTTTTAGATAAAATTTAATACGCAACATAGATGGAAGATTTAAGTTCTTCTTGTACCTACCTTGGCAGGGCCTCAGGAGCCAAACTCTTAGAGAGAAACATAATTATATATTATATATATATAATATATATATATATATATAATATATATATATTATATATATATATATATATATAATATATATATATATATATATGTATATATATATAATATATATATATATATATATATATATATATATATATATATATATACAATATGAAGGTTGCTTTTTTACAATAAGTTGCTACATACACAGCATACTGATCAATCATACGCAAAAAACGTCATTAAGGTTAGAAGCCTTGGCTGTATAAGAGATCTATAATATAAGTGATGAAGTGTTAGTATCATCAACTGACTTGTTTTCCCTTGACTTAGATTGTATTATTACCTGCAAAATCTTTGTATTACATTATACTGTCGACAATGAAAGTTCGGAGAAAGCTAGGTTAATTTTTAGACAGATATTTTTTTATCTTAGAATAAATCTAGTACACAAAAAGATATTTTAGTAGGGTGTTTCGAAATGCAACACAATAAACTGTTGGGGCGGCTTTGGAAACATTAAAAAGGTAACATCAACACCTTCGATTATTAATAATTATGATAAAGCTGTATACGTTATGTTACTTATACAATAGAACCATTTCAGTACAAAGAAAATACAAATAATCTCAAATAAAAATACAAGAAATGTATCTCAAACTCACATTTCTAAGATAATAAAAGATAAATTCTATTTAATTGTAATTAAACTGTAAACATGTAAAATTCGAAATGGCCGCCTGTGGACTCAGGTTCTTCTGCCATAATAGCGACATCCCTGACGATACGTAGGTGCTTAAAGTTTCAAATTAATTGATCAATCTATCAAAATTTTCCATCAAATCGATCAAATCTAATTATTTTGAAGTTTCTACTGCATTCATATTGCGTTCTTATGACAAAAATTTAGCAGTAAATTTTTTATTTTTTTAACTTTTAAAAATATTGTGTTTTATTGGTTGCGTTTCAAATAAAACACACTTTAGGAAATATTTCAGGACAAAGTAGAAGCTGGCATATGCCTAGCTTGTAGACAGACGTATAGGTGCTAGAATTTTTTAACTGGGTTTTAGGTTCTAGCTTGTCTTAAATTATTAAATTTGAAATTGATATGATTCTTAAGAAAACGTTTTTTCCTTTTATTTTAGTTACTTTTATAGTGCTATACTTTCTTTACTTGCTTATTGCCGCCGTGCCGCTGATTTAACTTAAATATCAATAATTAATTAAATATTTTAGAGATATTTTATACCCCATAAATACGTATATTATGGTAATTATACTTTTTCTCTTAAAATGCGGCCTGGATAGCTACGCTCCTAATTAAGGAGATATGTTATGCCCTCTCTAGTAATATATCTCTATGATATACATGTTATCGAGGAAGAGCTTATATCTTCTACTATATCCAAACAAATAAAAGTGTGTTAATTTATTTGATTGCGCCTTCGATAATATATGTTCTTGAAAATTTTCCGATACGTATGTAATCTTATTATGATCATATAACAATATTATCGTATATTATTAATAAAATCTTCTGGTCTGCTAAGATGTAAAAATATATGATTCCGGCCAGGATCGAACTGGCGACCTTCTGCGTGTAAAGCAGATGTGATAACCACTACACCACGGAACCCCTGGTATTCCAACAGGAGAGTATTCTCTACCTTACAAGAAATTATTTATACTTTATTCTGAGAAATTCTGATTTTAGCAAAAGTTTAATATCATTAAACTATTAAAAGACGTTATAGTTTATTTCTACTCATATTATTTATTTTATTTCTATTGTTAATATAAAACCGAGCTGTTTTTATTATTATTTATAAACTCTAATTAGTTTTAAGTGTTGACTTCTTGCTTTTCCTCATTTATACCGTAGGTATATAGTAAAGTATTATATAAACCAAGTAGAGAAACTTCTATACTAACCTGTGTAAAAAAATTCAGACATGCGTGATCACCTGATTGCTGGCCCAAAAATAAAAAAATACCTAGATTTGAAATAACTGCGCATGCGCCTCTTAGGATTCACGTTTTTTACTTAGTTTTATTGGCAACCCTGATAAAATTAGTTGAGTTTAACTTTTAATCGTGTTTCCTTACTTTAATATGTGCGTAATAGTTTAATGATTTTGTATTTATCATATTCTGTGAAACTTTGTTACATTAAATTAGTTCAAGAAAAAGAGAAACAATAGTAAAGGTAAACCACATGTTTTTATTGAGATTTTGAAGAAAATACAAACGACAATGTATTGCCTTAAATATAACTTAAAATTACGATTGCTTTTATTATATTCACAAATGTTTGGTATTATTATAAAGTTGTTAAAGTACTAATTACAATTAATATTTGAAGGGGAAAACAAATATGAGTCGCAAAAATGTACAATATTAAATGGTGCATTCGAAAAAAAAGTTTAATTAGCCGCTCGTTTTATGTTATGTGAACAAACCTAGTATTTTAAAGATTCGCACTTAAACCTTTATTGGATGTTACAACACGTATTTCTAACACAAATTATTAACATTTAATACTAAATTGTACGAATAAATGCAATAAAAACAAAAAATTTTTAAAAACCGTAAATAGTTTGTTTACATTTACGGCCATAGGAATATTTGAGGCAACTCCCTGGTGGACAAAATGTGAACTACATGCCATTTCTGACAAAATCGTGTTTGTTTCCCTACTTGGTTTATATATTATTTTAGTATAAAGTAATATATAAGGCCTTCACTTCTGCCTCTTAGACGCTCCGCAGCCTTGGCTCTTTGCGCTTGGCCGCTACGCGGGGTTGGCGCTGGGGGCCGCAGCGGCCCCCGCTCCTTGTGGAAACTTTGTACAATAATTAGTCTATAGGTGTTGTTGCGCTATTCGGAAAATATTTTCTGTGTGACGTCATTAACCTTCAAAAGTTTTAAAAAATCATAAAACGCGATCAATATGAGATTTGGCTCATATTTAGCCACATACGACTAACATATGTGCCAAGTTTCATCTTATTATAAGCATTAGTTCAATTTTCAAATCAAATCAAAAAAATAACTTTATTGCCATAATAGAATTAAACATAGTATACAATAAACAATGTAATTATATAATTTGAGAATTAACAAGAATAGAGAATACACTTTAGAAAATACAATTTTAAAAAATATACTATTACTAAGGCAATCCCACTAGACTATAAAGTCTGAGTGTGGGGTTTTATAAAGTAATTAAAAGAATTTTAGTTACAGGAAGGTTTTTAAATTATTACTTAATTCAAAAATTAGTACATTAAAAATAAAGAGAAACAATAAGTAGTGAGATAATGACTCCAACGAGCCAATAAATGAAGTATAAATAGAATTTACAAAAAAGTGAAGTCTTAATACATGATAATTGTGTTTAGTAGTCAAAAAATTTAGAATAAAATTAAATGGTCAAAACAAAAATATTTAGTTTTTTCTTGAATGTGGAAACATTTATTGAAAGTTTTATATATCTAAAGGTAATTTATTATACAGAGACAGTCCACTGTGGTAAAGGGAATAAAGTTTTCGTTTTTTACAACATTCTTCAATAAATAATTGGTTATCAATTTTCTTTCTGGTATTGTAGCAGTGATTAATGATTAATCGATTGGTATTTGTATAGATGACTTGTGTAAGTTTTTTAAAAAGTTATAAGTCGGAAAATAATCCAATTAAATTGTAATTCGGCACAAGTGTCCCTGGATGGCTATTCGCTGGAATTGAAACAGATGTATTAACTATCTGAAGACGAGCGAAGCGAGTCCGAAGATGTGTTGCGGTATGAAGTTAACGACTAGTATATTCTGAGAACGAGCGAAGCGAGTTTGAAGTAGGGAGGTTGCGCGTAGCGAATCCGATGTGACGATGGAAAGTTCTGAGATATACCCTGTACCTGAGATATCTGAGGTATCTTACACTATTTTTCACATTTTTATTATTAGGAAATTTCCAAAGAAATACTGAGTTTTTTCTTAGATGTTTGTGCGTTAAGAATAGTTGTAAAAATTAATTGAAATCTTATTCAGCGTTAATTACGACAGTTTTGTAACTGTAGTTTAATAGTTTGAGAATGTCTCAGGTTTGATGACGTCACAAGGGTTTTCATATCCGCTGCAAATACCTCTATGGTACATTCCTTTTTGAATTATACTTGACTTCGCAACGCTTTTGTGTTTATTTGATGTTACAACTGTGATTTTTAAGTATGAACGAACTTTTTATTTTCTTACTCATTTATTTTATTTTATTACGAACCTTTTATTAATTACTAATTAATTTTTTTAATTAATATAATTACAGAGTTATCTAAATTGATAATTTACTAGATTCTTGCTTTACTTTGTTCGCTTGCTGTATTTTATTTGTAATACCTGCTTCCTCGAAAAGCAACCAACTTATTGCTTACTTTATCAGATACTCTTTCTCACGAGTGATTTTTCCGGGGGTTAAACCTAGAGGGTTTAAACCCCCCGTTGTCGAGTGAACAGGATTGAACACGTGGTTCAATCCTGAAACTATAGGTTAAGAATGAAGGGGGTTGAACCCCGTGTTCAACCCCTTTGTGTGAACAGTTGGGGTTGAACCCCCTACCAAAACTCCTCATGTGAACGAAGTAAGAATATAATTTATACTCATCTATTAACAATCCTACGCTTAAAAGCCAATTTTCCAAATGTTTTAATGAAATCTATCTTCTAATCTATAACTATATTATTTATAGATATTTATTTATAGTATATTGTGGAGTGTACCTCTGAAAACGGTTAAAAACAAAGGTTATATTATGGCAGTAAAATGTGATGGGCTCAATAGAGGTCTAAGCATAGAGGTCTAAAAGCTTTAGAAATCATGTTCACCAGAAAAAAAAGCTGTAAGGCTGGCGGCAGTGTTAGTTCCATTCTAATTAAATTATTTTATGATTAAGATGCACATCAAATAATAGTAGTAGTAATAAGGGAGAGCTATGGATTAGCAAGTTAGTAGCCCATATCGATTGTCTTTTTTTACTAAATTCCTTTAATAATATAGATAATTTTCTACCTTATTAGTCCTAGTGCGGGCATTTTGCACCCAATCCATATATGAGTTTTGTCATTACAATTGTCTATAGCTTTAACTAGAAACAACCCGTGTCCCACTGCCAGACTAAGCTTTTTTGCTCTTGAAACCGTAAGGCAGAAAGATATTGTATTTTAGCAAATTTTCACTATGAAAATGACGCTTATGAGGTTGTTCGGATGACGAAAGTTGAAAGTTTATATTAAGCTACTAATTAGGGTTCTACATAAAGCTACTGCGTATACCCAGGTTTTTTCATAAACATTTTTTATAAAGTAAGGTTCATTTAAGATTAGTAAAATTTTACGAGTACCTGACATCACACCTGCTAGGAACTTCCAGCATATAAGGACGAGTAAGGACTTCCATCGCGAACATGAAAATCTTAGAGGCCCTTAACCAGGATCGAATCCGAACTGTCTAGGTGGCAGGCGAACTTGCAATTAAACAGCCTGTCACTAATTTATCCCCCTCGCCTCCCTAACCAGCACTATTGGGATTACCTCATTGTATTTTACCTATAAGTTTTGTAACTAACTTTACTTTTAATAATTAGTTGCAACATTATTTATATATTTTCTTAAAATTCTGTTACAGATGTTGACGTCGTGCTTTCCACAAATGAACTTAAAATAGGTAATTACTTTCTATTTTATTAATTAATTTTTATTTTGCTGTTTCTTATTTTTTGTACTGTAGGTGTATATAATCAAAGGCCTTCAAATTTTTTGCCGCTTCGCACCTCAGCCGCTAAGTGGCATACTGCCACGATATAAGCGAATTTTCAAATGTATTAGTCAAAAAACGTGATGTGTTTACATTCTGTCAATCAATGGCAATGTTTTGTTTGACATATATATTTCAATCATTAAAATCGAACTTAATTCTGATAATAAAATAAAATTTCGTATGTTTGTGAACCATACGTAGTAGTATATGTGTATAACATTTCAGTCCAATCTAAACACTATATGAAGATTTGTGATTTTTTTAATTTGGCTGGAGTATCTGGTTCATAGTGTTTAGCAGCATTAGACGAGGTCAGTACCTAGATGGTACTAGCTGAGAATAAAACTGCCTGTTTTACCGTCAAAAAACGAGAATATTTGAGAGTTCGAGTGTTGCCCCGCCTGCTGATGATGACGTTAAGCCGAATCCGGTCCAAGGATATTCTTGTGGACATCAAGTATCATCGGTAGTTTATTTTTCAGAAAAAGGTTACCTTGGGAAAATAAGTGTTGTCATGTAATAAGCACTTGCGGAATAATTTATGTTCTACAAAGTAACATGGGCAAAACGGTTGTCCATGTTATAGTTGTACAATTAATAACAATTAAAACTCTTCAAGTTCATAATTATACACCTTCTTTATTATTATAAATCATGTTAATATTGATAAATTGTACCTTATTTTATTGATTAAATTGATTTAAATTGACCAGTTGCTGAAATATTTCTTGATAATTACCAGTTTAACATGATTTAACATTTTTTATTGTTTCAATTTAACCGGAATAATTATTGACCAGAGTTATTTTTTATAATGTTTATTTTGCATTTTGGCTATAAATTGTTACGCATATTAAATTTTCGTTTTTACTTTTCCTCACCTTATACGGCAGGAATTAGGAAAAGTATTGTGTTCTCCTTAAAAATCCGAAATCGAGGTTTTCGTTGTACTTCTACTCGAAAATAATGTTATTGGGTTTTTATGTTACCATTAATTTAGATTTATTTGGTAATTTTCCCCAGTTTTTTGAGTTTTTGGTCACTTAAAGTGGTTGTGTTCCGAGTTCATTCGGTTCAGGGGCTCAAAGAACATAGTAAAGACCTTTCTCGGCGAAAAATAATAAACTTGAATTTCATAGATTTTTTGAAACTTTTGCTGACTCAGCAAACTGGGTTAATGACGTCACAACAAACTGGGTTTCAATAGAGTTCTTGTCCTCCAAGATTTATTTTTTTACCAAGTTTAATAAAAAAATATTTATCTGTTTAAATGATAGCGTGTTTACAAAAATCCGGTAGAAATGTATAGATATAGTATTTTTATTTTTAGTATTAGTCTCCATTGTTTTTTGCTTTGTTGCGGACACAAGATGGGACGGAATAAAACTTTAAACCAACTACTTCATCAAAACGATATTTCGTCTTTATTCGAGGTCACAAAAAAAAATGTATAGATATATACGTATACATATACACATGCTATAATGTATAATACTTTTGTGTGATAAAAGTTTCACAGAACGTAATTTTCGTGGCTAGGAATCTCTGAAACTGATTTTGGACTCACTCCCGGGTGCCCCCCCATGGTGAGGGGGGGGGGCACACGAGCCATCTTGTTAGCAAATTTTTTCAAAGTAAATTCGCTAGAAAAGAAGGTCAGATAAACCCTCTTTTTTGATAGACTTTTTTAATTTCTAGCCTAGAGTTTAGAACTGTAGCGTTTACGAGCTTGGCTTTGTTATTAATAATTTTAAATACATATGATATTGCAGAGATAGTATCTGCACATATGCGGAATAATTTAGATTTTATTCTTATCGAAATATTATGGAGAAATATGTACTAAGCGAGAACATGTGTTGGAACTGAAAATAGTATTGTCTTAAAATGATTTTGTGTACATGTTTATGTTTTGTAGCGTGATAATACAATGTAGCAAAGTTTTAACAGCTCTAGCAGGAGAGAAATAGTCTTTAAGGGTTTTTACAAGGTAAACAAATCCACGTGTTGGATTTGTTTACGGTGGAAAGTCTCTTATGGGCTACTTCTGGTTTCTTGTCTCTCTTACCTTAAGACATATGTGATATTGATTTCCGCATAGAGATATCATTACTAGAGAGACCCTGTAGTACATTTTGAAACATCAACAAAGTAACCTGACCACCTTCGCTTATAAATACAATTAAATAATCAGTACAAAATTAAACTAACTTATATAGAAGAGCGTTAAAAATATAAATTCAAACACAAATAATGTGCTGGACATTTAAAATAATAACTCACTTCTGAGGGAGGTTACAGAGCCCCTGGAATGCTCTAAACGATGTTTCAGGCCTCTTAATGTAATGGGACATGCTATGCCCCCTCTAGTATATATATCTATGGGTTTACGCCAAAGAGAAATATTACTACACAGGCATTCCCTATTTGCAATATATATGGAGGCTTAAAACTTCTTTTTAGTGCTATCAGGAGCTCTGTGTAACCTATTCCAAGAGTGGGATAAGGTTAATAAATCTATATAATTTGATACTATAGAGTTTTGTAAAACATGAATAGTTGACATAATATAAATTTGCGGGAGAATCTTACAAAATGTAACTAGCAAAATGCAATGCTACATCTGGCTACAGTCACATCATTCGTCATTCAGGCTCTGTCGGCGTCCTGATGAGTTAGACGTAACGAAACAGAGTGGGACATGACATTATGTCGAGCCATATAATGGCAAATGTCGCTGATTTAGCATATTATGTAGCATTTTATTGCATTTTGCTTTTTACATTTTCTAATTCTCTATGACACAATTCTAGTGTGCTATAATAAATCAAATGTTATTAACTTTTCGCACTTAGCTGGTTTTTTGGTCTGCATTTCAAACGATTATATAACCCACTGTAAAATTTGTACAATTAATTTGATTATATTAGTAGGCGAAGGTGTATTTACTTTTTCGATGTTTCAAAATTCATCCGAAAGAGCTCTTCTAGTAATAATATTTCTATGTTTCCCGCTAATAATTCATGATGAATTCGCCATGAATTCTGGGCGGGAACGTACTGTTACCTACTACGCCAGCATTAATTGCCCAAGTTAAGATAACGTCATAGAGGTATAATTGTCGATGCGTTATCTTCCCCAAATGAAGTCAAGCATTGTCAATAATTTAACAAACTTCTAGGAGATTAATGTTACTTTTCTTAAAGAAATATTTATTTTGAACTCCCATATACTTTATATTTTTCTCGAAAGAGTCAACAAATCTTGAGGAATCATAATATAACCTAACCAAATTCATAAATCTGTTGTCAAATTCAGAAATAGGAAACTTTTTGTCTTAAAAACGTTGTTGACAATCCCACCATCTTATTACTCAAATATAGCGCCGTACGCCAAAAACTACTAGTTATACTAAACACCTGTTGCACCTTGTTTACTATCCTGGTAAGCCGGTGTCATCAATTGATTACTTCAGTTGATTACTTAAAGCAATTTTCAGAAAAAAATAAGCTTATAGGACGCTCACACAATTTATATTGTGTCAACTATTAATGTTATGCAAAACTCGGAAAGGAGAATAAAGAATTTCTTTTAGTTTTTCCAAATTCACCTTAATCTGTAGATACTATTATTAAAATGCATTATCCTGCAACTAAAACAATAAATTATAATATGTAATAGTTAAAAAATACCTCTAATTTGATGATGTTCTGTTCACTATCGATGCATTACTATTTCCTTAATTTTAGTATTCACCTTAATAAATATGACTTAAAAAACTCACTAACTTGAATAGATAAAAAACTTTAAAAAAATAGTTAACATAAAAAAATCCAGAAGTTAGGTTTCTTTGCTGGAATAATTATGTTAATTTTTTGATTGAAAAAAACTAATAAAGTATACATTGACAAAAATATATAATTGATACGTTCGTACGCTGAGGATTATTTATTACATCAAACAACCAATTCCGCCTTATCCACAAAAATGATAGCGAATTTTCAATGAAAAAAATGAGCTTATGAGATTGGATCATGGAGGGGGGGGGGAAGTAGATTTTTCGTATGGGGGTTCTTCTCCGTATTTTATAATATATGATATATATATTATATATATATATATATATATATATATATATATATATGTATGTATGTTCTAGATTTCTGTTGTCCTAGACGTTTGCTATTGGGACACAACTTCAAACGCTTTCTCGGATCAATATGAAACTTGGTACAAAAATCAACTCTGTTAATGTCGCGAACCCTATTGTTTATGTAGTATGTGTGACGTCATTAACCCACATATATGACCCAAAAACATTTAAAAAAATCATAAACCTTCATAGAGTGTTTGGATTGGGCTGAAATTATTCTCTGGTAGTTGAGCAGAGAAGTTGTGATTTTCATAAAATACTGACATTCGGAACTTATAGAATGTCCGTACCAAAGTAAAAGTTATGGCTTGGGGGGGGGGGGGGCAAAACTATCTCAGAAGTGCTATTTTTTTCTCTTCCATTGCATTAATGTACTTTCTCTAAAAACTACTTCGTTAAAGGGGGCATTTGTTTCTAGGGGAAGAGGTGCAAAACCACTTGATTACGAAGCTGCCTTAATGGTACCAATTTGGGAAAATTATTATACACTATTTTTTTAATTCCGTCCACATCTGTTTAGAGTAGAGCTCGTTTAAAAATATTTTTTCTTCAATATTTTATTTGTTGTGCTTTTTACCCCATTTATAGTGAACCTATAAAAGGGGTAAAATCCATTAATATGATGGTCCTTAATCTTAATGTGTTTGTTCCTCGTGTAATCGAAGGAAATATGTAAAGCGGCAGGATATATAGCTGTCATATGCGCTTTGCCAGTGTAATTATTTAAGTGTGTGTGTGTGAATTATGGTCTAAAATTATTACAAGTTGTATCTTATTTCCTCCTTATACTAACTTCCTTTACAGACAGTAGGCAGTATTATAATCACATATCACGAAAGATATAAATAAAATAAATAAAGCTAGTTTTTATTTACGTCTAATTAGTAAGGAAATGTAACATCTTATACTCGTACATCCTGGCTGTCCGGCTGTGCTAATTAACAGATAACAACACTCATTAGATCGCGTATGGCTCTTAGTTTTATTGCAACGATATCATTCGATGTTCCACGCTTATATTTTAAGGCTCTTTTTAAATTTAAGAGAATTATCAAATTAAAATGAGCTAATGAGATTCGTTTCATAGGGAACGGCATAACACTAATATAATATATATAATATTAATATTATATTCATACATACACACAACACACACACACACACACACAAACACGCATAGGGAACGGCCTAACACTATTATAATATTTAATTATTATATTGATACACACATTCAAACAGACACATGCAATATATATATATTATATAATATATATAATATTATATATATATATATATATATATATTATTATTTTTATTTATTAATACAATAACGGGCAAAATTACCCTTACAAAAATACAATTAAGAAATTATAAAAAGATAGCACACAACAATAAATTTTTTTTTATACATTATAAAAATTTAGTAGAAAAAGAAATTAAAATTATAATATGAATAGACTAAAAAGAATAACAATTTTTGAATATAATCTAAAGTTTAACAAGAATAAAGTTGTTTTATACTAAGGAAATAATTTTACATGAAAAGGTATAGAATAAGTATATTAAATATATATAACTAAATAAATAGTAATATAAGATATAATTATATTTATATTAAATAGATATATAATATATATAATTAATAAAATGTAATATAAATATAGAAATAAAGTTAAATATATTAAAATTAATATATATATATATATAATATATATATATAATATATATATATATATATTATATATATAGTTTTTGTGTGTTGTGTGTGTGTGTGTTTTATGTGTGTTGGTATGGATGTATTGTGTATACCTCTTCCCAATGCTAATGACTATCCAGTACTTGTACTAAATTGTTTCATAAATTGGATGAAAATTGTGGTTATTTGTGTTATTAAAGGTTTTAAAATCTGCTAAATACCAATCACGAGTAACTTCACTATTTGCCAATTATTTTCAAGTGAACAAGTTCTTAGTCAATAATGGGTATAATCATTTTTCTTTATTTCTGTTTATTTTAAATTGCAAATAGAGTCCATTTGCTGCGACGGTCAATTTTGTAAATCTGTTAAAGATTCAACCTCGAGTTTGTCTTGTAATTTTAAAATTATTCTTTGAATTTCACAAGAACTTGTGAACAGTTTATTTGCTTAAAAAAATATAAAGGACATTTGACACTTAAAATGAGGACAACAGCGACGCAACAGGTTATTTTATTTACATTTGTTTACACTGAATATTCATATTTAAATATGTATGTAAACGTATATGAACTGAAGTATCTGCCTCGGTGGATGTGATTTAATAAGCACTCGATTTTAGCACCGGAGGTCCAGGGTTCGCAGCCCGGTCTATGCTGTCAATGTTTTGAAAAACTTATTCTACAGCCTTTACTTGAAAGTCGAAGTTCTGCAGTGCTACTAGGAGACGTCTGCCTTCAAGAACTGAGCTCTTCGTTCCTAGTCACTTACGTTAGTCGTGTCACCGCCTTCACTGACCAAGTTTTCAGACATACGAAGGCTTTGTATATCTTTCCGACCTTTATTTCCATCGGCCCGCAGAACCTTGACATTTCGTGAGCTAGAGACAACAGAAACGTGGATCAAGACTTGTCTCGGACGAAAGAGGAACCAACCCCGTATTGCGTATACGGGGTACAATTGGGTATACAAAACCTCCCGAGTGTACGGTGCAAGGGATAACCTCATATTAAGGTCCTCCCCCAGCTGGATTTGAACCCTAGAGCTCCAGGTCGAAAGGCAAGCGCTCAACTACTGAACTACTAATTACTGTTATAAATAGAAATTGTATGAAAGGATTTTACCAATTTTAATTATTGCTTTGAGCATATAGATGGCATGGCACCTGAGGTTGTTCTCACAGATCCAACGGCCAATAAATAATCAATAAAAAGTTAAGTTAATTGATTATGCAAACTTAATTGACACTGTTATAATTAATCTTAAATTGATAAAAGGAATTATTCTTTAATTGATGAAAGGATTTCAGGAAAGATCTAATAAGGTTGATCTTTACTCTTAAATTTAAATTAAGCTTGAGTAAACGTATGTAAGTGAGGTACGGAATGCCTCTAACTTGTTCCTACAGCCACGGATTCGCTACGTTCATCCTCACCACTTCAGACACTCTTCGCTCGTCCACATAATATGAAATTTACTGAATTTATTTTGCAGTATGTCCTTATACAAAAGTTTATAAGGAAATTATGGTGTACCGAAACTAGGATTT
This sequence comes from Microvelia longipes, assembly GCA_018340805.1. NCBI lineage: Eukaryota > Metazoa > Arthropoda > Insecta > Hemiptera > Veliidae > Microvelia > Microvelia longipes. The sequence continues at coordinate 12,470,215 of JACMZG010001914.1, forward strand.
GAATTGAATAGTGATTTTATCAAATTTTAGTCTGTTATCAGTGGCGGACTGAGTCAAAAAGGTCCGAGGGGGGTTTGGCCTAAAAGTGTCCATCCCACATCTCAAGGGGCCCAATAAGAGGGGGGGGGGGTCCTATATGGATTTCCAAGTAAAGGCGTCTACTTTGAACTAGAGTTGTATTAATGACTATAGCAAGTTAATTCAATTCTTTTAATTTAATATTTAATAAAAATTAAATCAAATCAAATTATTTTATTGAAATAAATTAAAATAAACTTAAGTAAATAAAATAAGTAGGTGAGTATAAAATAAAATTGAAATAAACTTAATGAAAACTTAAGTTTGTCATTTAAATGTAATATTTAATTAAACTATTTTATGTTTAATATCTACTGCTTTAGGACCCGATTACGTATGTTTAAGGTCCCTTGTGGTCCTAGTCTTCCGTATGAAACTTTTAAAGGTATATGTGTGAAGAAAAGGGACCTTTAAGGACCTAGATTTAGGTAACAAATTGAAAATATTTTAAGCACTTAAAAATATCCATCTCTAAGGCCCTTTTCTGCTACTTTAACATATATGGCCCTGACCATATATGTTAAGGGCCATTATTGGCTCTAGTCTTCGAACGGTAAACTTTACGTTTTTATATGTAAACACAAAAAACCCGGCTACGGGGTGACTCGGAACTTTTCCTCATGACATCGGATTCGCTACGCTCATCCTTCCTGCTTCGAACTCTCTTTGCTCGTCCTCAGAAATACAGTTCGCCAAATTTATACTGCAACATGCCTTTGGACTTGCTTCGCTCTTCTTCAGATAGTAAATGCATCCGTATCATTCTCAGCTGTCACCCGTACAGCACTGACCACGCTTAATGCTCCTTAATTTTTATGATCCAACAAAAATCATG
>JACMZG010001914.1:12472604-12496504 GCA_018340805.1 Microvelia longipes
AGTTATGAAGTAGGGAAAATAAAAAAAAATAGGCTTCTGAATACTTAAGTATTTTCTTTACTCCTTTGTAATGTAATAATTTTAAACTACAAAAAAGAGGTGTTTGCCTAAAATGCTTTGACCTAGTTTGTAAAATATTTAAAACATTTTTTAAGTAAAAAATAAAAGAAAAATAAATAAAGTTGTAGTAGATAAGTGGTATGGAAGGAATTTTTGTAGTGCTGTAGATTGTCATTTTTTGTCCATGAATTGGAACACCTATTAAAATATCATCTGCGGCTTCTTGACAAGGCCGACACCTTATACAATAACACCGTTGTACACGGTAACACAACCTGACACCACGAATCATATCTTATCAAGATAGTACAATGCTAATAATTTCATTAGTGATATGATAGATCGATGAAGGATTACACGTACAGGAAAATGAATTAAAGTTATCTTCGATTAAATAAATCTATTACACTTGACTGATACTTATTTGATTGGTTTTTTTAGTTTTTAACAGATATCTATTAAATAAATAGAGATCTGTATACTCCGGTTTTGTATTTTTTAAATTCTGGTTCTATTGTTATTTTTTATTAGTTGATGAATTGGAAAACCCATTAAAAATAAATGCCCTTCTTTCAGAACTCATGGTCTTAAAGTTTAAAGGGAGGTTACTTTTTATTTGTTATATAGAGTGAAACAGGACCCTGAATGCCGCCCACTTCCCTAAATTGGAAGTGCTTGGAGGAAATCATGAGTTCCTTGTTAAAGGGAACTTTACTTTAGGGTTAAATGTGCTCTTGGACTGCCTTCATAGAATTTATGAGTTGTCCGCGCAAAATACACATTTTATATAGGTCATATCGTTAGGTGATCGCTTTACATTCATGGGATTGGTCCCTTTAAGTAATTTTAGAGAACATTAAAACGTCACATTTTACGAATTCTGAGAACTTTTTGCAGTGAAAATACTCTTAATTTTAATTAGAACTAGTAGCAAAAATGCATCGAAAATTTGTCTCACCATAACGACTTGCACGCTTAATCCACGCACTTTAGCCTCGCTTTAACTCCTCATTAAATACAATTAAAACTTACATATTTCCCTTTGGTCGTCCATCCAGGTACTGGCCTACCTAGATGCTACTTAGCACAAGTTATCCGATCCAAACAATAGACATAATAGGTGTATTAAAATCGAAATTTAGTATACTGATTATAATACTTGTTTACATATAATTTGCATAGTAATGATCAAATTATTTATTTTATACTGATAAGAGAATCAATACTTATGATAGTCTAAATTTGTTTGAATTTCATCTTCTCTAAACATTTTCCTCGTTTTTTGCATTTTTCTGAATCATTAGATACGAGATAATGCTTCTTAAAAAATAGATGTACTCGTTTGATAGCAAACAGAAACTACTTGTATACTGTTCTAACTATTTAACATGAAACACACTAGGAGCTTAGATGAAACAGACACACACCACGGACAGACACCTTTAGTAAAGTTTACTGACGTATGTCGTTTAAACGTCTGAAGCAGGAACCGTTCAATAGAGACTTCAAGTCTCGAACTTTAAGCCTTTTTTTCTCCTTCTTATCTTTAAATTAATCAAGCTGTAATGAAGGATTTTTAAATGTTAAAAATCCTTATACTACGGCTTAATCTACATTTAATAATTGTTAGAACTTTTATAATCCAAGTTCGTAAAGTTTTAGATGTGGAAAATGCATATATAATATCCACTTTTGCCAAAGCTTCAAATGAAAACCTTGTATCTTGCAGACACCTACACGTCCAAGTTAGCATTCTTGTCTGACAGCTAACTTCCTATTGTCTGTCTAAATGAGTTATAACATATCTTTTAATAAATTTCAGTCATGTGTTATTTGGTTTTGTTTTTTCCGTGTTATTTTCCTTAATATGCCTACGGTAAATATAGGAAAAGTCTTGTGTTTGACTCTAAAAGTCCAAAACTGAGATAACCTCCACGAACTATCTGTTTCAGGTGTTTTTAAGCTCTCTTGAGGTGTTTTCTGTCTGTTAATTTTGTAGCTTTTTCCAGTGCGTTTAATACTTAAAGTTTATATTTCTATATACTTTGGCTACCTTCTATCTTTTTAACATCAGGCCTTCGCTTCTTGTAAGTCGCTTCTTTTAATTTTACTTTTTAGGCATATATGCATTTTTATGAAAGTAATAAATAAAGAATTCGTGAAAGGAACACTCAAAAACAAGGACGTATTTTCTAGCTAATAGTTGGTCTTTGAAATTAACATTTTTTAAATTAATTTTTCCTTTTCCCTATTTATACCGTGCATATATAGGTAAACTTTTGTGTTTGCAGTAGAAGTCCGAAATCAGAATTCACCACACACACACACACATACATCTTTGTGAAAACTAATTAGGAGGCCATAAACACCTGAGACGGATAATTCCGGTTTCGGATTTTTTTGCGAACTCGATACTTTCTATGTGCCTAGGTATATAGAGGAAAAAAGTAATATGTTACGAAACAAATATTTATTTATAAAAGTGGTGTTAATTTCCTGAGAGTTTGTTAAATCATTACCACTCTCTGTGGGAGTTAAAAACTCTCATAAAGCAAACATCGTGTCGTCACCATTTAACAAAGAATATAGAGGGACTCGGACAACGTTGTCCGACACTGAGTTGAAAACTATTGGAGAAGCTTATGAAGGTTGGGTTTTTTGAATGCTTAAGCAATGGACGTAAAAATCTTATTAGATATTTATTTATACCGTACGTATATGTGAAAATTATTGCGTTTGGAAAAATATCTGAAACCGGAATATCCCCTGATTTTATGGTGCGCACAACTGCGTTTTGCGAGCGTTAGTAGACTTTCCTTTTACCTCCCTCCTCCCATCAAAATTATTTTACATTAAATATATACTATTAATAACTTCACAATAATTAAAAACCAAGATCTGGCTTGACATGTTTATAACGTGACGATAAGAAGGATGCAGGATTGTTATCATATAGGAGACGTTAGCGCTAGTCTTAGAATAATACTATATAGAATGAGCACTACTGATAACACTAAAGTCGGTTCACTTAAGTACGGTGGACTTAAGTAAATGCTGCCACCCTACAACAATATAATTCTTTATAAAAAAATTGGCCATACTCCGGATGCTGAATGATATGTTCTATTAATGATTGATTAATTCATAAAATAATACATTACATATTAAGCATTTTAACAATTATTTAATGTTTTATTAAAATTTATTAAATAGTCTCGTCAACATAAAAATGTAATTCTTGTATCCGCCACCCTTTTGGCCGTCTATGATACGTTTTATTAAATATCACAGGTGTTTAATTATATATTGTTCTTTACGATTTTTTTCATAATAGATATTTATGACACATATTAAATAATGTTTTTTGCAGTTGGCATCATTACTTAGTTGCACCAGTCAACCGGCTTTCGTGATATCAGTGGAATTACATTGTGTTTAACGGGTCCTGTGATCCTTTCTATGTAATAGTATTATTCTAAGGCGCTAGTGGATTGCATATTATAAGGGTTCAAATAAAGGTCTCTCCACAAATATAGTTTTATGCATTTACGATAGTCAAACCGGATTTCAAATAGAGTAAGAGATAAAAAAATTACCGGTGAGATGAAATTATGTATGAAAATTATGAGTCATAGATGATATTATGTTTGAGGCGGAATGCAGACTAACCTTATCGGGCTAAAGTGAGCAAGAGTTTCATATTAGTTCTCTTAGCTGAGCAGGCGCATCTCTCATTCAGATTAATATCTGAATGAAATTAATCTGTGAATAATATTAATCTGGCTACACGTCATTTCCATTTTGTTTTTTGTTTTTCCAATTTGCCGTCTGTATTCAATTTCAAACATATAATGTCAATAATATCCTCGAAATTCGTCAGGAAAAATAATGTCTTCTCACCGGTAATTTTTATCTTATACTTTATTTTATTTTAATTTTGTCTGTTATTGTTTAATCTTTGTCATATTTTGATTGACCATTTTTTTTTGGAAGGCTGGGACTCACTGATCCAGCATATATAGTATATATATATATATATTTAGTATATTACTATATATATATATTATTATATATATATATATATATATATATATATAATATAATATATACAGGGTGTCATATAAGTGTCCACCAAAGAAGGAGGCTGATTTGTACCTCAAAGGGAACAAAAAATTTTTATAATAACCCTATCTCCAACCGTTTTCCCAACAGTCCAATTTTAAATAATTTTATAAAAAATTTTGACCTCACATCTATTGTTTAATAGGCGGTTTTAAACTATCAAGCTTAAAAAGCGAAATTGGTTCGTTAGAAAGCTGAGTAATTTCTAAGGACAACTATACTCACTTTCAATATTTTGGAAGCTCTTTGCCGAAAATTTGCATGAAAAATGATTTTTTTTGAAAAATTGTTTTTTTTATGGATTTTGTGGTAGGCATTAGAGGACAGTAAGATTGAGCAAAAGTTCGCCAAGAACGAAAAATACTTCTCTATGATTACCCTTAAGAAAAGCCGACTTATTATCACATTCAATAGGCAGAATGTTAAGCCACTTCTTCTAGAAGTTTGGAAAAACTGTTAGTTTTTTGACATTTTTGCATATCTCTATACAATGTTAATTACATGGAAATAATTAAAAATCTCTGAAACAGCGAGAAAAGAGTGATTTTAGGAAAAAATTGTAATGAATAAAATAGTTTATTTTACCTCTGAGTCTTAAGAATCGTATTAATGAGTTTATTTTCGAAAAAAAATATTTTGTTCAAATAACACATTGTTTTGTCATTTATACGACAAAATGTATCAGTTTTTGCAACTTTATGCAACAATAGCTTACATTTTTTAATATTAATGTAATGAAAAATAATTAAATTTTACTTAAAGGGCAATATAAGAAGAAGTTTTTTTCGTTCTTAGCTGACTGTTTGCTCATCTCTTATTCCTCAATGCCTACCACAAAATTCCATAAAAAACAATTTTTTCAAAAATCATCTTTCATTGCAAATTTTTGGGCAGCTAATTCCGAAAAAATGACAAGTTTAGTAGTTTGTCTTTAGGATTACTCAGTTTCTAACGAAACCAATTTCGCCTTTCTATGCTTGAAAATAGTTTAAACGCTATTAACAATTTAATTGATGTGAGGTTCTAAATAATTTTTCAAATATTACATTATGACCCTTGTGGGAAAACGGTTGAGATCGGGTTTTTATTATAAAACATTTTTTGTTCCCTTTGAGGAGTAATCACTCCTTCTTTGGTGACACTTTATATGAAACACCGCTGTTAATATATTATATAATATATATATATATATATATAAACCATCTATACTATATATATATATATATATATATAATATTATATATATATATATATATATATATAATATATATATATATAATATGTTATATATATATATTATATATAATTATTATATATATATATTATATATTATATATTATATAATTTGTTTATTTTTATTTATTTATATATAGTACGGGATTTTTGTGTCCTAGACGTTTCAATGGGACACGGTAACTTTCGAACGATTTTACGGATCGAAATGAAACTTGGTACAAAAATCAACTTTGCCAATGTCCCGAACTCTATTGTTATTGAAATATGTGTGACATCATAAACCCACAAATATGACCCGACAAACATTTCAAAAAATCACAAAACTTTATATAGTGTTTAATTTGGACTGAAATGTTATACACATATACTACTTCTGTTAGTATGCTGTTTCATTGTGTTATCAGTATTAGTTCTGGTTTTATTGATTGACATATAATATATGTCAATCAATAAAACCTGCCTTTTTTAAATTATTTAATGATGACAAACAAAACAGATATGTCATTAATTGACATAATGTAACAAATCAAGTTTTTTCTCTAATATATTTGAATTTCGCTTATATCGTGGCAGTATGCCACTTATATAAACGAGTAATACTCGTATGAAGAACTAATAAAGTACAACAACCATGTGGCCACGAAGCGGCTACAAGGAGACACGGGGTTGCCCGCGAAGCTGCCCCCAGCGCCGACGCCGTGTAGCGGCCAAGGCGCTTCTTTTTTGTTTCTTATTGTATTATTTTTTACGTCTGAGTAATTTTTAAGTGCTGAGGATGACCCTTATTTGGTTGAAAGCCGGTTTACTATTGTTGATAGACTTTTTTATAATCCTTATTGCTATCATTAGCGTTAGTTTTTTACATTGGGATATATGATTCATTTTTTCTCTTTTATATTAAGTTTCTTGATAGCGCTTAAATTTATTAGTAAAAGGGTACTTAAGAGATATAAATGTTTGTAGCTCAATGACGTCACCTCAACTAGGACAATTAGTTTTTTGCACAGTTAGTAGCATTGCGTTCCTACTACGAATTAATGGGGGAACCAATCATAGTCCTGAGGTCTCCCGCGATCAAGCGAGTTATAAACGACTAGGTATACCACAGTAACATCACATTAGGACCATCGTTGTAAATGTATTCTTAGTTAATTTGTATGTCTCATTAAAAATTAAATTCTTACAAAGTGCGTATGAAAACCCACGTAATAAAAAGGTGCAATAGGTTAATAACTGCATTAAATGCATTCAAGGACTTATTGTTTGCTAATAGAAATATAATCTTACATTAATTTTATTCATAACTTCCTTATGGAGATTCTTGTTAGCAACTCTTTCAAATTTTTATTTTGATAAACTAATAAAACATGGAGTTAAAAATTTATTTAACTCATTTAGAAACTTCCTTTTACCATGGGTTAAACATGTAAACCAGTGATGAAATATTCCCTTGGCCGCGCGGTGATATCCCGGAAGTAAAGGTGCATCGAAGTTGGTCAGTACTTGGATAAATCAACTGATTTGACTTCCTTGTCTGTTTTGATTTGTTTGTTTTTGATTTGGATTTTATTTTGTATTTTTTAATACAAATCAGTTTGATTTGTATTTTAATACAAATCAGTTTTGATTTGTATTTTTAATACAAATCAGTTTTGATTTGTATTTTTAATACAAATCAGTTTTGATTTGTATTTTTGATACAAATCAAAAATATGTTCTACTATATAAGTTATTGTAATTTTGCACTGATTATTTGATTATATTTATATGCGAAGGTAGTCAGGTTAATTTTTCGATTATTGTTTACTTGTTACAGTTTCAAAATTTAACCTATAGGGCCTCTCTATTAGTTTATCTCTATGATGTCTGTTTTATGACGTAGTCAACAGTTATTATAAAACTTAGTTTACGTCTTCTTTAGTACTTTTACAGGACATAAGAATGTATAATGATATATAGTACCAACGAATTATTATAATAAACTACTTATTTGAAACTATTTAAGTTAATTATTTAAATAATTTATTTAAATTAATAATTTAAATGATATATTTAAATAATTATTTTAATTAATCATATGAATAATTATTTACCATTAACGATTTGTCAAACTTTACAAGGATGAGTCAAGTTTATTGTCAAGTTCTTCATATCAATCCAAGCAAACAATTGCCTAAACCAAATACCATAGGTCAGGATGTTAGCAAACATCTGCCTCTCAATATCCGTGTTTTGTAAATATACTTGTAAATTATTTTATTTGACATTGATTGCCGGCAAGGATTTTTAAGAATCTCAAGTTTAAGTTTAATTTTTAAGACGATGTAAACGACTTGAGTAAACATTCCTGTTAGCATTGTGAATTTTATTGCTTTGTGAAAAGCATTTTCCAAAAATTAATTCAAGTTCGTTCGAATTTAGGATTAATTTCATTAGAATCGTTCAGAGAGGAGTTGTTTGTAATACAATGTTTTACACCTTTCTAGGAAGTATTCAAAAACAAAAGCCTTTAGCCTTTTTGTCGTTTTGCGACCACTTAGTTGTTTGTTGGTAGTTTTGTAAGTGGCACACTGTCACTTTGTTTCATGTAAGGTTGGTATAAGATTGAGTCACCCGTGGTGTAGTGGTGAAGGTACGCGGCCAATACTCAGAATGAATAGACTTTAGACATGGGTTCAATCCCAGCACGGACCTCAAAGATTTTTATGAGAGGGATAAAAATTCTGCGTACCACGTCCTTCAGAAAGTACGTAAAGCCGATGGTCTCGATCCTGTGCGTTGTCAGGTACTTGTTAAAGATCCCTTACCCTAAATGAAACTGGGTATAGGCAAAATTTTGGACCCTCATTGTAGATCCATTGTAATTCTATACTGTTTCTAGTAATTCTAACGTGTTGTTCCCAGGTTTCACTAGACTATAAAAGTGAGTGAAAATATGATTGCTTGAAAAAGCATGAGAGGAACCATAGATATTAACGGCTCTTCTGTCTAGATTAGATGAAATATACCTACACTTGAAATTAAAAGGAGTAGAACACTATCTTAGAGAGCTGGCAAAAAGGGCCCAACAGGCCTACTTGCCTGGTCGTCACTACCACTCCCCCCATATTACTATCACTTGTATAAGATTTGTTTATATAAAGTTATAGACGTCAAACGATCAAATCGGAAATAGTGCTTACGTATATGTGTTTTAGCATACGTAATACGTCGGCTTGAAATTCAAGCCGATCAAAAATCTTTTCGAGGTTTTGTGCAGCATTAGAAAGGCCAAGAAATGCCCTTAAGTGCCGACGCACTTCAGTGGCGTCGTGCACTTTGAACTTGCTGCAAATGTCCCGCAATTTAAGATGCACTGTCGGCGGGATGTCCTTCTTTGCTTGCTTTATAAAGAAGTTTTATCCGTGGAATTGAATAGCGATTTTCTCAAATGTGCTACGTAGCTTTATTGACCTTCAATTGGATATTTGCTACGAGAAGTAGCTAAAAACACTCACAATAAGGTCGTCATCGTTTTACGTCATTTTAGTAGACGTAGAAAGTCCCCAAAAATTGTACTAATATAAAATCCCCTCAAATTCCTAGTCGTATAAAAAATCCTGACGAATCTATCGCCAGTATAAGACAGCGTATATGCATATATATATATATATATTCTCAGGATTCGGTCCAAAATGAACACCAACAATTACTTCCTTCCCAACGTTTCGAATTATATTTTAATTCTTTTTCAAGGGTCTACAACAAACAAATAACAAAACCTAATTAGAAAAAGCAAATTAATGAAAAATAAAATTAAAAGTACAGGAAGCTACAATAAATAAATTGAACTTACAGAAATAAAAATTACTGCAACATTAAAAATAAAAATTTACATAACAAACTATTGAATCTAAAAACTAAAACATTGCACAAACAACTGAAAATCTACTACACATAGTAGAAAAAATAAAGATTAAAAATAAATATAAATCTGACTAGCAACAAGAAATTAATAAATAAAAAGTAAACAAATGAAAAACCAAGCAGAAGGCTACAGTTCAAAACACACTAAATTATAACCGCACAACACAATAACAGCAACTCATGGCGGACACATATGAAAAGTTTTGCACATATGAATAATTCCCGAATATACGGTACTCAAATTATTAATATCACTGCGGAAATTCATAGAATTAGGGTCCTGTTTAATAAACAACATTTCTTTAGTTTTCCGCCGATCCTTATCCGACTCATGAGTTATGATAGAATAGTTGTCGTAGTCCATTGAGTGGTTATTTTTCACGCAATGACCTGCTAGTGCAGTAATCTTCACATCTTTCAACCTAACACTGTATTTATGTTTATAAATCCTATCTGGCATGAAATTACTAGTTTCTCCATAATAACATAAATCACAGTCCTTACACTTAATCGCATATACTACATTAGCTTCTAAATGCCGAGGAACCTTGTCTTTCAATTTAGTAAATAAGTTCTTGACTCTAAACTGATTATAGAAGGCCAAAGAAACCTGAGGCATTTTCTCTTTAAGAATTTTCTGAATATTATAAGATAAACCCTCTACAAATGGAAATCGAAAAAACTTCTTAGGCAAGACAGGGCCAATGAAGTTAGCATCATGTAAATTATTAATATACTTGTTCCAATGAAAAAGAATAATATGTTTAGGATAGTTATTTTTTTGGAGTAAAGTAATAACTCTATTCTTATTTTCATTTAAAAAACATGGACTACTAACTTCTATTACTTTTTTAACTAAATTAGTAACGCAATTAATTTTTTGATGAAATGTGTGTGAAGAGTTGTAATTTAGAATTCTACCTGCACTAGTAGGCTTCTGATACCAATCAGTCAGTATATCACCATTTTCACCTCTGATAACTTTTAGATCTAAAAATGGAAGAACACCATCCTTTTCCAATTCCATTGTGAACACTAATCTCTGGTGGAAACTATTAAACACATCTAGAATCTCCTGTTCACAACCTTTCTTTATTATCAAAAACAAATCATCCACATAAAGTTTGATGAAAATTATTTTTAAACCCAAATTGGCTAAACATACCTCCAATAACTTAAGCATAACTATATTTGCCAGCACAGGTGAAATAGGTTATTGTAGCTTCCTGTACTTTTAATTTTATTTTTCATTAATTTGCTTTTTCTAATTAGGTTTTGTTATTTGTTTGTTGTAGACCCTTGAAAAAGAATTAAAATATAATTCGAAACGTTGGGAAGGAAGTAATTGTTGGTGTTTCATTTTGGACCGAATCCTGAGATTTGAGATTAACTATTATTATACGGTCGAGATATCTGTTTGTATATATATATATATATTATATATATATTATATATATATATATATATATATATATATATTATATATTATTTGGTTGTATATGAACTCATAATTGTGCAAGATATAAAAAATTCATACATTTTTTTCTAAACATTTTAAACTTCCAATTGAAAAATAATCGTTACAATTGAATAACATTGACATAACAGAATAAATCAAGGTCTTGGTTTAGTTCCATTCACGACCACCAGACTGCAACTAACTCGTTAGTTCTAATCTTGATAAATTTCGTTTAATTTTAACTGTCGTGGGAATGTGAAGCCATCGCCAGTCTATTGTTGGTCTCAAATCAAATTAAAACTTCCTTTAGCCTTTTTCGTTGTTTTTTTTAATTTATGTTAAAATTATTAGTTTTAAATTATATGCATGTAATTTTATTAGCATATATTTTGTGGATTAATGACCTTTTGTATTTTTATATGAATTAGTGAATTAATACATAAAAAATTGATGCCAAATATTATACTAATATTCCCTATTTCATGGCAATTTCTTTTTAGAAAGTGACGCTTGCGGGGTGTCCGAATGTCGGACACCTTACTTGTATTATCGCATTTTTATTTATTTTCTCATGAAAACTCCTAAATTGTTTTTGCGCTTTACCAGTTTGCTAAAATAGCCGTATACTATTTATTGTTTCTGAAACAGTCGTATACTATTTATTGTTTGCTGAAATAGCCTAATATTATTTATTGTTTGCTGAAATAGCCGTATATTATTTATTGTTTGCTGAAACAGCCGTATACTATATATTGTTTGCTGGACAAGCTGATAGACATTTAGACTCTCTATGTCGCTTAGATATTGCTTGTTCATTTTTCTTTTTTTAAATTAATTTATGGACTTAATGTGGAATAAAAAAACAAGTCTATGGTTTGTATTTTTTATTTACAAAATAATTATTTAGTATAATTAACAATTATATTGATACATTTATTGGTTAAAATTTGTACGTAAATTTAGATTAAAACAATTTTGTTATCTCTCGTGTTAAATCTACAGTCTTACTTCATATGGATTTGCCTTTAGTCTGATTTTAGATGAGCACCAATATAGTCAGCTTTAGTAAATAAATAATTATTTATATGGATTTACCTTTAGTCTGATTTTTGATGAGCACCAATTTGGTCAGCTTTAGTAAATAAATAATTATTTATATGGATTTACCTTTAGTCTGATTTTTGATGAGCACCAATTTGGTCAGCTTTAGTAGAATTGTATTTGAATTTTTTACTCTATCAATAATTTGAGTCTCGTTGAAAGTTTATTAAGAACTACTTGATAAGAGCTCAGTTGCACTCCTTTTTCTGTTAAGGGTGGTCAACATTGGCTACTTTTAAAATGCGGTAACCAAACTCGTATTAATTAAAAACCTTGGTTTTTATTTACATCAAATTTTGTAAGGCTATTAAAAAGTAAAATATTAATTTTGTTTTGTCATTAATTTTATGTAGGCCAAAACTTCTTTGTTCCACTTAAATGAACATGATTATGAATATGGTAAGGTATTTAGGATAAATAAGAGAGAATTATTAGTAGAGGGAACATAAGGTTATGCTCTAAAGGTAACTTAAGGTGCTCTAATTAAAGGGTATATTAAACGTCTGTCGAAGACCTTGGAAAATCTTTAAAACGTCTTCTTGACATGGTCTTTCGAACACGGGAAATGTTCTCAAACACGGTATCTGTGCAACCTCATAGTAAGATCATTTAAGTGTGTTAATGCCATAGACCAATGCCATAGAGTTAATGCCATAGATAATTACTAGAGAAGCCCTATAGGTTAAATTTTGAAACATCGAAAAAGTAACCTGACAATCTACGCTAAAAATATAATCAAATAATCAGTACAAAATTACAATAACTTACATAGTAAAACATTAAAAATACAAATCAAAAGAAAATCAATGTGCGGTAAGCCGTAATCAATTGATTTATTATAAACTTAACTCTCTCTTGAAGGAGGTGTCAATGAGGTTACACAGAGCCCCTGCGAAAGCCGCAACATTTTGTTTCAGGCCTGTTAATGTATCGATGTAGACTATGCCCCCTCTAGTATATATCTCTCTGGTGAAGGTTGTTTTGAGCCAATAGTTATAGGCTTTTCAGATATTGTTCGTGTTTTGTATTATAACCTTGTTCTATAATGTTCCTGAAATGTTCGTTAATGTTGATGTGTTCATGTTACTTTTCAATATTTGAAATATCAGTCCATGAACCACTCTAGTTATAATATCTTTAACGGCATGATTATGACTGAGAACCAGGAGGTAATACCCATCCACCAAACGCTGATTGCATCACTCGAGCCGCTGCAAAACATAATCTATCTTGTTTTCTCGATGCAACAATCTGTTAACAGAAAAATTGCTTAAAGGATCATGTAACATTTACTATATCAGTTATTCATTGACTTTAAAACACTACAAATCAAATATGGCTGATTTAATTTGATTATGCGATAATAAAAAAAATGATCCTCTTTATAAATTCTTGTAGGTAATTAGGTAATTGCTTTCAATTTGTAATGGGACTTGTGGATATTCTTTAATTATCTGTGTTATATAAAAATGACGTCACTAAAAATGCCCGCCGTTTGTAGATTGCATTATAAATATGTGCTCTGATAGGGGTTGTAGAGGGGTTAGGAGTCTCTATTCTTTCTCTAAGGAGACTTTAGTAGCAATAAGCACATTTAGGGTACCTAGTGGATATTGTGACACTACCGGACTCGTTACTATACTGTGCTATTCGACCCTAGTCCTCTCTAGTAGTATAAATCTCTTTGATAATGTCTAAGGATAAAACTCTGATAAGGGGAGAAAAAGTTCCGTGGTACCCTGTGCCTGATTTTTCCATGTATCTTTAAAAATATAAGTGAAGGTTAAGATAAAAATAAAAAAATCGGGTACGGGGTACCTCGGAACTTTTCCTTACCCTTTGGACTTGTTTCGCTCGTCCTCAGAATAGGATGGTTACCACTGGCCTAGAGTTTATATGCTTCAGACTCGCTTCGCTCGTCCTCAGAATAGGATGGTTAGCAATGGCCTTGGGTTTTTAAACTTCCGAGATACCCCGTACTCGTATAAAAATTTCTGGCGCGGTGGTCCGCATGTCGGGCGAATTTCCTTTGGATGCGTGTTTCCGTGCTAAACAACCCATTTCTTGCTTATGCAAGAACCATGCCCATTGCGTGGTTCCGGTTCATGCTTTAGAACCTAAGCAGTACCTCAATTGTCAAGCACTGCTCGTAACTCATTTTGTCTGTATTTTCCAAAGGAAATGCGCTAAAACCTTGAAAGATAACTGACGAAGCTTAAAGATAAGTAACTAAGCTTTAAACTAGTGCAAATAATAGTGCGTACTTCTAATTTTAGAGGCATAGTTTTGTACAACCAACTGGATAATTATGCGCATTTCCTTTGGAAAATACAGACAAAATGAGTTACGAGCAGTGCTTGACAATTGAGTAACTGCTTAGGTTAGAAGAAGGTGAGGAAAAGTAAAAAGTAAGTGCGATTTTATTAAAAAATTGCTAAAATCTATTGTTATACCCCATGAACCTGTATTCATTTTTAGAGTAATTTATTCATACCTGTATTCCAATAGGTAATCCACTCTTGGTTAGACCTAGCGGGCATTCAGTTGCTGGCAGCCCGATTACGTTAAAAAGAGTTGCGTATGAGGTGTTAAGAAACTGATAACTAATTCTTCTATGGTAAGGAGCTGGTGTAATGAATGTTGGTGCTAATAGTATTCCGTCTTCTCCAAGACAATCCTGAAAGAATTGTTTTGCGTTATATTCCCGTTAGAGTAGTAGTAGTTATGGAGGTATGGAGAGTGGGGGAAGCCAACTCCGCAAGTATTTACTATAATCGTAAATACTTGCGGATCTATTCTGCGTAAACGTTTTACTTTTCTCAATTTCTTTTTCTCATTTATGACAAATCAAAATTTGTCATTTCAAACTCATTCGGTTGAATTTTATTTTGGGTTTTTAATTCTCATCTTTATCACTTGATAATAAATGAGTAACTTTAAATGTGCTGCGCTCCCATATTTGAGGTAGATCATATTTTATTTAACAAAATAGTTATTGGACTGTTAAGAATTAAATTCTAGGTTAATTAATGAAGACTTCAGTCCTATAGAAATTGTATTTAAATAAACATTAATTACAGGCAGATCATATTTTAGTTTACCATGCTTTACTAAATCATGGTAAACTTGGCTTAACTAAGCCAAACATGGCTTACCTAGCTATGTTTGATCCATTTTGTTCCAATCAGACCGGTCATAGTGGTCTGATTGATAAAGGTCTTCCAGACCTTGGGTTTGATCATCTTAATGGGACAATCTTCCTGATCTTTATGAAAATGCATTTGTCTCTTACAGAAGGATTCCAGAATCAATGACTTGGGACTTTAACCACCCTCCTATGTCTTACTCTTTTCAAGATAATATAATTTTGCCTTTCTCTCTTCTACTGTTATACTTAATCTTATGATACTTTGGCAGAGTTAGAGTCAAATGCTTGTCTAATTGTCGTAATATAATTATCAAAATGAGCCAAAACGATGTCTACTGTTCAGGCAAACCCATTTCATCTTTCCTATGATAACCTAAATGAAGTGACACACAAACCTCAATCTGTTTCCTGATTCTATCTCTTTTTGCTATTAATTTGTAGTATGTATCTTGTGGTATTTTCTTGAATAAGTATGCCAATGGCGCATGTGCTAATACCATTGGCGATGCAGGTTTATCACTCCACAATGAATCCCATATTACTCCGGGTACGCTCTTCCAGACCTTGAAAATATATAGATGTTTAATTTAATTAGTAATCAGGTTTTAAAATATTCTGTTTGTTTAAAAAGAACATTTCCCCTATGCCTATTTTTAAGTTAATAAGATTCATGAAAATGATTTGCATATTTTTGTAGTGATATCAGAAACTAGAGTTTCAAACCACTAATAAAGTAATACAGCACTACTTAAAGGGGCTACTCAGACACTACTTAAAGAGGCTGCTTAGGCATTATATAATGCAGTGGCGTAGCCAGGATTTAATTTCGGGGGGGGGCTGAATGTTAAAAATTGTATATGTATATATGTATATATATATATATATATATATATATATATATATATATATATATATATATTATATATTATATATACCGTTAAAATATAGACAAGATTACAATGTATACATTGTTTTTTTTTTTATTATTAAATAATAATATTATTTTTATATTAAATAAATAATAAATTGTTTCTGGTGAAGTATATAATCAATAAAATACACATAGTTATAAAACAAACTATATTTTGCATAATGTATTAGACGTAAAATTAAAAAAAAATTTAATATTCTTTTTTTTTTTTTTTTTTTTTTTTTTGACATTTTATATTGAGTAATACGACAACAATTTTACAAGTATTAGAGTTAATATAGTTTTATGGCTTGAGAAGTCTGGTAAGAGAAACAATTGATTGCACTCTGGCGGAGTTGATAGATGAATTATTTAGTATTATAGAATATTATAGTGATAATTATATTGGAAGAGATATATTGGATATAGATACATAATATGATAGATTAGATAAGAGTTAATTTGGATAGAATATATTAGTTAGATAGGTAATAAGTTTTAAGATCCTGCAGCCCCCAACACCAGGGGTTCACAAAGAAGCATATGTGCTTCCTAGTCTTCCCAATGTTGGAAGCTGCAAAATAGAGGGGAATTAATTTATGGCTGGTTTAGCTGGTCTCTGGGCCACTGTCGTCTCAGGCGCCTGGTAGGATTATCTGGAAGGGTTTTAGATGAGAGGAGTTTTACTAATGGATTGGAATTGTTTACCAGGGATTCATGGAACTTTTGGGTAGCGGGATTTGGAGAGGTCTCTAACAAATGGGACGTTGAGGTCGTTATGTAGGGTAAGGTTAGAAACATAAAAAGGAGCATTAGTGATTTTTCTGAGGATTTTTGGGTAGGATTTGTAGACGTTGGGAGTTGGAAGGCTTGGTGCTACCAAACTTCTAGGCCATAGGCCCACGCGGGTTTTAAGACTACGTTATAATTCGAAGCTTACTGCTCAGTGATAGTTTCGACCTATGATCTAGAAGACGCGCAGCAGACTTGTATCGTCTTGAAATGTCAGTACGTTTAATTTTTGTGTGTAGTTGCCAGTTTAATCGTCTGTCAAGGTTAAGGCCTAGGTATCGGACAGAGGAGGATTGAGGAATAAGAACTTGGTTAAGGGTGACTGGAGGACAGGAATCAATGCGAAGAGCAAAAGTGACATGAACACTTTTCTGTTCGTTTATTTTTATCCTCCATTTCCTTAACCAAGGTTCTAGAAGATATAGGTGATTTTGAGTCAGAGGCTGTTATATGATCTTGGTGAACAGAAAGAATGGCTTTATCGTCTGCAAAGGTTCCTAGGATCGTGGAAGGTTTCAGGGATGTCGTGTGTGTAGAAGGAGTACAGTGTTGGACCTACTGCCTTGGACTCCTGCGCTAACAGGATAAATTAAAGAGAATGATGATCCTAAGCTGACTCGAAAGTATCTAGAGGAAGACTTAAGGATAAGATAGTAGGTGAAGGGAAGGACACTCTTGAGTTTAAAAAGTAAGCCAGCGTGCCAAACTCTATCAAAGCCTCATCAAGAAAGACCGCTGAGCAATACTTTTTCCTCTCAAGAGAGAGGCAATGACATCAACAAGCCGATTGACATTGGATTGTGGAATGATGGGACCTAAATCCAAACTGGATTAGGAAGGTATTGGTTGATTATAGGGAGCACGGTGAAGGAGTTTTTCTAGAACTTTACCCATGACAGGTAGGAGGCTAATTGGTCGGTAGGATGAGGCTAAATGAGCAGGTTTTGGGATCATTATGACTGTAGCGAATTTCCATTGGGTCGGGAAGTGGGTTGTTCGAAGGACTGAGTTGCAAATGTAGGTTAGGAAAAGGACTCCCTTTTTCGGAAGATGTTTCAAGATTTCAGAGGTGATGAGATCGTAACCAGGGGATTTCCGGGGTTTAAGGTGTTTGATGATATACATAATGTCAGAAGGGTTAAAGGCTTTCGGTGGAAGTGACAACTGGAGAGGTGAAAGGATCTTTTTCAATCATTTAGATATGTTCTTGGTCAAGGATGTCTAGGATGCGGAGAGAAAAGATTAGTGAGGTGTTGAGCAAAGACTTCTACCTTATCGGTTTCAGCTATTGCCCAAGAACCATCACCTTTCTGCAAAGGAGAAGGAATAAATTTGTGGGAAAGCAGGCGTCGACTTGCGTTCCAAAGGGAGCGGTCTTTCTCTGTTAGGTTATCAGTAAAGTTTTTAAACTTGTCCTCGTTGTATTGTCGTATTAGGTTAGTAAGTTTTCTGCTAATAGTATTTAAATAGCGTTTGTCGGATGGGTATCGAGTACGTTTCCAATTAGATCTAGCTCGTCTTTTATCGGTTATTAGTTTACGTATTTCAGTAGGTAAAGTAAATGGTTTGTTCGTAGTATTGTTGTTAACCTTTATTTGTGAATCCCATATTGATGTCTGTATAGCGTCGGTTAATAACTGTACAGCTTCATCTATATCGTCGGCTGTTTTTAGAGGTATTTTCAAGTCCAGTTTTTCTTCGATTTGAGTCTGAAAACTGTCCCAGTCTATTGGTCCGTTAATCAGTCTGGGTTTTAAGGGTATTGGAGGAGGAGTGATATCTAGAGTAAAGGACACAGGGCTATGATCTGAGGATAGATCATTGAGGGTTGATACAGTAGGATGAAGCTGAGTAATTGGAGAGGTAATGAAGAAGTCTAGAAGATCGGGAAGCCTGTTAGGATCTGTAGGATAGTAAGTATAATCGTTTGGAGAATGTATTTGGAAATTTGTTGAGGATATGACATCAAGGAGAGAGGTACCTCGAGGATTACTAACTCGACAGCCAAACTGAGGATGTTTTGCGTTAAAGTCCCCTCCAGCAATAAATTTAGGACCTAAGGATTGAAATAAGGAGAGGAAGTCTTGTCTGGAAACGCGTTGGCTTGGAGGACAGTATATTGAAGATATGGTGTAGTTGAAAGGAGTGGTATTTAATGAAATGGAAGTACACTGAATTGCTTGTGACGATGTTGAGGGATAACATAATGAGAGAGGGAATTCCGTACTAGGATCGCACTACCCCCGTGCGCAGTGTTATCTGGGTGATCTGTTCTGTATGTAGTGTAATTTTGGATGTGAAAATGCGATCGTGAAGTGAAGTGTGTTTCTGTGATGAGGGCAATGTCGATCCTTCTGTCTTGTAGAATTAAGTCTAATTCCTGCCGGTGTTGGGTGACGCCGTTGGCGTTCCAAAGGAGGACGGTGAGGGAAGAATTAGTTAAAGGAGGGCGCCAGCCGGGCGGGAAGAAGAGAAGTAAGGATTGTGGTTAAAGTTGTGAGGGCAGTGAAAAGGGGTTCAAGTGTTAGACGGAGTTTATTTAGGAAGGTTTGAAGGTAAGGAAATACATTGTTATTGGTGGGAGGAGGAATATGGACGGGTGGACGGGGTCTCTTAGGAGGACCGCCTGATGCGACAGAGGCATAACTGGAGCCCTGATTGTTGGTCAGAGGTTGTGGTGTTGGCAATAGAGGTGCTAGAGGCGTTTGAAGAGATGGGTTGGTTGGTTGGGGTGATGAATCCGTTTTGTTGTTTGTGAGATGGGTGGGATCTGATATGTACTGTGGGGGTTGAAAATTGACTTTATGTGGTACGGTTGGTTCAGCCAGTCTGCCTTTTTTGCGGAGTTTTGACTGAAGCTCTCTGTGCACTGTGCCCTTATAGCTGGCTGGGTGAGCTCCATGACATAGCGCGCATGTTGCATCCTTTTCCGGTGTTTTGGTGCATTCTTGAGTTAAATGAGACTCAGCACATTTAACGCATCTGGGGAAGGTTGCAGTAGTGTTTGGTATGTCCTAAGGCTTGACATCGGGTACACTGGACCACTGTCATTCGTTTGTAAGGTTCTTCAACCTTGATCTTACAATGATAAAGTGTGGTCACATTGAAGATGTCTTTGTTAATAGAGTTTGGCTCAAGATCAACAAAGAAAAGAGCCAGCGGTGTATCGTGTTTTCTCACGTTTGTGACGTTTCTGACTGAAAAACCAAGTCCTTCAAGCTCAGATTTGATTGACTCCACAGGAGTCGTGTGGTGGAGGTTCGCAAGACTACCCTATACGGCTTCTCTTCTTTTGGCTGATACGTGTGGAAAGTCACATTTTCGGTTTTTAAAGACCGGACGGCTGTTCTGTACCCATCAGAAGTTTTGCACTGTACCGCAATATCATTATTGCGGGCTTTGCAAGTGAATTCTTCATCTCCTAGGAGATTTGTAAGTGTATCTAAAAATTTAGGAAAATCTACAACACTTTTGATATAGATCGGTGGTGGTTTTGGCTGGGTTTGTTCTTTTGTAGCATTATCGTTTGCTTCGCCTTCAGGAGTCAGAACTCCAAATTTATTTGGAGTTACGAAGGAAAGCTCCTTAAATTTAGAATTCGCGGCTTTTCCAGGATGACTGGAATGTGTTGCGGGTTCAGGGAGTACCTTGGCTCCATCAGGCTTTGCGTTGGTCAGATTGTCAGTTTGATTTGTGGCTGCGCCGCTAGAATGCGCCTGTTGCTCCGAATCGTGAACTTTTTCAGTAAGAGCCACGTTTGGCTTCTTGAAAGTGTCTTTAGGGGGAGACGTAGTTGATCTACGTCGCTTCCCCATCTTATTAGCAAGATTACAGAGTATTTGTTTTTGTTTACCTCTCGGTATCTGGGGTTTTCCTTGTGATATGAATCCACTGCGGGGCACTTCTACCGGACAGCTTTAATTATTTTCCTTAAAACTACGATTTAAAATTACAAAAAAATACTAAAACTCTACTAATATATACAAAATTTACATAATTAAAGAAATATAATAATAAACCATCCGGTGTAAAAAAAATAGTAAAACTCAATAAGGGTTGTGTTAAAATGATAATTTGCGGGAGCCGATGTGAACGTGTTTTAACACAAGTTGACAGGTCATTATAATATTCTATTAAGTAAATTTTGAAATAGTCCGCGACATTAGGGGTACTTGTNTCCTTATCAGTTTCAGCTATTGCCCAAGAACCATCACCTTTCTGCAAAGGAGAAGGAATAAATTTGTGGGAAAGCAGGCGTCGACTTGCGTTCCAAAGGGAGCGGTCTTTCTCTGTTAGGTTATCAGTAAAGTTTTTAAACTTGTCCTCGTTGTATTGTCGTATTAGGTTAGTAAGTTTTCTGCTAATAGTATTTAAATAGCGTTTGTCGGATGGGTATCGAGTACGTTTCCAATTAGATCTAGCTCGTCTTTTATCGGTTATTAGTTTACGTATTTCAGTAGGTAAAGTAAATGGTTTGTTCGTAGTATTGTTGTTAACCTTTATTTGTGAATCCCATATTGATGTCTGTATAGCGTCGGTTAATAACTGTACAGCTTCATCTATATCGTCGGCTGTTTTTAGAGGTATTTTCAAGTCCAGTTTTTCTTCGATTAGAGTCTGAAAACTGTCCAGTCTATTGGTCCGTTAATCAGTCTGGGCTTTAAGGGTATTGGAGGAGGAGTGATATCTAGAGTAAAGGACACAGGGCTATGATCTGAGGATAGATCATTGAGGGTTGATACAGTAGGATGAAGCTGAGTAATTGGAGAGGTAATGAAGAAGTCTAGAAGATCGGGAAGCCTGTTAGGATCTGTAGGATAGTAAGTATAATCGTTTGGAGAATGTATTTGGAAATTTGTTGAGGATATGACATCAAGGAGAGAGGTACCTCGAGGATTACTAACTCGACAGCCAAACTGAGGATGTTTTGCGTTAAAGTCCCCTCCAGCAATAAATTTAGGACCTAAGGATTGAAATAAGGAGAGGAAGTCTTGTCTGGAAACGCGTTGGCTTGGAGGACAGTATATTGAAGATATGGTGTAGTTGAAAGGAGTGGTTTTAATGAAATGGAAGTACACTGAATTGCTTGTGACGATGTTGAGGGGATAACATAATGAGAGAGGGAATTCCGTACTAGGATCGCACTACCCCCGTGCGCGCAGTGTTATCTGGGTGATCTGTTCTGTATGTAGTGTAATTTTGGATGTGAAAATGCGATCGTGAAGTGAAGTGTGTTTCTGTGATGAGGGCAATGTCGATCCTTCTGTCTTGTAGAATTTAGTCTAATTCCTGCCGGTGTTGGGTGACGCCGTTGGCGTTCCAAAGGAGGACGGTGAGGGAAGAATTAGTTAAAGGAGGGGCGCCAGCCGGGCGGGAAGAAGAGAAGTAAGGATTGTGGTTAAAGTTGTGAGGGCAGTGAAAAGGGGTTCAAGTGTTAGACGGAGTTCATTTAGGAAGGTTTGAAGGTAAGGAAATACATTGTTATTGGTGGGAGGAGGAATATGGACGGGACGGGGTCTCTTAGGAGGACCGCCTGATGCGACAGAGGCATAACTGGAGCCCTGATTGTTGTCAGAGGTTGTGGTGTTGGCAATAGAGGTGCTAGAGGCGTTTGAAGAGATGGGTTGGTTGGTTGGGGTGATGAATCCGTTTTGTTGTTTTGAGATGGGTGGGATCTGATATGTACTGTGGGGGTTGAAAATTGACTTTATGTGGTACGGTTGGTTCAGCCAGTCTGCCTTTTTTGCGGAGTTTTGACTGAAGCTCTCTGTGCACTGTGCAGCCCTTATAGCTGGCTGGGTGAGCTCCATGACATAGCGCGCATGTTGCATCCTTTTCCGGTGTTTTGGTGCATTCTTGAGTTAAATGAGACTCAGCACATTTAACGCATCTGGGAGGAAGGTTGCAGTAGTGTTTGGTATGTCCTAAGGCTTGATCGGGTACACTGGACCACTGTCATTCGTTTGTAAGGTTCTTCAACCTTGATCTTACAATGATAAAGTGTGGTCACATTGAAGATGTCTTTGTTAATAGAGTTTGGCTCAAGATCAACAAAGAAAAGAGCCAGCGGTGTATCGTGTTTTCTCACGTTTGTGACGTTTCTGACTGAAAAACCAAGTCCTTCAAGCTCAGATTTGATTGACTCCACAGGAGTCGTGTGGTGGAGGTTTCGCAAGACTACCCTATACGGCTTCTCTTCTTTTGGCTGATACGTGTGGAAAGTCACATTTTCGGTTTTTAAAGACCGGACGGCTGTTCTGTACCCATCAGAAGTTTTGCACTGTACCGCAATATCATTATTGCGGGCTTTGCAAGTGAATTCTTCATCTCCTAGGAGATTTGTAAGTGTATCTAAAAATTTAGGAAAATCTACAACACTTTTGATATAGATCGGTGGTGGTTTTGGCTGGGTTTGTTCTTTTGTAGCATTATCGTTTGCTTCGCTTTCAGGAGTCAGAACTCCAAATTTATTTGGAGTTACGAAGGAAAGCTCCTTAAATTTAGAATTCGCGGCTTTTCCAGGATGACTGGAATGTGTTGCGGGTTCAGGGAGTACCTTGGCTCCATCAGGCTTTGCGTTGGTCAGATTGTCAGTTTGATTTGTGGCTGCGCGCCGCTAGAATGCGCCTGTTGCTCCGAATCGTGAACTTTTTCAGTAAGAGCCACGTTTGGCTTCTTGAAAGTGTCTTTAGGGGGAGTAGTTGATCTACGTCGCTTCCCCATCTTATTAGCAAGATTACAGAGTATTTGTTTTTGTTTACCTCTCGGTATCTGGGGTTTTCCCTTGTTGATATGAATCCACTGCGGGGCACTTCTACCGGACAGCTTTAATTATTTTCCTTAAAACTACCGATTTAAAATTACAAAAAAATATACTAAAACTCTACTAATATATACAAAAATTTACATAATTAAAGAAATAATAATAATAAACCATCCGGTGTAAAAAAAAATAGTAAAACTCAATAAGGGTTGTGTTAAAATGATAATTTGCGGGAGCCGATGTGAACGTGTTTAACACAAGTTGACAGGTCATTATAATATTCTATTAAGTAAATTTTGAAATAGTCCGCGACATTAGGGGTACTTGTCATTTACCGGATTGTACAAACCAGAGACTATATATATATACTTAAACAGTAAGACTGTCGACCCAATGGTGGGAA
>JACMZG010001914.1:12497071-12517071 GCA_018340805.1 Microvelia longipes
GCTTTGCGTTGGTCAGATTGTCAGTTTGATTTGTGGCTGCGCCGCTAGAATGCGCCTGTTGCTCCGAATCGTGAACTTTTTCAGTAAGAGCCACGTTTGGCTTCTTGAAAGTGTCTTTAGGGGGAGACGTAGTTGATCTACGTCGCTTCCCCATCTTATTAGCAAGATTACAGAGTATTTGTTTTTGTTTACCTCTCGGTATCTGGGGTTTTCCCTTGTTGATATGAATCCACTGCGGGGCACTTCTACCGGACAGCTTTAATTATTTTCCTTAAAACTACCGATTTAAAATTACAAAAAAATATACTAAAACTCTACTAATATATACAAAAATTTACATAATTAAAGAAATAATAATAATAAACCATCCGGTGTAAAAAAAAATAGTAAAACTCAATAAGGGTTGTGTTAAAATGATAATTTGCGGGAGCCGATGTGAACGTGTTTAACACAAGTTGACAGGTCATTATAATATTCTATTAAGTAAATTTTGAAATAGTCCGCGACATTAGGGGTACTTGTCATTTACCGGATTGTACAAACCAGAGACTATATATATATACTTAAACAGTAAGACTGTCGACCCAATGGTGGGAAAATTTGGATTCCGATCGACGCTAGCGCCTCGGCAGACCTACTTTTCAACTAAGTAGGCGTGGTTTAATTTCTCGCTTTTTGCCTACGTTCCATTTGAAATTAACTTTTATAAGTCATATATTATAGTCCAAGAGCCAGACGCAAAAAACGTGACCGTCTAGCCCCAAAGGTTTAACCCACTAGATCGACTTATTCTGGCTCTCTGATAATGAATCAGGTGGTCTGCCGTTTCAGATAAGGGAATCTTAGCCCCGGGGCTCTTTAAAATCTGTAAAATGAACTCAAATTCTGTTTTCGCCCAATAACGGTGTTCCTATTGATTTTATCCAAAAATTTAAAGGGTTGTTTTTTAAAGTTTATTAAATTTGTGATAAATCCATTTTTAACCATCAAAATCGGTCCAGTAAACCGGAGATACAAATGTTGAAAGATTACCGAAAAAACATCTAATAAGCATACATTTTTGTCCAAAAACGCACAAAAACCTTAAAATGTCATGTTTTTCCATATGAACATGTTTAGGAATTAGGCAGACTTAAAAATTATGCATATTCTGTTAAGCTACAGGTAATATAAAGTTGTTCTAGAGAAAGAAATCAGTACAGCTCTAATATGTGATAACTTAATGACCGACATATAATGCTGAAAAAAAGTGTATTTTTCTACAATTTAAGTGTTTACCTGTCTTTCAGCATTATATGTCGGTCATTAAGTCATCACATATTAGAGCTGTGCTGACTTCTTTCTCTAGAACAACTTCATATTACCTGCAGTTTAACAAAATATGCATGATTTTTAAGGCTGCCTAATTCTTAAACATGTTAATATGGGAAACATGACATTTTAAGGTTTTTATGCGTTTTTGGACAAAAATGTATGCTTTTTAGATGTTTTTTCGGTAATCTTTCAACATCTGTATCTCCGGTTTTACTGGACCGATTTTGATGGTTAAAAAATGGATTTATCATGTTAACCGGCTTTCGTGTTCAGTGGTATTACATTGTGTTTACGGTCCTGTGCTCCTTCTATGTATAGTATTATTCTAAGCACAGGTCACACAGTTATTACTGAAAGACCTAACTGACCGTTATGTCGTAATTGGAACTTCGAGATAATATTTCGAACAAGCCTACTTTACTTTGTATTGTTCACTGTTTTCTAATTATTTGTATATCTTTCTATTTTTATAGTATTTGATATATTATGATATTTATATTATAAGTTTATTGTTAAAATATATTGTTATTTAATTTATTATTTTTATATATTTTTTATAGCTTTTTTTTCACACATTTATTGCGGGTTTAGGTTATGTAAAAATTTCGGGAGGGGCTGAAGCCCCCTCAGCCCCCCCCTGGCTACGCCACTGATATAATGGGCATTATTAGGTACTACTTAAACGGGTTACTAAGGCATTACTCAAAGGGTCTACTTAGGCGCTGCTTAAAGGGCATTATTAGGTACTACTTGAAGGGGTTTCTTGGGCATTACTTGAAGGGACTGCTAATTAGGTACTACTTAAGAGGGCTTAGGTGCTTTTTAAAAGGGTTACTTAGTTACTATTTAAAGGGTCTACTTATAGGCCCTGGTACTACTTAAAGGGGTTACTTAGGCATTAATTTAAGGCTCTAATTAGGCACTACTTAAGGGGGCTTAGGCGCTTCTTATAGGGGTTACTTAGTTACTATTTAAAGGGTCTACTTAGGCACTACTTAAATAGTACCTGACTAATTTACTCTTATTTGACTAATCTACATTTACCTTTTTGAACAAACTTCAGTGATGTTTTCATTTGACGGTTAAATGGCACGATATTTGATTATTTGTTTGTATACATGTTTGTTTGTACATCTCGCGATAACTGCCGTAAAAATTGACCGATTTTGATCAAATTTGGTGTGGATGTAGCGCTAATTACATGTCAGAGCTGTGTAGTTTTTGTCAGCTGTTTAAATGTAAGAAATAAATGACTTTGGATTTTTTTTCTGAACCAACGTTAATTAAATAAACTAACCTTCAATATGGCGTATACGACGCATTTGGATTTTGGAAGGCGACGATTGATTTGTTAGGTTATTCAACTTCCATATTACTTACATCTAGGAGGCCCTCGGGGTAGCCTATTTTAAGTCGGCTTTTCGATGACGCGTAAGTAGAACTAGTTGCGGTTTATGCTATGGTTCCTTGGTAGGAGTCAAAACTCAAGAGTCCATTAAAACTGTAATGCTGAATCCAAGGTGCGAAGTAGTGAGTTGACAAGTAATAACGACTCGAAATGCACCGATGTATTGGCGGATATAGTCTAGCTAGCTAAGTCAAGGCGTTAAATTTGACTTTATTATTAAGATAACAAGTATGCATAATTTGGGGGGGGGGGGGGTTTAAGCAACGAAATAACTTGTTCCATTCGTACTTCAGGTACAGAACAATGCCCGTTTAGATGAATATGAACCATATCCCTGTTTTGGTTCATTAAAGGGTTAAACTAGAGGAAACAACCAGAGCACCAGAGGTCGTCGTTGCAGCCGTTGCACACATTATTATGTATAATGTGCCCATAATTTAGTTGCAAAATAGTTGTGTATAAACTGAGAGCGTAACATCGGATGCGAACTTAAGACCTCTTTGATGTCTAAGGTTAGTATAAATGCTGACGCTATAACGCACTTATCCGGTTTAAAACTACTTTACTTTACTTTAAAACCATTTTATAAAGTCTTAGTTGACTTTATCGAGTAGATTAACATTTTGGCTTTATCTTCTTATGAATATTATTGAAAAAAAGGATTGTATTGTATTTAACTTACGTCCGGGTCCGCTCCTTCTTTTTGAAACATAGATTCAACTACTTTAATTTGAAGCATAATTGAAGCTGCAAGAGGCAATACATCAGAGCATTCTTTTAGTTTTATCTAAAATAAAAAATATACAAAATATCCTGGTAAATTAAAATTAAATACTCCACAACTGCATTGCATAAGTGAATTGCTTATGGTCCGGCTTAGGAAGAGCCGGACCTGAAAAAAAGTTACTACTTTACTACTGTGACTACTAAAATAGTAGTACAAAACGAGTGTCTAATCGTCAAAATCAGATAATTGCAACCAAAGTTAGCTGTTTCAAAAACACCAAAAAATGGTTCATTTACGCAAATCCAGTGAATTTCTTCGGAAAAATATTGACTTTTTGTGAATTTTTTTGGCCATTTAACAAATGTCATACCTTTAGTTTTAGTTATCCGATTTTGACGGAAAAACAGTCGTTCAATAGGAAATTTTATCAGCTTTAAAAAATGTTGTTTCATGTTTTGCACATGACACAAAGGAAACAGCTTATTGCAAGAGACTGAAATTTGTACGATTTTCTAATATTTTGAGCGAGCGCATTCATATGAAAGGCTTCACTCTGGATAGGCAGACAATGCTTTTCCTTCATATTTTAAGGTATATTTTCAGGAAAATTTGGTTTAAAGTAGTTCAAAATGAGTCTAATTTTACAGGCCTGGCTCTTGGACTATTAATAAATATTTGAAATCTTGTTAACCTTTCCTCATTTAAACCGTAGATATTTAGAAAAAATATTGTGATTGGACTAAAAATCCAAATCCGGTATTTCACCTGAGTTTCTGGCGTTTTTAGGATCTCTTGAGTGGTTTTTACAAAGTGTTCTGTCTGTAGAAGTTCGTGTTTGTGTAAGTGTGTGTTATTAACGTTGCTCTTAATGTGTTAACCTAACAACGTTACAAATAATTCAGCAAAAATTCTTAAAACACGACAAAATTATCGTTTTGAAATTTGCTACGCTGGTAGTCCTACATAATCCCAAAAAGTGTACTATGTTTCATCCCATTATCAGCATTTATTTATTATATTGACATTTATTGAATTATATGTTGTATATTTTTTTTAAATCGACAAACAAATTAGATAATAATTCTTGCAGGTCCCACTAATAAATAAGTGCCCTTTGTATAATAAATAAGTATACTAATCTCTATCAAAAATTGTAGACGCCCGAGTTTGAACGCTCACAACTTGTAAACGGCAAGTCCAATTTTAATAAAATAAGTTTACGTCGTTAGAAATTGAATAAAATTTTATATAATTTTAATAAAATAATAATAATCTATATAATCTAAATAATATAATCTTATCAGTTAATTCAAATACTAGTTACAACTAATTTAATGCAATAAAAGAGCAATTTTGTAAGGTCCTGCAAACTAAAATTATTTAAAAGTAAAATTAATTAACAATGAATAAAATAAAACACTATATTGTGATTTTCATCTTCTTATCTGTTTATTTAAAAACTCGTGACAACCCATTTCAAAGGCTTTTTACCCAAATAAAGAGTGGCTTTAGTGAGTTTAAACAGCTTATTTAATTTAAATAAATCACTACAAGAACAAATTTAATAGTAAATCGTTAAAAAAGAATAAATTAAGAAATCCATATAAATATTACAACGGTGATCACCCTTTCGTTATCAATTTCTTATCAGCGATGGTGGTGAATTTAAAATATTGTAGAAGAGTATATAAGATTAAAATATAATATCGTAAGAATAATACATTCTACTACTCAAGCTAATAATTAGATTACCACCCTTAACTAAATAAAATAAAAAAAAAAACAAAAAAAACATTTATTATTTTAAAAAAAGTTAATACAAAGACATAAAAGTAACAAAAAATTTAAATTTTTACATAACTAATGAAAATAATGGGGGAAGTTCAGGAGTTTTTAGGCTCCTGCTCTTCCACTTTTGCCTTTAACTCATGCCTCTTCAGTTTTAACATTTCTAAGGAATAAGGAATGGTTGCAATTTTTTTCCTAAAATTCGCATATCCTTATTTACAATCTTCTTCAATGACGGCAACATTATCCTGTTCGGGGTTGAGATACAAGGATATTATTGTTGTTTTTAGTTTTATTTGAACAACAAATTCACATATTTATACTAATTATTTCTTTTCTTCTTCTTCGTTCTTCACTTAACATTGCATAGATGTTCCATGACTTTGAAATTTTATATAGGAGGTCGCAACAATTCTTTGAACCTGCAATTCTTGGATTTGTTGTTATATAACATTTTTTTATAGTCTTGGGAACAAATACCATTAAAAACCTAAATAAATAATAATGAATACAAATACGTAGACTCTTTCGTGTGTTATTATATTAATTTGCAATGCATTAGTCTTCATGCCTTTGTAATTATTATTTGAGTATTTTTTCGATTGTGGCTTTACCATAGAGATATAATACTAGAGGGGCCATAGCCTATCTCATTACATTGAGAGGCCTAAAACATCTCTTTGGGGCTCCCAGGGGCTCTGTTTAACCTTATTGAAACCTACTCCAAGAGTGAGTTAAGGTTATGATAAATCAATTGTTTTCGGCTTCCCGAACATTGCTTGTGATTTGTATTTTTAAAGTTCTGCTATGTAAGTTACTGTAATTTTGTTCTGTTTTTTGATTAATTTGTCAGCAGAGATGGTCAGGTTACTTTTTTGATGTTTCAAAATTTAATCTATAGGGCCTCTCTAGGGAATAATATCTCTATGGGTTTTACTTCGTCTTCTACTTTATACTTCCTTAATTTTCAAATCACTTGGTACTATTACTCATTAGTCAACCTCTATGTATTTATATTTTAATTTTTTAAATTTATACAGGTGTATACGAAAAGTATGTAAGTGTTTGCACAAAAAGAAATCATAAAATTTGGAAAAAATGTTTTTTTCCATTAACGCTTGTAATCATATATAAGAGCAAGAAATATGCCTAGTTTCTTATCATTATCAGCATTAGTTCAACTTGTATCGAATGACATGATTACTTTTATTAATTTTTTTAAATAATAAAATAATTTAACAATTAAGTTGAAATGTTCGTATAATAAATATAATAAGTATACAATGTTTCATTTCTATGCGGCTATAATATATATCTACGGTTTTTATCAATCACTACTTTTATATTATTTGCTTGATTGGTCTCCATATTAGTTTAGTAGTGATGAGTGGGCACAAATGAGACAATGTGATGTTGTTTCTATAGAACTATATTTCGCTCCATACTGAGCATATTCATGTTACATGTTAATACCTAAAAATAAAAACCTTTTATAAATGAATAATTCATAATAAACAGGGAAGTAAAAAAAAAATATTTACCTGCTTATTATGAATTATTCATTTATAAAAGGTTTTTATTTTTAGGTATTAACATGTAACATGAATATACTCAGTATGGAGCAAAATATAGTTCTATAAAAACAACGTCACATTGTCTCATTTGTGCCCAGTCATCACTACTAAACGTTTATATTGTCAGTTCAGTACCTGGAAAGCTAGGAATAAAACATATATTATTAATGTATGAGAACGAAAGAAGCGAGACCGAACTCGAACTGCAAAATAAAGTAAGTGTTTTTATTCAGAGGATGAGGGAAGCCAGTCTGAAGTTGTGACGATGAGCAAAGCGAATCCAATATAATAAGGAAAAGTTTCGAGAAACCCTGTACCCCATTTATATTATATAATTTTAATGAAGCTCTATCATTTACCTTTTCCACATTAGTGTTGTAAGCAATTTTGAAGTAATGTTGTAGTCTGGTGAGAGCTGCTCTCATGTCGTCTCCTATCGGGTCACTTAAAATCTTATCGCTTGAAAGCTCGTCTATGTAGTAAAGCTTCACAGTCTTAAAATCCACCTGTTGAGTACAAAATCACCACTGTATGAAGAAAACATGCTAGTCTCTCAGAAATATGCTGTACAGGTTGTCCCCGGATGGACTGATACGTGTAAATGACGGAAAATTACATTTTTAGAAAACAACTTCTTGATAAAAGCTGCTGCGTGTTTTCAAACTAAGATTTATCATATTTTTATTAATTTTTTTAATGTTTGACTCAAGATCTGCATTTTTTGAAAAATGAACATAGAGTAAAGTAGGCTTAATTTTGACTCTTCGAAAAAAGTATTCTTTATAAGATTGTTTAATTGTCCCCTAAGACAATTTTCCTATAAATAATAAAAATAAAAATTTTCAAAATTCACCCCCTCCCCCTATTTTCTTTTTTATTAAAAATCGTCGTTAGTATTTCATAAATAAAGTTTACAATATTACCAGTTTTGTTCCACTAGTCAAGACATTTAAAGCGATGTATCATTTATACTGATTAAAAACTTTTAAAATATCCTAATTTGAAACTGGAGGGGATATTTTTTTGTGGAAATATTGTCTCAGGAGGACAATGAAACAATTTTATAAAAAATTACTTTTTTTTCGAAAAGTCAAAATTAAGCCTACTTTGCTCTTCTTTTATATTTCAAAAATTGCAGTTTTTGAAAATAAAAATATGATAAATCTTATTTTGAAATGAAAACATTTCATTATCATTTTATATTCTTGATAAAATCAGGAGCTTTTATCGAGAATGACTTTTTTCGAAAAATGATTTTTTGTCATTTACACGTAACGTTAAGTCTAACGATACGTTACGTTTGATTAGAGTACTAATTACGTATGTGTATTAGTATTATTTTAAGTCTAATTTTGTGTCTCATTAGGTTAGGTGAGACCTAAATATTAAAAATATGTCTCACTTGTTGCATATCATCATTTTGTCCTAAAATAAATGTTACGTATAACATGCGCAACATAATATGCGCTACCGAGTTGCGTATAACATAAATAGTTGACAGAATATAATCGTGCTGAAGATACCTCGCACTTGTATGTTGCTATGTAACTGGTCCATAATTAGGCATTTGGCTTTATTTTATGTCCGACTCATAGAATATAAAAATCAAGAAAGATTATTTCGGACAAGAATATGTGGGTTCCGTAGCTAGTTAACAGGAGCGCTAGTGTGTAATTTGGTAGTTTTACCATGCCAACAACTAGAATGCGCTCCTGTCGTCTTGTTTTCAGCAAACTACTTCTCGCACAGCACTAATTGATCCAAATATTTAATTTATATAATAATGACCGATTTCAAGTAGACACTCCCGCCGTTAAATTCGTAGTAAAGACCGAGATGATTTCGTAACCCTAAAATTCTATTCCCTAAAATAATGGGAATAGTGTTATTCTAATAAGGGTTAGTTTCAGAGCTGTCGCTAGATGCCAGTACCAAGTTCACCCCACCTTCTGTCTGATACTCTCGTATATCTTCCGACATTCTATAACTATTATATTCTTTGGTTCGACTATTTAATGATTCATCTTATATTCTTTGGAATATATTTTATTGCTTTAAAAGTATTTCTTTGGAACTCGTCTGATACGGATTTGGAGTTATAAAACATATATTGGCTGGTCACATACATTATTTATTTTTCAACGTTATACTCCTTGTCACATTTTGGGGCCTCCTTTGAAAAACATGAGGTACTCTATATCTCACATTTTCTGTAAAATAACTGAAAATTGTACTTTCTAAACTATTTACCTTTTTAACTTAGTTCTAGTTTTATCTAATTATAACCTTATTGTCTTACTACTACAACATTAAAAGTTGACTTTATGAGCGTATTGCTACCCAAAAATAGTAAACAAACGAACTCACTGGCTGATCTAGTCGGAGTAATTCTGGCTTATTTCTTTCTGGTATCATATTTGTCATCATAAGTGGTAAATCTTGGGCATATCTGCTCATGGGTCCTATAGAAAAGACACTCTCCCATGTACCGGAGTATATACCTGCGTCTATGGCGTATGGAACGTGCCCGGAGAAGGGTATGAACCCTAAAAAATAAAAAAATAAATTGCTAGATGTATAAAATTATGTCCTCCCTCGGCTCTTGGACGAATTAAAACTATGAATTTGAATGAGCACTAGTGGAGTTGTTCATAATGAAACAACTGGTAATTATCTGGTAATTTTTATTCATATTTAATTTATATTTGTTTTACTGTCTTAACTTTGTTATTTGTTTGTTATTTATTTGCTTTTATTTATTGTTTTAGTATTGACTATTTATGATTAATTTTTTATGGTTTCTATTTCTTTGTACAGGCACTGATGATGGCCTCATGTTAGGTTGAAAGCGCTTTGAATAAATGATTGTTTTGTGGAGAGACTCTTTTCTTCGTTCCTTTCAGAATTAAAACTGATTTATTAATTTTAATCCCATAGTCTGCTTTAATTAGTCGTTTTATCCACCTATCGAATTTTCGTCTGGAAATGACCCTTTTGAGATGGTAGTTAGTCATTTTACTTATCGGTGTACCAAATAGAAAGTTTTTTTAAATATTTTTTTTCTTATTTGTTCGAAAAGAGGCTTGAATGGCAAAGTGCAAAAATAGCAATGTTGAAAGCACTTAGGCAAAAGTTGAAGCAACTAGGCAAAAGAGCGCCTAGTTGTCTATATTCTGCTTAAAGATAAGACCGCCCTGAACAATTCGATACCAATAACATTATCTTTCATCTATTATCATCTCTTTGTTATCATCACTATTATCTACTAATTTTGCTTCCTTAATCTCTTATAATAAGAGAATAATTGTAATACAAAAAAATCTTGTGCGGTGATCCACATGAAGGGCGAATTTCCTTTGGAGTGCATGTTACCGTTCATAACAATTTATTTCCGGTTAATGGTTAAGGTTCCGGTTAATGCTTTATAACTTATGCAATTGCACTATATTCGTTATTCATTTTTTTCTGTATTTATTATTAAATAAATTGCGCATAATTATCATGTTGGTTATTCAAAAGTATGTCTCTAAAATTGGCAGAGTACACAATTATTTGCACTACTTCAATGCTCAGTTGGTGTTTGTCCTATCCATAGGTAGTCCAAAACGCCTAGTATTAATTTTTTCTACAGCCTCCTTCATTTTCAAAAATCACCTTTTAGTTCCTGAAACATCCAAGTTTTGCGTTTTTGCCAATTTTCGAGGCTTAATATTTCGGCTTTGGCTCAACCTAGCATAATTAAACAGGTCTCGTTTGAAAGTGTCCTCTTTGGGCTTTACATAAGAACCAATATTTTTTGTTCTACTGCTGCTAATTTTCTCGTGAGTTTGCATTATAAATTCGACCACAAAGACTGAAAACGCACTTTTCCATTTTTTTAACAAGGAAGATAATATTGAAAAAATTAAAATAATTTTTTGGTTACTAAGGTGACCATAATGAACAAGAAAAAAGTATTTTAGTGTTCCAAATTTTACCTTTTGGAGTCAATTAATTACTGAAAGTTGAGGTTTTCATGATTTTGGCGCTTTTCAGGGCGATTTATCGTCCAATGGGACTGGGACAATTTTTTTCTAATTTTGCTTAAAATTATCTCAATAAATAGTTACGATACGCCTAATATGTTACATATTTTTTATTTTTGTTTTAAGTTACTCTACAGCGTTTTTAAAATTAGCAGTTTTTCATTTGAACGATTTCAAAAGAATGTACGGATTTCTATTGAAAATATGGTTTATCTTGGGATTTCTTAGCTAGTAAAACATAGTTAGTTGTATAAAATAATTGTTTGTATAAATAAATTCGACATCATCACCCTAAGAGACCAAAAAGTCGAAAAAACAGTGGTCAATTACCAGAAAACCCAAAATACAGGTGGTAAACCACATATTTGAAGTGGGGAGTCGTTTTCGGTGTTGTTTGGGCCTGTGAGTTGAAAGAGAGTGGTCCGGAGTCGATACAAGCACTCAAAGACAGAGTACCTGGGTTCGAATCCTTTTGTAGTTATAAACTTATATAATAAAAAAAACGATAAAATTATTGTCCCCCCTAGTATTCGAACTATTAAGCCTCGAAAATTGGCAAAAAAACGCAAAGTTTGGGTGTCTCAGGTACTAAAAGGTGATTTTTGAAAATGAAGGAGGCAGTAGAAAACATTAATACAAGGCGTTTTGGACCTATGGGTAGGACAAACGGAAAAAAATTATAAATTTTTATTTTTTTCGAGCAATATCTCTGGATCACTTGAAATGGATTGACCCATAATAAAATATAACCTCTCTTTCTGTTATCGCTTTATGTACTAAATAATTGACAACTCATTATACCAGGAGTAGGTTTATGTGCGAACACGCCAGTAAAGAAAGCTGGTATCCTGAGAGATCCTGCTAAATCTGATCCAACTCCTACTACTGAAGCACCAGCTCCTAAAAGTGCAGCCTGAAAAAAGTTAAAAAAAATGATTTAATGTCATAAGAGACATTGCGTTGTAATAAGTAAATAACACGAAGTTAACCGAGTCCGATAGCTCAGTGCGATCGCCTTTCGTCCTGGAGGACGAGGGTTTGAATTTAGCCGGGGCAGGACCTAGTCTAAGTCTAAAGCCACGTTTCCGTTGTCTCCAGCTCACAAAAAGTCAAAGTTCTGCAGGTTGATGGAGATGAGTGTAGGAGAGATTTATTGAGCCTTCGAATGTCCGAAAACTAAGTGAGTTAAAGTAAAGCCGTGTGCCACGAGTGACTGGGAACGAATTGCTCGGTTTTTGAAGACAAACGTCTCCTAGTAGCATTGCGGGGCTTTGACTTTCAGGTTAGGGCTAAAAAATGAGTTTGTATATACTAATGTCAGGGTTCTTAGAGGTCTCTGTTGGGTGGCGCTGGACTAGCCATAGGGCTATCTGATTCTTATTGGCTTTCTGATTATGTTCGAAAAAAATTATATAAATTTATGTATCTAATTTTTCGTATGGCGAACGATAACTCTCGAAAGCCTTCTTAAGTCGAAACGAAACTTTGCATATCGCGAAATGATGGGGAGGTTACGAAGCCTCTTGTTCGTAAAAGAATTATAACATCACCAACCCACGTTATATACTTGGGATATATAAACCTTTGGTTGGTTATATAACTAAGATTATATACACCTTGGTTGAATACGGTTTTTGTTTTAAAAAAAATTGTTATTCTACATTTATATGGCACTTTAGAATTGTTGCAAAAGAGACCTAGGAAATATAACAAGCAAAATGCAATGCTTTTTGCAATGTTTTGTTCAAACATCAGTCTATAGATGTAGTTATGCTATCCGGAAAATATTTTTTATGACGTCATTAACTCGCAAAATTACTCAGCATGGATTTCAAAAATTCATAAAACGCGGAAAAATGATACGATCAGATTGAGAGTTGGCACGCATGTAGCAGTGTTTAAAACTAATATGTGCTAAGTTTCATCTCATTATCAGCTTTAGTTTAATTTTTATTATATGACTTGTATTCGTTTTTAAAAAATTGTAAAAAAAGGAAAATAACCTAATTGAGCTAAAATATTTTGTTTTACAATCCTAACAAAATATTTATTGGATTATAAAAGTTAAGCAGCATTGAACGTGTTGTGTGCCTGGATGGGTGACCGCTTGGAATGAAGAAGCGGATGTATTTATCTGTGGACTAGCGAGGCGAAGCGACATGTTGCAGTATAAATTTAACGACTTGTATAATCTCAGGACGAGCGAGTCCGAAGTAGGGAGGATTAGCGTAGGGAATAAGTGATGAGGAAACGTTCCGAGATACCCTGTACCAGATTTTTTACCGACAGCGTAAAATAATCGTTAGAACATTAAAATAATGTAAGCGAACTTACTTATGCCAAGTTAAAGTTGACAACTTTGAGGTAAAAAAGCAAAAAACATTCTTTTTTGGCGGGTATCGGACCCAACTTTATTCCAATACCCCCGCAAGAAAAGGTTTAAGATAATTGTTACATGGCAAAGTGCCATTTAAAAAACAAATAATAATAAAACAACAATACGAAACTACCTCAATGTGACCGCGAAGCGGCCCGAGGGACTGATGCCGCTGGCTACGGGCCGGAGGCCAGTATTATACATTAACTAGGTAAAGTTTTTTAAGTTAAAGCGTATAATAACATTTTTAATAGCAATATTTATAACTTTAGTTCATCCTTGAAAATGTTTCTGTGACGCAAATTTATTTAGTACTTCTTAAAAACTTAGGTATGCATTATGTCGGAACTTTTCTCGTCAATTTCAACAATAAAAAAAAACAACTCAATATGGGCCCGGAGGAGCCATTTAGACGTTTGCATATGTATACAATAAAATATAAGTTGCGTTGACCAATTATCTTACAGCATAAAACAAAGTATTTAATTGGTCCCACTAAACTAACAAGTAAAAATTAATAATCCGTCAAATTACTCAAATAAATTTAATTAGTTTAATTGATCATTGTTAGTTTAATAAATGATATCTTGATAATTAGTTGAATATTAAGGCAGGAAGTGCAAATTATTTTTATGTTAAACAATTAAATTGGCATTTAAGAATGGCGCTGTGGCAATTAATATGAATTAAGAGGCAGAACAATGAAGGCGGTCAATGAAATGCTAGTTAAATAATCAGAAACTCGGAATAATAGAACATTTTTTATTTAATGTTTAGGAATGATCATTTTTTAATTTGTATTTTTTAAGTTCTTTTAGTTAATTATTGTGTGCCTTAATTATTTTGGCTTTTATAATACTTACTCATTTCATATATCTATATTTTTACCTAGAAAGTGGGCATCATATATATATATATATATATATATATATATATATATATATATATATTATATATTTGATGTGAAATTTCGGTCTAACCAAATGACCCCGGTGAATTCGACTATAGCAAACTGGTGTTTATAAACGCACCGTTGATACTTTGTTAACAATAACTTTGTTTACATGATTATGTTGTAATCATGTAATTTATAAATAAATAAATATTATTATTATTATTAATTACCTCTCCTCCAGATGAACCACCTGTGATTCTCCTGGTATCGTATGGATTCCTAGACGTACCCTGATACTGATTATACGTTTCCCAATTCATGCACATCTCTGGTGTGGTTGAAACCAACATAACTATGGCACCAGCACGTTTCAGCAGCGACACTGCCTCGCAGTCCTCCTTTGCAACATTGTTTCTTATATGTGTCCTCGCACCATTATTACTCATTCATAAAACAAACAAACAAACTATGAAAATATTATCACTAGTGCAGTTCTAGTACTATATGTACAGAAATCTATGGAGGCATGTGGAAGAACTGTCAAAGTGACTTCAAGCATATGGAAGGATAATTGGGCATAGAAATACAAACTTTTAAAAGACCTAACATTAAATTATTTTAATTTTTAATACTTCATCTCTAAAATTTTAATAATGTTTTACGATGAATTTTGGAGGCACATAGTTTGTTGCGGTAATAAAGTTTAGCTATTAAGTACTAGCTTACTACTTGTTTTAAGTTTTAATAAATTGATTTACCCTGATGACGACCAGGATCATTTGCAGAGTAAAGAATATTTTAAATGTTCATCTTACCTCTGACTTAAATTGGATAAGCAATAAGCAATGACGTTTGCTGTTAGGTGTTTAGCTTCATCATTTGGGTATTGGTTTAATAGGAACACATTAAACCTTCTTCCTGTTTTTCTTTTATTAAAAGTGTACTATAGTACGACACACGGCTAAAATTAGTTGACAGCGTGGGAAAATAATGCGAGGGAGCCAATGAGGTTATTCATGGATGTTAAACCACGCCCTCAATTTCAAACCAAGCCCAACCTTATTTGTTCCTCAACACTATTTTCCCACGCCATCAACTGAATTTAGCCGTGTGTCACACTATAACGTTCCTAGCTAAGAATAGACTATAACCAACTACAGTTGTCATGTCAACTAACAGTTTGACATGATCTTACACTATAACCTTTTTACTTTTCCTCATTTATAC
This sequence comes from Microvelia longipes, assembly GCA_018340805.1. NCBI lineage: Eukaryota > Metazoa > Arthropoda > Insecta > Hemiptera > Veliidae > Microvelia > Microvelia longipes. The sequence goes on from JACMZG010001914.1 coordinate 12,512,407, forward strand.
CGGAGGTTTATAGGAAAAGTTTTTGCAAAAAATACAAAACCGAGATGGAACCAGAATAATCCGTTTTATGTGTTTAAAGGTCTCCTAAGTGATTTTCACAAATCCGATGTGATGAGGAGAAATTCCGAGGTACGCCGTACCCGGAACTTTACTCGTACTCGGAAAATATCCTATATTTTTATTATTAATAACTATCGACTTTTGCCCACAAAAAGACGGATACAAGTATTCTTTTGATAAATACCTTTAACAGCGGCTGATTCCTTGACAGTAAGTGGTACTCCAAGGAGTGGCTTATTTTTTTTCCAGTAATCCACATTTGGTCTAGCTGTCAATAGCTCATCCATAACTTTAGCTTCTTTCAACGCTTCTGTGAATCTCTCTTGAACTACACTACAACATCAATCATTTGTCCTTGTTCACAAATAAGGTTTGAAAACCTTAATTCCTGCAGTTATTTGGGACCGATAGAGAAAACTCCTCATTAAGACTACAATTTTTTTTACAAAATTTCAATGGCCTCCGTGGTCGAGGTCACGAGGTCGTTAAAGCGTCAGTATTTATACTGACCTTTCAAACCACAGAGGTCTTAGGTTCCCATCCCAGGTTACGCTCTCAGTTTATATAATTATTGTTCAAATAAATAATAGTCAACTTTAGAATACACTTGGAGCGTAATGGTTCCAAGTATGAGGTTGTTCCCGCAAGGGTTATCCTTGATAAACCGAAAGGTTCTAAACGGGCCTTATTATTATTATTATTATTATTGGTATTTCTTCTCTGGACTTTGACTCGTCACCTTATTTATCTTATTTTGTTTTTACTTGATTGTGTTTTCACAATTAATTTGTGGTGTTACACACCTCGATTTTTATGTTACAACATATGTAAAATCACACTAAAATTCATGTAAGCATTTAAAGGCCTGCATGTTTGGATTATGTAAGCATTTACATGATTATGTAAGCATTTTAAAGCATGTTAGGATTATGTGTTTCATAAAAAACTCCGAAACCTGGATGAAACCGGCATTATCAGTTTCAGGCGTTTTTAGGGTCTCCTGAGTGATTTTTGCAAAGTTGTTTGTCTGTATTTGTGTGTGTGTCTGTTTCTATAGGCCCAAATGATGGCTTCATGCTAAGGTTAGAGCTCTTTGCCAATAAAAAATCTATTTGTCGACTCTTTTCTTTTATACCCATAAAAGAAATAGGTATAAAGCGACTTTACTAGTCCTTTATATCATGCAAAGCGACTCCACTAGTCCTTCATATCATGCAAAGCGACTCCACTAGTCCTTCATATCATGCAAAACTACTCTACTAGTCCTTTATATCATGTAAAGCGACTCCACTAGTCCTTCATATCATGCAAAGCGACTCCACTAGTCCTTCATATCATGCAAAGCGACTCCACTAGTCCTTAATATCATGCAAAGCGACTCCATAGTTTCTTCATATCATGGCAACTTAGTCGAAACGACTCCACTAGTCCTTCATATCATGCAAAGCGACTCCACTAGTCCTTCATATCATGCAAAGCGACTCCACTAGTCCTTCATATCATGCAAAAGCGACTCCACTAGTCCTTCATATCATGCAAAACGAATCCACTAGTCCTTCATATCATGCAAAGCGACTCCACTGTCCTTCATATCATGAAAACGACTCCACTAGTCCTTTATATCATGTAAAGCGACTCCACTAGTCCTTCATATCATGCAAAGCGACTCCACTAGTCCTTCATATCATGCAAAGCGACTCCACCTAGTCCATTCATATCATATGCAAGCGACTCACTAGTCCTTCACTATCATGCAAAGCGACTCCACTAGTCCTTATATCATGCAAACGACTCCACTAGTCCTTTATATCATGCAAGCGACCCACTAGTCCTTCATATCATGCAAGCGACTCCAAGTCCTTCAATCATGCAAAAGCGACTCCACTAGTCCTTCATATCATGCAAAAGTTTGTCTTCTTATCTTGAAATCAATCTGAATGTATATCTAATGAAGCTATTAATCTATACCTAAATATTTATTTTCGGGACAACTCACCAATTAATAATAGGATTGACTTGCTTAATTCTTTGAATATATGCTGCCATTACATCTTCGCATTTAATCTGTAAAAATATGATGACTTATTAGGATTTAATATAAAAAATATTTCAAGGATAAATAAATAAATAAATAAATAAATAATAATAAATATATATATATATATATATATTATTATATTATATATATATTATATATATATTTATTTATATATATATGTGTGTGAGAGTGGCTTTAAAACAATGTATAACATGGCGTGTCATCAGCAAAGAGTAAAAGCAGGTTCCTTTTAATAAGCATATATTTTAATATACATAACATATTGATGTATACTTAATTTAACTTCAAGGAGCCATAGCGAGCCTTAGAGACCTGCGTAGTGGACCCTTCAGGTTAGACTAAGACAAAATGCCATGTTTTTACATATTATTATATTGGTCCGTCCCGGTGGTGTTCTGGTTAGCGCGTGCGCCTGCTACACAAACTGTACGGGTTCGATCCCGGTCGGGGCCTCTAGGTTTTTCATGCGAGGGATGGAAATCCTTTAACGTGCCGTCCTTCGAAAAAGACCATAAGCATCCGTTGGTTCCGAGCCTGTGCGATGTCAGGTACTCGTAAAAGATCTTTAACCATAAATGAATCTGGGCTTAGGCCCCATTAAAGACCCTTAATAGTTGCTCACATAAAATATATACATATTTCTGCCATATGGTTTCGAGAGGAGGAAAGCTTAGTCTAGCAGTGGGACACGTGTTGTTTCTTATCAAAGCTATAGAAACTTATAGTAAAGTCTTGGCTCTTCTGATCATTAGACACAGAATGCCTGCGCACTAAAGGATTCATAAAGTATAACTGTGATTCACTGTCTAATAAAGCGATTCCACTAGTCCTTCATATCATGCAAAAGATTGTCTTCGTATCTTGAAATCAATCTGGATGTATATCTACAGGAGGGATTCACTGTCTTCTATCTAAGGGTTTTAGTGAAAAGGGCCCATAACGTGTCCTACTTGATAGGTGAGTTCAACTCTCCCTAATTAATATCACTACCACATATTATAATCAAACAACAACAATGAAGGCCCCGAGCCACCAAACAGGTCACGGCCGCATAGCGGTTGCGGGCCGAAGGTCCGTAGTTTTACCTCAAGTATATAAATATTACCTTTCTATTCCTAATGTCATTAGCAAGTTGAGTGGCACTCATAGTTATCAGAGTGCTAGATATAGGAGGCAGCGCCTTACTAGATTGAAGAGGTATCAAACATGTTTTCAATAATATAATAGGTCGTGCTAGGTAGACGAGCATGCCAAATATCCTATGGGTAATCGCTGATAACCATCCTGATTCTGCTAACTGTAATATAGGTATAAATATAAAAGAATTTGTAGATTATCCAATCAAGCATAAAAGTGGTTTTTTATTGCTGGGAACATTAGTTTATTGACGAACGATAGATTGCCGAGCAATAAACATTTAATAATATCAACACCAACAACGTCTTTCCCCTAAATTAAAACTTTATTTTGCAGAGTCGGCTTGCGGCAATAATGCCATTTACAGTGCCGTGGTGAGATGTTGAGTCTTTCAATTTATGGAATCTGACTTCAGAATTGAAGAGACTTGAAAGACTCAACATCTCACCTCGGCACTGTAGATGACATTATTGCCGAAAGCCGGCTCTGCAAAATAAAGTTTAAATTTAGTGAAAAGACGTTGTTGGTGTTGATATTATTGAAGGAAATTCCACTGCGCCTTTCAAGTTCTTTGCTTTGAGGTTGTTTACATTATAGAGCATATGCTATATACAAACAATAAAAACAAAACTCTGATATTTTACTCAAATTTATTATTAATACTTGTGTGTGTCTCCATAAGTGTCACCATGCTACGAATCAGCAGTGAAGTATAGTTTATTTAATCTAATAAATTTAGTCTCTTCTGTGCTCTAAACTAATTCTCATGAACTTAAATTTATTATTTTTCTTGTATCGAGACAAAAGTCATTCGTAGTAACGATGTTCGAGTGATGCGTTCGCTTTACCTCTCAGTCCCTAGGGTTGTCCGACGAACAATGTCTGTGTAATTAAGACCCTTGGTGATAATTTATTTTTAATATATAAGTTAGAGCCGCATTTATGAATAAATATTTTCCCTCGAATTTTGTAAAAAAAAACCACATTATTTGAAAATTCCCCTTCATAATTTTGTTTATACTTAAGTGAGAAAGCTCTTCTTGTTACCAATACAATTATTGCATTGAGTACTCAAACTTTATAGAATGACTCGCGGTTAAAATCAGTTGACAGCGTGGAAAAATAGTGTTGAGAAACCAATGAAGTAGGCCTGATATAAAATTGTGGGAGTGGTTTAACATCTAGGACTAACCTCATTGGCTTCCTCGCACTATTTCCCTATGCTGTCAACTGATTTTAACCGTGTGTTATTTTATAATCTTCTTTTATCGAATTAAAAGAAGCACTCGTCGTTCTCTGTTTGGCTCCACCTGCTGTCCCCGGGACAGCTAAGCGCGGAGCTGCGACCAGTCTCCCTATGACTATAACAAGACTACTTTGAGGCCTGCTTAGATCACCGTAGTTTTGTA
>JACMZG010001914.1:12522071-12528169 GCA_018340805.1 Microvelia longipes
TTGTAACTTCTTTAGATGGTTACTCCTCTGTGACTTTCTTCAATTTGCTTCACCCTTGTAAAATCTATAGATAGTTACTCCCCACTTTAGTTTGGTATACTATTGTTATTTCTGTAGATGCTTACTCACCTATGACCTTCTTCAACTTGTTGCATCTTGTAATTGCTTTAGTTGGGTTATTACTCCAGCTTAATCAATAAATAAGCAAACATTTCTGTTACAAATTCCCTCAAACAAGTCGATGCAAACTATTGGGTAAGAACTAAAGAAATACAGAGGAGTATATTTACCTACCTAAAGAGGCCACACTGGATATTATTTTTTATAAAGAACTTTTTTAAAGAAGGAAACTTTAGAGGTGATTTGCACATTGATTTATATACAAGGGGAAATTTTAAATAGGTGCACATTTTAATTTAATATTTTTAGGAACTCGCTCAAAGGAAAATCGAGCTAATTTAATTGGAGGTTATTTTTATTATTTATACGTTTTAATTTAAGCTTTCTTATCATATCTAAAAATACATACATAGATAATCCTTGAACGTACTGTTTGGCTTGACAAAATTCATTGACATTGAATATTAAAATTTATATAACAGTTTATTATTATTATTATATTTATTATATATATATATATATATATATATATATATATTATATATATATATATATATATATATATATATATATTGATAATCGTGTAAGGTGTGAAAACCCTTTTCCAAACAGTTAAATCGCATAAAGTAATTGATTACGACAGCAAATTGAAAAACCTTATTTTTTTAATGTAATCCTAAGTTTGTTAATATTAGTGTAACTCTAAGGGTGTCCTCACTCGAAGGCTTATATTCCGGGTTTACACACACCATGATTCTTTGCTTACTGTTAACACAAAAAGTTTCAATTAGGGTTCTTTACAAAAAATCGGGGTTCAGGTAGTACTTTTTAGACTCGCTTCGCTCGTCCTCAGAATGTCCAGAGCTTAAGATAGTTGTACTTTCGTCTCGCGACCCTCGACCTTAGAACGAATTATTGGGATGTTATGACTTCAGGCGTATTTTGCTCGTCTGAAAACCCAAAGCTTCGCTCGTCCTCAGGCAGTAAATACGTCCGATAATCCAAACCTGAAGGTGGCATTTCTTCGGTTTCGCATTGCTTGACTTCAGAATAAAATAGTGATCCTAAGATTAGGGTGTTATGCGCTCGATCTTAGAATTATAAGGTGGTAAAATTTCTAAGGTTAGTGAAAGCTTAGACAAGTATTACAGTAAGTAAGTATTTTATCATTTAAAACTAAAACTACGTTTCTCGCTCACAAAAGCATCAATAGTTTATTAAGTGCACAAAACATTTTAAAACTCATAAATTACCATTAATATTTCGTCTTAATAATTTAATATAGCATAATTATAATGTTGCTAAAATATTATGTTTAAAAAGTACATCGATAACATGAAAATTATTGTTATCACATTTGATAAGAGTGATTTCCCGCCAGAAATTTTACTAATAAAACTGTGAAGCTGTTTTGCAATAGAATAAAGCAGCTAGGAGTCTACAAATAAAAGGTATGTTAGCAACATAATATAACCCGCAAATAGTTCTAAATAAATCCGCTGTGGTGACATACCAGTCCTGCCTTGAAAAACATGCCCCCACAACAACATTGAACTTTAAAAATTAATTAAAATTAATTGAAACACTTAAAACAAATTTGTAAGTGCTATTATTCATTAAATGTAGTACACTTTTAAATAAAAATATATTTGGCAAGCCTGCATCGTCCTCATTAAAAGACAAACAGTAATTGGGTTTATTTTTTTTTTTTTGAAAAAATATTCTGCTTTTTTCTAAGTTAACGTAATTTATACTTTTAGCACTAAACTATATCTTACATCTTTTCAGTTAATTTAGTAAAGAAAAATTTTATAAAAAAATGAAAAAACTTACTTTTATGAACATATAACTTGGGTTATAATATCTATCAGTATTAATGTCACTTCACAAACAATCGTTTAACACTACTGTATTATAACATATTGACTAATTTTTATAATCCTCGAAACCTAATGTGTTTTATCACTATACTTATACGAATGAGTATTTAATTACTAGTCCCACTAACATTATAAATTCTTATCACTTACCATTCTAATCACTAATAATGCAAAAAATTAAAATCGATAAGCGATAATACTGATATTGATTGAAAAGATAAACTGAGGTGTACCAGTGTTATATAAAACACTACCAACTGATCAATTCACTTATAGTCATAAATATTTATGATTTCCGGTTTTCCTTGGATTTTCTTGTTTTTCTTATTCTTCGTAGGTGTTTAATTTACTTTTTTCTATTTTTCTATTATTATTTTTTTTTTCTATTTAATATATTTTTTTTTAAAAATGTAAGTAATGCTCTTAACTATTATTTTAATAAATGAATTTTTCAATAAATAAATATTAAAAATTTGACGAATATTATTTATTTAAAATTAGTGAGCAAGATAAAAAATAACCTTCACTGTTTTAAATAGAATGCTTATATAATGGATATTAAAATAATTGCTCTATATTACGTATTCTTTTATAAGATGATCTATATAAGTTAAATGTATTAACTATAAGCAATCTATGTTTAAAGTCTCTATCATATGGTAGGTGTTTTTATAGGCTGTGTCTAAATTTAAATATATATTTCAATGTTATTTTTAAATGCATGCATTTGAGTGCATGCATGTGCATGTGTATTGCATGTCTTAAGAAACACTTGAATACACATAAGCCACAGTTTATTTGTATATGTATTGCATATGTTAGTGCATGACATTTGCATCACGTTAAATTTAATTATAGGTAATGTTATCAATTATAATAAAAATTATACGCAAATAACATTAATAATACAATAATATATTATTGAAGGGATTAGAATATAACAGTTCTTTTGTTTATTACTATTCTTTCTTTTTATTGGAAAAAAATTACATTTTTATTTTTCCTCATTTCCACTGTTGGTATAAATGAGGCAAAAGCATTGCCTTGGTAAAAAATCTGAAACCGGAACAACCTGAGTTATACGGTTTATGTGTTTTTAAGACATACTAAGTGTGTGTTATCATCACATCTCCCAGTGCAAACATATATGCTACGGAGTTGAAACTTGCTGCAAAAATCAATCTTTAGGATGAAAAATAATGTCTTATGACGTCATTAACCCGCAATACCGACTCAGATAAAAATTTGTTAATCGGTTTAAGATTTGGCACGTATCTAGTCATATATGAGACCAATGAATGTGCTAAGTTTCATTTTATTATCAGCATTAGTTTAGTTTTTATATGAATCACTTACGTCTTTAAAAAATAGCGAAGCATCGACAAATAATGCAATTAAGTCAACTTAATGCGGTACATGTATACCCTTTACGTAATACAACAGTACACTAAGTTTCGTTTAGTTTCGAATATTATTTATTAAAAATTAGTGAGCAAACATAACCTTCACATAACATAAAGCATAATACATAAAGCAACATAAAACATAACCGTAGACAAGCATATCTACGGTTCTTGTAGGATCATAAAAGTTAAGCAGCATCTTGCTCTGGTCGGTGTCTGGACCCTAAAATTTTGTATAAAATATTTCACTTAAATGTTGGTAGAGCGTTATCAAATTGATTAAGACATTTATCTATTGTTAAAAATGCATCAAATACATATAAATATCTATAGTGTAAAAATAGAATAAACTATCTATTATTTCAGCAGTCAAAACTATATTAATGTACTACTATCAGTTTACCAATCTTTATATCAGCAGTTAAATAATGTATTTAAATATCTATTTATTATATATTTTAATGTTTAAAAAAGCTCAAAAAGAAAGATTAAAATAACTGTCCTAAATGTTAAATTTAGCAAATAATTTATTTCATAAATAGTATTTTCTGCTAATGATAAAGACGATGTTAACATGTCGAGTGTTGGGATAATACTGACACTAAAGATATTTATGTTAAGACATAATTATTGTAATAATGATGTTTGATAATTGAACGAACGTAAGTGAGTTCTTACATTTCAGAAGATTGGACGGCGCGTATGTTTGTTGTATGTTTGTATGTTTGTATGTTTGTATGTTTGTGTGTTTGTGTATTTGTTTGTACGTGTCGCGATAACTGCCGTAAAAATTGACCGATTTTGATAAAATTTTGTATACAGGAAACCTAATTATGTGTCAGAGCTGTATAGTTTTTTGGTAATATTCCGAAAAATATTTTCAAAATGGCTGCCAATATGGCGGACCGGATAAAAAAAAATTTTAAGCGAAAAAATCGTGTTGTATATCGTTTTAAAGCTCTCTAAGAGTAGAAAAAGAAATATATGTTTCATGGTCAACATTTAAAAATTTTTTGATAATTTAAAAATGGCGGCTAAAATAATGAACTCAAAAAATTTAAAATTAAAGGAATAACTCGAGTAATATATCGTTGTAAAGCTCTTGATTAGTAGAACAAAAAATGTTATATAAAATTCCGAAAAATTCAACATGGCGGCCATAATTTAATATAATAATTAGTTTTGTACTAATTTTATAAGAATGTACAAGATAAAGATATATTGTAATATACTTTAGATACTTTTATACAAATTAAATTAACTATACGTCAGAGCTGTACAGTTTTGGTAATTTCCGAAAAATATTTTCAAAATGGCGGCCAATATGACGACCGAATAAAAAAATTGAGCGATGAAATCGTGTTGTATATTCGTTTTAAAGCTCTTAAAGAGTAGAAAAAGAAAATATATCGTTGTATTATGATAAACATACGCAATTAGCGAGCGAAGCGAGCCTTTTTTACTATGCATTGTAAATATGCACACTGTAGCGAGCGAAGCGAGCCTTTTTTGCTATGAATTAATATAAATCTACGCAATCAAGCGAGCGAAGCGAGCCTTTTTTACTATTATTATTATTAATATACGCAATCTAGCGAGCGAAGCGAGCCTTTTTTACTATATATTATTATAAATAAAAGCATTCTAGCGAGTGAAGCAAGCAATTTTTTACTTTGTATTATTACAAATATAGCAATTTAGCGAGCGAAGCGAGCCTTTTTTAGTATGCATTATTATAAACCTGTACACTCTAGCGAGCGAAGCGAGCCGTTTTTGCTATGCATTAATATAAATCTACGCAATCTAGCGAGCGAAGCGAGCTCTTTTTACTATGTATTATTGTAAAAGTAGCAATCTAGCGAGCGAAGCGAGCCTTTTTTACTATGTATTATTGTAAAAGTAGCAATCTAGCGAGCGAAGCGAGCCTTTTTTTATGTATTAATATAAATATACGTAATCTAGCGAGCGAAGCGAGCCTTTATTTTAACTTTGTATTATTATAAATATAAGCAATCTATAGCGAGCGAAGCGAGTCTTTTTTTAACTTTGAACTATGATAAATATAAGCATTCTAGCGAGCGAAGCGAGCCTTTGTTTTAACTTTAAATTATTATAAATATAAGCAATCTAGCGAGCGAAGCGAGCCTTTTTTACTCTGTATTACGATAAATATAAGCATTCTAGAGAGCGAAGCGACCCTTTTTTATGTATTATTATAAATATAAGCAATCTAGCGAGCGAAGCGAGCCTTTTTATTATGTATTATGATAAATATAAGCATTCTAGCGAGCGAAGCGAGCCTTTTTTTACTTTGTATTATTATAAATATAAGCATTCTAGCGAGCGAAGCGAGCCTTTTCTACTATGTATTATGATAAAGATAACCATTCTAGCGAGCGAAGCGAGCCTTTTTTTAACATTGAATTATTATAAATATAAGCAATCTAGCGAGCGAAGCGAGCATTGTATCATAATACATTTTTACTATGTATTATGATAAATATACGTATTGTAGCGAGCGAAGCGAGCCTTTTTGATTTTATACTTTAAAATAGTATAGCGTCCGAATGTTTGGATAGACTATCTTCGCTTGCTTTAAATAAATAATTTTATTTGATGTATTCTTTTGACGTGAGTTCTTGATGCAACGCATTACTAGTAAGTAATGAAGTTTAAAGAACAGAAAGTTTTTCAT
>JACMZG010001914.1:12536609-12566609 GCA_018340805.1 Microvelia longipes
TTAAGTTGTTTATACAAAACTAATTAATTCTTTTTGCTCTGCTGCTTTAATTTTGATTATTTTTACTTTTTCTCATTTATACCGTAGGTAAAAGTAATGTTTTAAACCGGGATGATAACGGAATCATTTGTTTCAGGCGTTTTAAGGGCTCCTGAGTGGTTTTTGCAAACTTGTCTGTTTGTATGTATGTGTGTGTGTGTGTCTGTTATCACCATAGCGCCCAGTGTATTAATCTAGAGTTGAAATTTGTACAAACATACCGCTTTAGTTGTGCTATTCGGAAAATATTTTTTTTATGACACCATTAACTCTCAATATTGACTCAGCGAAAATTTATAAACGCGAAAAATGATGCGATCGAATTGAGAGTTAGCTTGTATGTGACTATGTATAAGACTAACATATGTGTCAAGTTTCATCTCATTATCAGGATTAGTTCAATGTGTATTAAATGACTTGTGTACGTTTTTTAAAAAAAATGTGAAAAATGTCCCAATGGAGTTGAAATTTGATAGAAGTGTATATTATTACCTAATAAATAAGTACACAAAGTTTCGTTTTAAATTAGTGCCTGGATAAATGACCACTGGGAATGAAACGAATGTATTTAGTATCTGAGGACGAGCGAAGCGAGTCCGAAGACGTGTCGCAGTAAAATTTAACGACTTGTACTTCTGAGGACCAGCGAAGCGAGTCCAAAACTAGGAGGATGAGCGTAGCGAATCTGACGTAATGAGGAATAGTTCCGAAGTACCCCGTACCCGATTTTTTATCTTCACCTACGATTACACAGTACTCTTTATATTTTAATGAAAGGAATGTTTTTATTTGTTTTACATACCGGAATTAAATGCTTTTGGTGAGTTGTAGTCAATCCAGCGTGTAAATAATACAATATTTAACACCTAATTTCTTAAGATTATTAAAAAACTAACGTTTCTTAACTAACAAATTTAAATTAAATTAATAAAATAAACTATTAAGTTTTAATTAGAGTATAACAACACAATCATCAAATATATACATTATTTAAATACCTGACTATAATTTTATTAAATTTAATTAAACTGTAACTCCCTTACTTTGTACAACAATATTGTTTCATTTTCTTACAATTAATAATTTATAAGATATAGCTCATCATTTGCGATTGGTGTTTTAAAATGTATGTTATCAATTTGAGGTCAGTTTTGTTATCAATCCACCTCAGGGTTTTATCACAGTTTAGCGAAAGATATTTCATTTTAAATATTATTATTACTTATTAACTTACTCTAATTTTTTATTATTCAATACGTTTTTTTTTATTTTTTTTTCATTTATACCTTGGTATATAGGAAAGAAGTATTGTGTAAGAAAATAAGTTTGATTGTGTGTTATCATCGTAGCTCCCAGTGTATTTATGCTAGAGAGTTAAAACTTTGCACGAAAATCAATCTATAGGTGTAGTTGTGCTATAAGACTGTGCGTAATAATGTTGCGATCAGTTTGAGATTTGGCGCCCATGTAGCTTTGTATAAGGCTTACATATAAGCCAAGTTTCATCTTATTATCAGCATTAGTTCAATTTTTATCGAATGACTTGAGTACGTTTATAAAAAATTGTAAAAAAATCGTAAAATAATCCAATTGAATTGAAATTTAGTATGGATGATGATTGGGGTTGGAGCCGAGGATAGACCCCATTTGCACTGCGACTGGAAGTCTATTGTACAATCTGAATTTTACAATTCAGATTTTCAAACATTTCAACAATGAAATTTAGTATGCAAGTGTATACCTTTGCGTAATTTATAAGTACGCCTGGTTTTGTTTCAATACAATAAGTATATCCATAATTTTTGTTGGATCATAAAAGTTTAGCAGCATCAATTGTGGTCAGTGCTTGGATGGTTGACCGCTGGAAATTAAACGGATGTATTTACTATCCGAGTCCGAAGAGGCGTTGCAGCATAAATTTAACGACTTTTTTATTCTGAAAACAAGTGAAGCGAGTCCAAAGTAGGGAGGATGAGCGCAGCGAATCCAATGTGGTGAAAAAAGGTACCGAGGTACCCCGTACCCGTTTTTTTATTAATGAATAACACTCAAATTATATGTTTTGCTGATAATTCTCTTTCAAGTTGTTGTACTTTGATCACTGATACTGATGAATGATTTTTATATTTTAAACTCTGGTTTTCATTAACATTCAAATTTGAGAAGAGACGTTCTCCCTTATTAACAGACTAAGGTTGATGTACTAAGGTTGGCTGCACCCAGATTAAAAAAAAATCAAAATCCATAGTATCTTTAACCTGTATGCACCCAGGTGCAGAGTAACCGGGGAAATCCCCCCATACCTATTAAGGGGTGCTAAACAAAATATTTTTTTTAATTTAATTTAATTTAAAAATATGAAATTTCATATATATATATATATATATATATATATATATATATATATATATATATATATATATAATATATATATATATGTTCTTAAAACACCTATTTAAAACACCTATATTTTTCTGTTTTAAGGGATCTCTGAAACGATTTTGATCTGGTTTTCGGGTGCATCTCTAGGAAGGGGGTAGAATGTTAAATGATGTGGTAGAAAAGTTAAATGTTATATTAGGGGCTTGTTTATTATTTTTTTCTTTTGCAATACGTTTCTATCTTATAGTGTGACATCATTATGTCTTATTAGGTCAACGTGTTATGTTTGACATCGTTTTACGGTAAATATTGATATTACCTGAATCATTTTAAACCCAATTAGTTTTTAAAGAAAGAAGTAGGTTTGATGTCGCTTCTGAGATATGAAATGATTACATAATGTAAAATTTCGATATAGTTAATCTTTGTTTAGATAAAATATAATAAATTTTACGATGAGTCAATCATATTTAAACAAAATTTTCATAATTATTAAATAGGGTAAATCCTAGGTTCGAAACCCGGGCTATGATCTCAGTTTACATGTATAGTTATAAAAATATTGGTTTTCCACCCTTTTCCACTAATTTAAAAGAAGATTTTGTCCTATAGGGTGGTAATAAACAACAATGATTAGTGTAACGTTTCGGCTATAAAGCTATTATCAAACATTCAAGTAAGAAGTAGACATCTTAAAGAAAAGAGCTAGAAAATTAATATAGAAACCAGCACCAAGAGAAAAAAATCATCAATGATTTTTTTTCTTTTCTATTTCTTGGTGCAGACTTCTTTAAATTTTCTTGCTCTTTTCTAGTTTTTTGTACTGCTCTTTTTGCTTCTTGCTTTCACCAGCCTCACTTTAATTTTTACTTAGATCTGTGCAATAAAGAGGTGATAGATAATTTCAGTAGTTTTTAGTAGTATTTTTCTTTTTGAGTATGACTCTCTTTAAGATGTCTACTTTTTCCTTGAATGTTTGATAATGGCTTTATAGCCGAAACCTTACACTAATCATAGTTTTTTGTTACCACCCTATGGGACACAATCTTCTCTTAAGTGAATAGTTAATGTTGGATTTCGCCAAAATTAATTAATTCTTAGTTAATACTTCGTTTTTTATACGTTTATCCTACAAATGTATATTTTAAATAAATCGTTTGTATAAAAAAACTAATATTAAATCAATTGCACGTTAAACTAATCATGGTTTAAGATAAAATTATTTGCTGGGTACTATGGTTGCAATTGCATACATGCGTTTTATGAATGGCTAGTTTCTATTTTTAGCGCCTTAAAAATCAGGTAATATACAAAACCTGCTATACACTGGTGTAATGTTTACATTATCAGTGAGTATTTTTATAAGGGATCAGTGAGTCCTTCTCTCTTTTAAAAACCACCCCTTCTCCCTCCATGACCTGAATCTCATAAGCTATTTTTCTTTTGAAAATTTCTAAAATTGTTAATTCAATTCCATTTCATAAATTTTAAATACTTTAAAATTCTACTGTAGTATCTATTCTAGTAATAAAAGTCTTCACTAAGTTTCAGCCATTTCTATTGTAAGACTAAATTTACAATGACATAAATAATGACAATATAAAAATCAACATAAACAAACTCTAAATACCATATTACCTCCCCCCTCTTACCAAGCTGAACCCTTATCGGCCCTAAGCTGATCAGCATGTACCCTACGCTTCTCATCCCCTATCTCCACAACATAAGATAACTCACCAGTTCTTGTAATAACCGTCCCCTGGCTATAATCTTTCCCACCTTTTCCTAAAACCCATACTCTATCCCCTTCCTCAAACTCTCTCCTCTTACTCTTCTTGTCGTGATACACCTTACGCTTTGCAGCAGCCTCATCTATCGCCTGCCTCGGGTCAGGTTTAAGTAAATCTAACCTGTTTCGTAGCCGGTGTCCTAATAATAACTCTGCTGGTGCGTAGCCTGTTGACTTATGAGGCGTGTTACGATATGATAATAAAAACTCTTGTAACCTTTGATCGATATCTTTCCTTCCTCCCTTTGATGCCTTCATTCTTTCTTTAAAAGTTCGCACCATTCGCTCTGCTTGGCCATTTGATTTCGGGTGGTAAGGTGTTATCTTAATATGTGTAATACCATTCATCTCACACCATTCTTTAAATTCTAAAGATGAAAATTGCGGCCCATTGTCTGACACAATGCTCTTTGGCAATCCAAACCTTGCAAATACTTCTCGTAACATCTTGATTGTTTTGCTTGATGATGTTGCCTGTGTTGGTAAAATTTCCACCCACTTTGAGAATGCGTCTATCACTACCAGCCACGATTTTCCCTCAAACGGCCCCGCGTAATCGATATGCACTCTTGCCCAAGCTTCCGCCGGCGTTGCCCACGAAAATAGTGGTGATTCTATCTCTCTCGGTCGAACAGTCTGACAAGAGATACAATTCCTAACATACTGTTCTAGGTCATTATTCATACCTGGCCACCATACATAAAACTTGGCAGATGCTTTCATCCCGCAAATTCCGGGATGACCCTCGTGGATTATTTCTAAAACTCCTTCTCTTAGCTTAACTGGTACAACTATTCGTCCCATCCACAACAAGACTCCCTCTTCATAAGATAACTCCCCTCGCTTCTCGTAAAATGTCATTATTGATTCGGGTATTCCTCTCTTCTCTTTAGGCCAACTTGATGTTATGAATCCAATTACTTTTTTTAACCTGTCATCTTTCAATGTCTCTTCTTTTAGTTTTTTCTTTGAAATCATGAGGTCTGGTAATCTTAGATGACACAGATGGTCCCTCTTAAATTCATCTAGACTGTCTTTTTTGGCCTTCTTAATGGTAATCTAGATAATAAGTCTGCCGTGTTGTTCGAAGTACCCTCTACAAACTCGATTTTATATCTATAACTAGCTAAAATCAATGCCCACCTATTTACTCTGTTAGCTGTCATCTTCCCTATGGGTTTATTTTCCCCAAATATGTGAACCAATGGTTTATGGTCCGTTCTTAGTATAAACTCTTGGCCAAATAAATATTGTGCAAATTTCAATACTGCGAAAATCAGTCCCATGGCTTCCTTTTCTATCGTTGCATACCTCTTTTCAGCCTCGCTCAAGCTCCGAGATGCATAGGCCACTGGTCGCTCTTCTCCAGAAGGATACCTATGTAACAACACAGCTCCCAATCCTGCATCACTTGCGTCACTACAAACCACCAATGGCACATGTGGGTCATAAAGTGCTAGAGCATTTTTTGTAGTCAAACTGTTTTTTAGGTACTCCATTGTCTTTTCTTCTTCCCTTGTCCAAACCCATTGCGAATTTTTCTTAGTTAATTGTGTAATGGCGTACAAATTGCTTGGAGATTAGGGATGAACCTAGAAAAAAAATTGACTGTTCCTAGAAATGATCTTAATTCTTTCACGTTTTTTGGCGTTGGCATGTTCTTAATTGCTTCCACGTGTTCTTCCGTAGGATGTATTCCTTCACTATTAACTCGATGCCCTAAATACTTCACTTCTTCACAGAACCATTGGCATTTCTTTTCCTGTATTTTGATACCAACACTTGCTAACCTTTGAAGAAGTTTTGTTGTTCGTTCTAATAGTTCGTCTAAGGTTCTTGCAGATACTATCAGATCGTCAAGTAGCCCCGCTGCTCCATCCAAGCCCGCTGTGATAGTATCCATGATACGCTGAAACAAAGATGGCGCCGTATTGATTCCGAAGGGTAGTCTGGCATAGCGGAAAAATCCCTTGTGCGTAGCTATGACAAGTAGTGGTCTACTCTCCTCCTCCACTTCAACCTGTAGGTATGCATCTTTCAAATCTATTACACAAAAGTATTTTGCACCTTGAAACTTGGTCACGATATCGTCAAATGTTGGCAATGGATGCTTTTCTGGTAAAACATATTGATTAAGTGTCACCTTAAAATCTGCACAAATACGAATCTTGCCAGTAGGCTTAACAACAACAACTATTGGTGACGCCCAAGTCACTGGTTCTTTTGTCACGTCTACTTTCTCTATAATGCCTTCCTTAGTAAGCCTGTCAAGTTCTTCTTCTACTCTTGCTCGTAGAGCATAAGGTACCGGTCTCACTTTACATATTTTAGGTACAGCAACAGGTTTTATAAAAAGTTTTGCTTTGTGTCCTTCAACCTTACCAACTCCTTCTGATGTTAATTCCGGCATGCTGCGCAACACTTTGCTCATCTCATCCCTATATTCTGTCAATTTCTTGTCTAACGTTTCCTCCTTGAAGTCTTTACTCTTTTCTTTAGCTATTACACTACACACTCTTGCCCCTTGCGGTAACGGAAGTCCAAATTCTAATACCCAGTTTAGCCCAAAAAGTGGTATATCTTCTTTTTTTATGACACACAAGCTTACCTTTCTAGTTTTTCCAAATGCTTTTACCTCTACCTCCGCTTTCCCTACAGTTTGTACTGGTACCTCTGTGTACGCTGTAAGTTTTCCTGTCTCCTTGAGCCTTGGTGCCCCTATCTTTTTCCAAACAGTTTCACTAATGACGGTTACAGACGCCCCAGGATCGTATAACATAGGAACTTGCACCTTGTTTATGTAAATATTATCTAACATTACCTTACTAGCAGCTATCGATCTTTTCCCTAACGTCCTAACTGCCCCATACCCTTTAGATTTATCGCTATCGCTATCCTGATCTGAACTATTGATATCCTGTTCCCTAATTCTATGGTTCAGCCTCCTAACATCCCTATTTTGATTCTCTATTTTAGCTCTTCCTTTTACAATACAGACTTTAGCTAAAATGATTTTCCTGTCCGCATGCTAAGCATTTTTTTCCTTTGGCATAGCAAGCCTTGCCTTCTTTATGTAAATAATCCCCACAACTAAAACAATCCCTACCCTAACTAATGTAAAAATGTTTCGGTTGCTCTGCCTTTGCGCCACTGATGATGGTCCTGGTTTTGACTCAGTCTTACTAGTTTGTACTCTGTTAATATCATCTTGCTTCGCATTGCTAATTCCAGCGTTCAGCTCAGCTTCGCCATCGTTAGCTTGTTCTAGCGATAAAACCGTTTTTAAAACATTTTGCAAGGTTGTATAATTCTTTGGATGTAATTTTATAACCTCTCTTTGCCACTTAGTATGATTTAACCCTATAACTAATTGATCTCTGAGCCGCTCGTCAAGGGACCTTCCAAACTCACAATGAAGTGCCGAACTTCTTAGTCTAGCAATAAATTTTACAATGGACTCTCCCTCTTTGCGTTGCTGTAGAGCAAATTTTTTTCTTTCAGCAAAAATAAATGTTGGTTTTACATAAAACTCAGCCAAAACCTGTTTTACTTCGTCATAGGATATGTCATCCATATCAACGTCAATAAATTTATCTAAAATTAATTTAAATCCTTCCGGTCCAACTTTGCTCATTAGTAGCTTTCGTTTGATGTCGTCATCGCCCGGTCCATTCAAGCCTTGTATATCGCATTCCAGCTCGAATCTCTTTATATAATAGTCCCACGACTCAATAGATTGATCAAAAGTGTTAAACCTAAATTTAGATACGATATTGTCTTTTTTCATACCTAAAACCTGTTCCTCTGTCTCTTCATCTGAGTCTCCTCTCCGAGATCTCCTGTTTCTTTTACTCATATCCTCGTCGCCAAATGTAGTATCTATTCTAGTAATAAAAGTCTTCACTAAGTTTCAGCCATTTCTATTGTAAGACTAAATTTACAATGACATAAATAATGACAATATAAAAATCAACATAAACAAACTCTAAATACCATATCTACCTTAGGTCAAAATTAAATTGGTTTTTGTTCCAAAATAGAGTATTTTCGTACGTATGTGTAATTTGTGCTTGATGGCGTTTAGGGACAAACGCGTAAAAACGCGAATAATATTGTCTTTTTGGAACTCCGGTAAATGAATAAATCTCTTGAATAACTTTTCTGTTTATTTAATGTTAATTCTAAACAGCTATGTTTTGTATGTGATATTTCAAATCCTTTTAACAAGGTATGAACTTGATAGTGTTTGACAATATAAATAGCGTAGCGAAACGGGTTTCATTCAATGTTATCTTAAACTATACAGCTGAACCCCAACTACTAGTCTTAACTCCAGTTGCTGTATACTAAGGTCATCGTCAAATTAACAGATACGGTTTGAATCTTATGGTTGATTATTACAATAACCGTATAATTATTAGTGTAATTTTTTATGGTTTCTAAATGAAACCGTAGAGTAATGACCAGGTTTAATTTTTATAAATTCATTCTTAAAGGTGATCTTACTTACCTTTCTCCTGTTCATGTTGGTTGTAGACACTAAAATTGTTGGTGTCAATTTAATTGTATAAAAGTTTGAATATTCAAGCCGATTACCTGGCTTCTTTGATAGTGATTCCCTGTAAAGATTTTCAATCCTGACAATCTAATGTCATTAGCTGTGCTGGGTCTAGTCATTATATGGGTCAATCCATATCAAGTGTTTAGTGAATTTTTCTAATATTAATTTTTTTTAATTTTTTTGGATATTAGAAAAATCACACATACATGATTAAGCTATAACTTTGCTTGTGGGCAAATACACAAGAATGTTTTTGGTGGTTTATGTTGACACTGGTAAGGGGTCTTTGTGATATGATTTTTATTAAAAAGTATACATGTCCAAGGGAGATATTGAAGGTCAAAAATGACCAAAAATTAAAAAATATGGATTTTCAAAAAATCATAGCTCATAAACGAATTATATTAATGCTTTGAAAATTTTGTTGATTGCTTGTCTTAAAGTAAGTAACTCCTAAAAAAATTGGGAGCTCCTAATTCAGATTTCTTCATATTATAAAAAAATGTTAAAATTTTCATATTTTTTTAAGAAACCCTAAAATTTGGAGCCACCATTGTCCCCCCCCTCAAGGAGCGGTCATAGAGTAAAAGTGTCAAAGGGCCAAATGTAGCTCAAAGCTTGCTTTAAACAGATCCGTTCATATTTTTGCTGTAGTACAAGCGAGAACCGAGTATCGGCTGCTTATCTGAAGGTCAAAAATCACTAAATTTTAGGGTCGGAGGACCATAAAAGTGACCATAAAAAATTTATATTGGTCATTTTTTTACTCACCATAGATATGGGTATCAATAGCAAAATAATTATCAAAATCTATTTTTTTTGAGCATCCAAGTCTGGGACACTTGATATGGATTGACCCATATGTATTAGTAAAATTCTGGCGCGATGATCCGCAAGTCACCCATCCAGTACTTGATCAGGTTTTCAGTTAATGCTTCACAGTCGGAACAATAGTACTTTTACTTGTCAGTCATTTTGCATGAATTTTTTTTAAGGAGCTACAACTAAAAATAATAAAATTTTACAACTCGATAAGAAAAACAACTCTAATATTTTTATAAGAAAATTTGAACAATCCATTTCTCAAATGATTGGCTACTTTAATATACATGATGTTCCCGAATAGACTTAAAGATACGTGTAAATGACAAAAAAATCATTTTTCGAAAAAAGTCGTTCTTGATAAAAGCTCCTGCATGTTTTCAAACCAAG
This sequence comes from Microvelia longipes, assembly GCA_018340805.1. Lineage (NCBI taxonomy): Eukaryota > Metazoa > Arthropoda > Insecta > Hemiptera > Veliidae > Microvelia > Microvelia longipes. The sequence continues at coordinate 12,546,593 of JACMZG010001914.1, forward strand.
ATTTATCTTCTTTTTTTCATTTTTAACGCTAGACTCCAACTGCAATTTTTGTAAAATGAACGAAGAGTAAAAGGGTCTATCTTTGATATCTGATCTATAAGACTCATCTATCACCCTCTTCTTTATTCAACGGCTAGCACTGATGATGACCTCTTGTTAGGTTGAAAGCGCTTTGCTATTAAGAATATATTTTTGTGGAGAGACTTCTTTCTCTTTTATTAAGATGAAAAAAGACGCAACCATAGTTGTAACGCATGGCCATTAACGCTCACCTTAGTTGTTTAAGAGTAAAGGAGACTTAATTTTGAATTTCAAAAAAAGTATTCCTCAAAAAATTGTTTAATTGTAAATTGTCTTCCCTGAGACAGTTTATCCATAAAAAAATTAAAATTTTCACAATTTACCCCCACCCTCATTTACTTTTAAATTTGGATATTTTAAAAGTTGCTCAATCTGGATAAATTATACATCGCTTTAAAGATCTTGACAAGTGAAGCAAAGTAAGTAACTATCTGAGATATTTAAATAAAACGGGAAAAAGTAAAAAAAGTGGAAAGGGAAGGGTACATTTGGAAAATTTTAATTTTTTTATGAAAAATTTTCTCAAGGAGTCAATAAAAAAAATGTAGGAAAAATACTTTCGAAGTCAAAATTAAGCCTATTTTACTCTCTGTTCATTTTTAAACATTGCAATTTTTGAATCTACCGGAAAAAAATATAAATATGATAAATCTTAGTTTGAAAACATGGAGCTTTTATCAAAAATTACTTTTTTTTATAAATGAAATTTTTTGTCATTTACTTGTATCGTTAAGTCCATCCGGGGACACCCTGTATATCCTCTGGAGTATATAAATTGTTTCGTTTATATATTTTGTATTTTTTAATTTTGCCAATACAATCAATTCGAAATATTGGTACCACCCAGATTCATTCTACGAAAATAACTTGACTTTAAATCAAGTTTTGATGTATTATACTTCGTGCAGACTTAGCTTAATCATTGTCTTGAGAAGGTATTGTCTGCGAGTCCGAGGTACCAGGAAGCTCTTTTGTGACAGGTTATTGGCCAGGACGGTCAATCTGTCACGGCCCACCTTGGATCTCATGTAACTCCATATTCTTTTGTTGGCGGAGTTTACGACCCATCAGTGGACGTAAAGATGTTTTATAATTAAAGATGATTCTTGATCTTCTCGCCACGAAGTCAACCTGAGTCTGGAGTCATAATGAATCTAGTGAAGTCATCTACCTGCAAAGAAAAGACAAAGACTCAACAAAGAAGGAATAAAACGATATTAAAACGGAAGAATAATGTTAATTTTTTAACCCTAAGGGTATAAGTGTAGTTGATATTTGTTCATTTCATTAATAGTTAATTATGCACTATGGGAGTTAAGAATGTCATTATAGCCCTGAGCAATAAGCTGGTTTCTATGGCGACAGCCGAGGAAATCTAAGCATTTAAATCTTGAGGAGCGAAGCCTAGTACATTATGTCAATTAACTCTACCTCGGACCAGTCTCGTCCGAGGTATTTATGAAAATATTGAAAATTAACTTCCGATGTGAAGGCAATTATGTGAGGAAGGATGTGAAGGAATAGGTAATTATTGTGAGGGAATAAAAGAATTTTACAAAATTTTATCTTAACAAGCCGACAAAATGTAACTAAAATTTAAATTTTAACTATTATTCTATTTTTTGTTTACTTTTCCTCATATATATCGTAGGTATATTGGAAAAGTATTTTGTTCGCAAAGAAATACGGGGAATTTCTTACCATTTCAGGTAGTTTTGAGACCTCCTGAATAGTTTTTACAAAGTTGTCTGTGTATGTGTTCGTGTGTCTGTTATCATTGTAGCCCTCACTGTATTTATACAGAGTTGAAATTTTGTACAAAAATCAGTCTAAAGGTGTAGTTGTGCAATGCGGAAATAATTTTTATGACGTTATTAACCTGCAATAATGACTCGACACAAATTTAGAAAAATCATAAAAAAAAATTGTGATCAAATTAAGATTTGGCACGCATATAGCCATATATAAGATTAACATATGTGCCAAGTTTCATTTCATTATTATCATTTGTTTAATTTTAATGTGTGAGTTTAAATGAGTTGTGTGAATAATCCAATCGAGTTAAAATCCAGTTCAAGTGCATACCTGTGCGTAATAAATAAGTAAAATAAATTACGCTTTAATACGTCGAGTGTATCTATTATTTTTGTTGGATCATAAAAGCTAAGCAACATCAAGCGTGTTCAGTGCTGCTGGGAATGAAATGGATGTATTTACTATCTGAGGACGAGCGAAGCGAACATCCGAAGTCATGTTGCAGTATACATTTAACAAATTTTGTTACTGAGCGTAGTGATTCAAAAAGATCCGAGCTACTATATAACCAATTTCGTTGAATTTATTTGGATTTGTGACCGGGCGTTGGGTGTGAAAGAATTCATTCAGCTGAAAATTATCGTTGTTGTTGAGTGTCGCAACAACATTGATCTCATCAGAAGCCTACAACTCTAAAGATTAAAGATCCGTTATAATATATCATTTGATACTACCGAGTTTTGCAAAACATGAATAGTTTACACAATATAATTGTACAAGAGACACCTAGGAAATGTAACAAGCAAAATGCTGTGCTACATCTGGGAACTGTTCCATCATTCGACAATCGTCATCATTGATGGCTCGATCTAATGTCGTGTCCCACTCTATTTCGTTACGTCTAACTCATCAGGGCGCCAACAAAGCCTGGACTTACTCTGACCTTCAATTAATTCCGAAAAATATAATGTAAAGTGTTTACCAGAGACGAGCGGTCCTCTCTTACCGTCATCACGCATGGCAAACAAAACATGTATCATTTGAGTTAGACGTATCGAAATAGAGTGGCTATCAATGATGACGAATGTCGAATGATGGAACATTGCTTGTTACATTTCCTAGATGTCTCTCGTACAATTATATTGTGTCAACTATTCATGTTTTGCAAAACTCGGTAGTATCAGATGATATATGTTTTGCTTGCCATGCATGATGGCGGTAAGAGAGCACCGCTCGTCTCTTTTAAAGATCCCGAGGTTCAAGATGAACTATTGTTTGTAAAAACTTTAGTTTGTATGGATTATTAAATAATAGATTTATTATTTGTATTTTTATTTAATGATGGATAATTAAATAATTATTAATTCAATGATATTATCACAATTTACTTTATTAAATGTTTCTATTGCTTACGTTTTACGTATCTCTGAAGTTTTTCCTTAGATTTAGGAAAACATTTTTTTAAGGATTAGAACTTCGTTGGAGCTTGTTATATAAGTGCATTGTTACTTTAACCTTGACAATGAACATATCTAAGGTTCTCTTGAAAATACTTTTCTATCTCATTACAGAAGAAATCGAGTAGCAGGATTGAAGAGAAACATTATAATGTAATAAGTATTACTTAACATTTATTTAGAATTTTCTTTAGAAATTCTATTGTCATTTAGTCGGAGACATTTCTAATAATTTGACCTGTTGCATATTTCTGTAATATCTTATGTTCCGAAATGTAATTGGAACTACCATACGTTATAATAACCTTTATTTTGGTTTCGAAATCTTTAGGGCCCTACTATAAGCAATAGCAACACTTATTTATTTCGCACTTACAAGGCATTTCAGGTCTTTCAAGATTTCGAAACCGAAAATAAAGGTTACTTTGCTTATAGTAAGTTCCATCAAAATAAAGGTTGCTATTGCGTATAGTGTCCCTTAAGATTTCGAAATCTAAAAGACCTTCAAATCTTAAGGACCCTAATATACATAATAGCAACCTTTATTTCGATTCCCCAATCGAATGTTATGAGACCTACCATACGCAATAGCAACTTTTATTTTGATTGTGAAATGTTATGAGACCTACCATACGCAATAGCCACCTTTATTTTGGTTCTGAAATCTTAAGGACCCTACTATACGCTAAAGCAACCTTTATTTCGATTGGGAAATGTTATGGGACCTACCATACGCAATAACAACCTTAATTTTCCTTTCGAGATAATACATGACCTACCATATAAACGAAGCAAACCCCCACAGGGATTGGATGTTATTAGGAGTCAAAAAATGGTAATGAACTGGACCATTCAATCCCTTCGAAACTGTGTCATTCTTGTTTATGTTAAAACATTAAAAAATAAATATTCATTGATTTTCTAATAGCTCATAAGGGTTTCATAAACTTCCATTAAATATAAGCTTCTTTTATGCAAATTTATTTACAATAATTTATATTAAACATTGCAAAATTTAAGATCTAATCTACATGATTAATTATTATATTTTAAATTAATTGATTAATAAACACAGTAAATTACAGTTGTTCAAAGTCAAGTTCTAGACTGAATCCCATTGTAATGGTTTAATCTAAAGGCTGTTTTTGTATCGAATTTGTTTCGGTTCTGGTTCATCAAGTGGTTCCCCCACTCCTCACACTGCTCTGATGCACAGCATCACTTGGAACTAAGCACCTTTTGACTTTAATAACAGATAGTAATTCGGTCTCAGTGAGTGAACAAGTAACCAGCCCCTCCCTTTGACCTGTTTCGGTTATCGCAAATTTTCGAATTTTCCACTCTTCAATTTTCTTGTTGATTTGTTCATCTATTTGTTTTTATTTAAAAATTAGGCAACATAATTATTTATTTTCTTCCAAGTTATAAACTGTCGCAGTTGTAGATAATAATTCATGTAATTTGATTGGTTCATTTTTCAAGTACTTGTTTATTTACTATAGGTTCAAATTTTAACGTATTATATTTTTAAATATGCACAAAATTTTAATTAAAATTTTACTTAATTTTTTACTTTCTTTTTAATTAAACTAATATCGCAACACAAATTTTAAAGATTGATTTTGTTAACAATTTATTTAGTTAAGTAACATTGTTTCAAAATGTTAAATTTAGGTTTTGGTTAGTGTACAACTTTTTTAAACACATAATTTATTGTGCTCTTCCAATTTTATGTTCTTTGGCTTACTGTGATTTAAAAGTTAAAGGTTCGTCAAACTTTGAATTTTTCAAATGTAGTATTATTTACCATATGTTTATTTGTAATGACTCATTCTTACTTGTAATATTATTAAAGGTCCCAAATTTATGTAATAAAATTTTTCAACAACTCTTTCTTTATTTATATTTATTTCTAGAATGAGAAAGAAATATAATTAGACCATGAAATCTTATTTCAAATTCAAAGTTATGAACAATTTTTTAAAGTTGTGAGTGAATTAAATACATTTTGTTATTTATTTCATTTAATTTATGTATAATATAATATAACATAACGTATAATTGGTAGTATTTTTTTATTATAATTTCATTATTTTTTAATTTAAAAGTATTTATTCGATACGTTCGTTGTATCTACTAATTTAAATTAATTGATTATATCTTAAGTTGTGTCTACTATTTTAAATAAATTAAATATATCTTAAGTTATCTTTACTAATTTTTATGAATTAAATATATTTTGTTATTGATTTTATTTAATTTATATATAATATAACATAACGTATAGTATTCTTTTTTATTATAATTTCATTATTTTTCTATTTAAAAACATTAATTCGATATGTTCGTGATTGCTTGTCTAAAATTTTTCAAATTTAATAAAAAATTTCGATTTCGACGAAAAATTACCTACATTAATTTGAAATGACATTATTTGAAATAACTATGCTTGAAAATTTTGAACAGTTCTAGTTGTCTAATTTGTTTTGATAACGTCGTGTTTTCATTTTTCTTAGTTAAAATTCTTAGTTAAGAAAAATTAATTTCACTTTTTTTATGTTGACTTAAAGTTTAAGACTTTATTTTTTCTTTGTGAGTAGTAAATATTAAAAAATTTAGTGCTACTAAGTTTTATTCTGTGGTGTTTTATTTGATAGTTTTGATCAGTCTATTAATGTTAAATCAAAATAAATTTCGCTTAGGACTTTGTTTTATATTTGAGTAATTTTCTTCAATCGAGTTAGGTTTTTATTTTTATATTTGAGTATTTTCTTCTATCGAGTTAAGTTTTGTTTTATATTTGAGATCGAGTTGTTTTATTTTATATTTGAGTAATTTTCTTCTATCGAGTTAAGTTTTGTTTTATATTTGAGTAATTTTCTTCTATCGAGTTAGGTTTTGTTTTATATTTGAGTAATTTTCTTCAATCGAGTTAGGTTTTGTTTTATATTTGAGTAATTTTCTTCAATCGAGTTAGGTTTTGTTTTATATTTGAGTAATTTTCTTCAATCGAGTTAGGTTTTGTTTTATATTTGAGTAATTTTCTTCAATCGAGTTAGGTTTTGTTTTATATTTGAGATCGAGTTTTTGTTTTTATATTTGAGTAATTTTTCTTCAATCGAGTTAGGTTTTGTATTTGAGTAATTTTCTTTTTGTTTTTATATTTGAGTAATTTTTTCAATCGAGTTTAAGTTTGTTATAAATTTCTCTATTCTTCATTAATCACGTTAGCTCAAGTTAGGTTTTATTTTATAAAAGGATTTTTTTGTTTTTAATAAAAGTTCATATAGGTCAGTTTTATCTCTGCATTTATGTGTCTGCTTGGATTCATTAAAGCCACGCGGCTAGGGCTAGGTGGACAAAGTAAAGGGGTAGGGGTTGTCACACAAGGTCAAAGGTTACAGTTAAACCTCAAAGTTAAACCGTATCGTCCTATATGGAAAGGTTTCACCAATATAGTTACGCTTACTTCACCAAATACTGCAGCTGCACTGATGTCATTACCTCAGCATAATGAAATGTAAGTAAAGTAAATTATGTTATTTTGGATCTCTTTTGCATTATTTAGCGAATTTTCTTTGAACAAATTCAACTGGAGTGTGACCGAAATCCGTTTCAGAGGTCCTTGATCACGAAAAATAGGGTTTGCCAAAAATCGCAAAACCTGAAAAAAAATTGAGTTAAACCACATTCTTTTTAAAAACCCTAAAACCTATTGAAAACCAGGTTGTTGGGACGACATGAACCTGGTTTAACGAGAAAGTTTTCCACAAAATCGGTACCGTTAGGGGTGAAGATTGTTAAGTCTATTAGATACCTAACATATAGCTAATAGACTTAGATAGCTAACGTAACTGCGGTCTCATAATTGTTGTACTTTATCAGTTTGTCATATTACTGGTTTATGTAAGTGGCATACTGCCATGATATAAGCGAATTTTCAAATGTATTAGAGAAAAACTTGATTTGTTTACATTATGTCAATTAATGACATTGATTTGTTTGACAAATATCAATAAATTAATCAATAAAACAAGAACTAACACTGGTAATAAAATGAAACTTTTTTTATTTTTGTAAAACCATGCGTGGTAGTATATGTGTCAACAATTTCAGCCCAACCTAAACACTATATAAAGATTTGTGATTTTTTGAGGTGATCCCAACCTCAGAAGCTCATTTTTTCTTCGAAAATTCGCTAAAAAAACAACGGAATTAAAATTTGGCAAGTTCAAGTAATTTTATCGCGAAGATTCGCAAGCCGGGCAAATTTTCTTTTAAATGCGCGTTTTCTTGCTTAACAATCCAATTTTCCATTAATTCTCGGTGTATATTTAATAACCTGAGCAGTAGCGTCACAAATTGTTGTTTAATTTTTCTCTAACTTTTCAATGAAAATACGCATATTTATGCCACGGCACAGCATTACTTCAACTCATTTGAAGCTCAGTTTATGCTCATTTTTAGCTCATTTCATTAAAAAAAATCGAAAGAAATTAAACAACAATTTGTACATTGAGCTAGGTCTGTCTGCACCTATTTATAGATGAGTGACTTGTGGACTTGTGGGAATAAAACGGATGTGTTTATATATCTGAGGACAATCGTAGAGAGAACGAGATTTGTTCAAAAAGTATTTGTGTTTTTTCAAAAATTATTTATTTATTCATGAATACCTATTTTGTTCCCTTCAAAGTAATTTCCATGAGATTGTGAATCTTCGAAGCACTTCAAAAAAAAATGTTTAGTTCAGCTCCTCCTTCGATGCCGTCTTTATCTCGTAAAGCGTAGCGTAGCGTCGTTCTTTCATGGGCCTCTTCAGTTTAGGGAACAAGAAAAAGTCACAGGGCCAGATCTGGGGAATATGGTGGCCGCGGCATCATTAGTGTGTTGTTTTTGGCCAAAAAGTCGCGCACAAGCAACGATATGTGAGCATGGGCGTTATCGTGGTGCGAAAGCCAATTTTTGTTCTTCCACGAATCCGGGTGTTTCTGGCGGATTCCTACGCGCAAATTGCGCATAACTTACAGGTAATATTCCTTATTGACCGTTCTACCCTGTCGCAAGAACTCATGATGCACCGCGCCCCTGCAATCGTAGAAAACTGTCAGCAAAACTTTCACATTCAACCGAACAGACGAATTTTTTTTGTCTGTTGTTGAAGTGCTCGGGCGTCCGGCAAACTCTTCGTTGTTCACATCTTCTCGGCCTTCTGAGAACATTTTGTACCACCGATAAACGTTGCTTCGGTCCAAGGTAGCTTCTCCGTACGCCACAGTCATCATTCGGAATGCATCCGCGCACTTAATTTCATTTTTCACACAAAATTTGATACAGGTTCATTGATCTATTATTTTTGATCTATTATTATATATATTATATATATATATATATATATATATATATATATATATATATATATATATATATTATTATATATATAATATATATATATTTAAACCATTAAAGGTTCTAAAAGGTTCTAAAAATACCTTACATCGTTTACTACTTACTACTGTCTTATCGTCCCTGTAAGGATTTCCATTCCTTTTTTAAAAATCCTATAGCTCTTAAACGGTATTGAACTCTTGTTTGTATGGGTGGTAAACTTTCATTCAAACCGTTATTCCACTGGAACTCTTTAAATATGGTCTTATGATTATGTTTTTTAGTTGTATAATCACAGTTATCGTTCATGCAGTTGAGTGCAACACAAACATTTTCAAATGAAAGGTGTAATCCCTACCTCATCTCGGCACCTTCTATACTCGTTATCTTAAAACAATCTATCTGCTAGCTGAATTATATATTTTCTAATTGTTTATATTAAAAATCCAACTCTATAACAGGAGGTGAAATATTTCGTAACATTTCCTTCAAACAAATATTTTAAAGGAAATAGTCTCTTATTTTTTCATCAGATTAAAATCAAACACTCTGCTAGATTCTCATCTGGTAGTTAGTATTTGAGTAGATTTTTACTTCAGAGGTTGTAAATTCAGTTTATTGGTGTTCGTAATCGAATAAGCACCGGAATAGTAAATACTATAGTGTATTTACACTTGTGAAATAGTGCAGTTCGTTAGCTCGAACGCTTTTTGTTTTTACGTGTTTTTTATAGTTTGATCATTTTCTATTGTTTTTTTGTAAGTCTTAAATTATTTGATGTAGTTAATACACATTAAAGGTCCTTTTTATGATTTAATGGTTATTTATCTAAGCTTTTTTATAATTTAAAGGTTATTTATCTTAGCTTTTTATAATTTAAAGGTCATTTGTCTTAGCTTTAAGTTAATTCATATTAATTATGATATGGGGTCGTCGTCGAAGAAAAAGCGAGGACGTAGCTCGAGGCGGTTGGGAGCTCTCAGCGTTAGGTGCTTCAAGAAGTGGCGATTTGTACTGGCTTGAAGAAATATCATCTAACCCTCTCACGTCTTCTTCTTTACCCTACGTTAAAGACTCTGATGGATCTACGTGTGCTCACTACGCTGCACGGGGTGGTCACGTTGGTGCTTTGATTATTCTTGCTTCAGCTGGTGTTGATTTAAAAGCTAAGAATTACTATTCATCGAATTGTTTACATGAAGCCGCTCAAGGTGGTCATTTAAAAACTGTCAAGTGGTTGATAAAACAAGGAGTGGATCCTAGTGAACAAGATGTTTTTGGATGCAATTGTTTGCATATTGCTGCAAGGTAAAGAATAATCATAAATAATAGGTTTTATATTATTTATATATATCGTAATGCTTCGTAGTGTAAACAGGGGAGACGATGAAAAGTAAAAGTTTCACTTACTGCCAAAGATTTGGCTTAATAACCCCAAATTATTATAATTTGAATCAAAGAGTATAATAAGTATAGAATGTCAGAAGGTATACGAGAGCGCCAGACAAAAGGTAGGGATGAACTCAGTGCTGGTCTCTAGCGGCAGGTCTGAAACTAACTTCTTTTCTCAAAACATTCTCTCCACTTTTCTGAGTTATTATTATGAAATTATTACCATAAACGATAATAAATTATTATTATCGTTTTTTATTACCATCATAATGGCACGAGCATCTACTTGAAATTGGTCATTATTGTATAGAGAAAATATTTAGCTAGATCGGTAGTAATTTGCTAAAAACGACGGCAGGAGCGCATTCTCGTAGTGGGCTAGTGAAACTACCAAATTATATGCAAGCGCTCCTATTAACTAACTTTGGACTAAATATTTTTTGTCGGAAATATTAAATTTTAAGACCATCTTCCTTTATCCTTAATGATTGGAACCAATGTAATGAGCTTTGAGTCAACTTTGCTATATTTGATGTTATACGATTCTGTCGTTATTCGGTCAAGGAAGAACCTCTATCAAAAAGTATTCATACTTATACTATATCCTTTTTTTACATGTTTACCTGTTTAACTTCGGATTGATATCTTAAGTGAATTTTCCAATAAATTTACCTAATGAGGTCGTCGGCAAAAATGCGGTGGAAGTGAAGCGTGCTCTATTGACCAACAAACCAAATTTTGGTGTGTTTTCACGAGAAAACACATTATTTTATAAGAAAATGCGCTAAAAACTTAAAAGCAAAACACCAACTGAGCATTAAACAAGTGCAAAAAATGGTGCTCTGCCAATTTTAGAGCCATAGTGATGTTTTATAGCCTGTTTATAACCAACAGGACTATAATGCGCATTTCCTTTGAAAAAACAGAAAATAATGAGTTACAGTAGTGATTGATAATTGAGTTACTGCTCAAGTTATAAAGCATAAACCGGAACCTTAAGCAAGCATTCCATTAATTAGGAACAGAACATCGCCCGACACAGACCAGCGCGCCAGAATTTTTATCACTCTAACGTTTAAAAGTGACTCTAAGACGATTGGATCACAAATTCAGTCTAAGGGGCCATATTGTTGGCCAACGTTTGTTGGGTCAGTAAGGTACCCAAACAGTCCTCATATTTGTTCAATATTCTTGGATTACTATATAGAATTGTGCAGTATAGGATAGATTTTTGTTTTAGATTATTGTAGATTATAAAGTAGATTCTAGTTGCTTAGAATATAATCGAAATATACTATTTTACAATACAGAAGAGTTTTGTGGGTTTAATATAAAATGACTATTTAAGTTTCTTTCTTCCTTTCGTGTTTCTAGTAATATGTGTTGTGTTACTGGTAAAAATAATTATATACATAATATATATATATTATATATATATAATATATATATATATATATATATATATATATATATATATATATATATATATATATATTATATATATATATATATAAATATATGTGTGTGTGTGTGTATAAGTAAGAGTTTCTAGCTTGATAATGGCGCCCTTTTGAAGGGGTTTTTTTTAATAAAAAAAACCTTATAATATAGCGAGATGTTAAATATAATAAATACAAGAAACTTTTTCTAAGCGGGTCGAAGACGTGTGTTCATAATTTTCTTTTTGTATAGGAAATTTAGTCGGAAGAATAATATATTACTCCAAGAAGTACTACTCTTATCAGTTTAATATTCTAAGTCTTATAGCCCGCTTCCATGGTCGAGGTCGTTAAGGCGTCAGTTATTAAACTGACCTTTGACACCACGGAGGTCTGGGGTTCGCATCCCAGGTTACGCTCTCAGTAAATATAAGATTATTGTTCAAATAACTTATCGCCAACTTTAGATTACACTTTGAGCGTAGCGGTTGCCACAACCACTAGAGGTTGTTCCCGCAGGGGATATCCCTGATGGGCCGCAAAACTCTAAACGGGTATTATTATTATTGTTATTATTACTTTTATACTCCTGGCTACTTACCCTACCTTTACTATACTACCCTACCTTATGAATCAAATCTGTTAAACATATTTGGTATAGGGCACAAAATCGGTTTTTAGAATATCATTTTGTTTAGAAACTCTCATTATACGTTACGTGTTTGGTTTCCGACCTCTACTTTTTTGTTTTTCTTTTGCTTCGTTATTTGAAGCCAGAATTTCACCCCTGCTCCCAGGTCTGATTACAGGGTATGACAGCCTTTATTTATTAAGTCATATCTTACAAAACATTTTACAGCTATTTTTTTTTAAAGAAAAAAGACGAAGATAAAAGTGTAGTAGAAATAGTGTAAGGAAGTATCTGAGGCCATCAACTCCTGTGTTTTACTTACTTATCTTAATTCGCGAAGCAGTTTTACTTTTATCAAAACTATAAATATGGATACCCAACGAATTATGTAGTGGCCTAAAAGCTCCACTTTAGGTACTTCCTTAAGCTTAAGGGGTGTAAGGAAAGGGAAAGCAAACAAAGTATATAAAAAGTAAATAAAATCGATCAACAATACACAAATATATCATTACAATAAATGTTAATTAAGAAACAATAGTTAATATTAAAAAAAATAATAATAATAAAAATAAAAATTAAAAATTAAAAAAAAATAAATAAATACATAAAATATTATTACATCGTACAATTTTCTATTGGTATCTCTAATCAAAATTAATTATAAATTAAGTAATATTAATAATATTAATATACCTCTACTTGGTATAATTCAACAGAGTACTGAAGTTCAAAACATGAGTCAAACACAAAAACATCGGTTTCAGGGTACCTCGGAACTTTTCCTCATCACATCGGATAGCGAATCTCAAATATAGAATAAGAATTAGAATAGAAATAGAAATAGAATAAGAAAATATAGAATAGCGAATTCGCCAAATTTATACTGCAACACGTCTTCGGACTCGCTTTTCTCAGATAATTATTACATTAGTTTTATTCCTAGCGGTTACCCGTCCAAGCACTGACCTCGCTTGATGTAGATTCACTTTTATGATCCAACAAAAACCATAGATATACTTGACGTATTGAAACGAAACTTAGTATACTTATTTATTACATAAAGAAATCACTTGCACCAAATTCAACTCAATCTTATTTTCTCGATTTTTTACAATTTTTTACAATTTTTTAAAAAACGAATACAAGTCATTCGATAAACATTGATCTAATGTTAATAGAAACTTGAAACATATATTTGTATTATGTATGACTTCATTAATATCAAGTCTCAACTCATTCAAAACCTTTTTCCTATGATTTGTCGAAATTTTTGCTGTCATTATTGCGGGTTGATGACGTCATAAAAAATATTTTCCGAATAGCACAACTCTAATTTTTGTACAAAGTTTAAACTCTCTAGCATAAATATACTGGGAGCTACGATGATAACAGACACACACATAAAAACAGACAACTTCGCGAAAACCACTCAGGAGGCCTTATAAACACCTGAAATACATCATTTCTGTGACGTCACATTTTTTTCTTATATACTACGATAAAGTTATATATAAACCAAGTAGGGAAAGAAACGCGATTTCTGTTGGACATAACATGTAGTTCACATTTTGTCCACCAGGGAGTTGGCTCAAATTTTCCTATGGACGCAGCCATTTTGTTTTACCCTCGTAAATGTAAACAAACTATTTACGGCACTCGACATTACTATTACTGTTTTTAAAACGTTGCTTTTTACTTTTTAGTATGAAATGTTTATAATTTGTGTAAAAAATATATTTTGTCACATCCAATAGAAATGATTCTTTAAATAATAGGTTTGTTTAAATTGACAGCTTACAATAAAATAATGTGAAGATAGTGGCTTTATTCTCTCTTCATCAGAGTAATTGACATGGTAAGAATAAACTAAACTAACACAATAACAATTAAGGAGCTGAAGAATATATTAATAGTTGTTAGTATTAGTTCTCTAGTCGTAGATAAAATTTAATATGCAACAAGGGATCAAAGTTTCAGCTCTCGTATTATTTTCCCTCGTCAAGCCTCGGGACTCGGGAGCCAAAATGTTAGTTAACTAGTTTATCTCCCTCGGCCTACCGGCCTCGTGAGCTAATGAAGTTTCCTCCTTATGCCTATATGCCTGCGGTATAAATGAGGAAAAGTAAAAAGATAAATCCTAGAGAGCTTATACGCAGTTATTCCTTTTTTAGCGATTTTTATAATTTTGAGCCAACTATCAACTGATCACGTATGTCCAAATTTTTTACTTTAGTTTTTTTTATTTTTTATTTTTTTACTTTACTTTATTTTTTTTTTTTTTTTACTTTACTTTATTTTTTATTTTTATTTTAGTATAGAAGTTTCCCTACTTGGTTTATATATTACTTTAACCTACGGTTTTATAACCGTGGGTTATATGAGGTTATATTATATAAAACCTCATTTAATAGACAAAAAATATGCAGAGTAATTTGCATGCGTTTTATACAAGAATACGCCTGCATTAGTTTTCACTTTACTTTTTAATTCTTTTCATTCATACCTATTTCATTCTGTTTAGTAGAAGGATCATGTCTGTTTGTTTGATGTTATGATAACTATCTAGCACTGCACTGTTTGACATGCACGTGTTCGCCGCACTATTGAGTGTTTTTAATATTAATTTTTAATTAAACTAATTGGATTATCTGGTTTAATCTTTATCTCTTTTCATCATGAAAATAAGAAAACTCTATGAATATATTTCGTTTGTAATAAACTAATTTCAATTGCTTATTAGATGACGGGACGACACCTCCTGTCTGGTAATATCAATCAAAATTAACTTCTGGATTAATTAATCACGAATCTAATTTTTCTCTAAAACTTTTTAAGAACCTTTAAGAGACGTTATAATTAAGTTTTATTTTTTTGAGGTAGTACATAATTGAGCACTTTATTGGACCGTTTTTAGGATGAGAAGCCAATCATTATTGTTATAGGAGGTTATTTAGTACTTTTCACCTCCGAGGACAATAATGAATGTAAAAAAAACTCCTAGGGCGTAAAAGTAATTCATATATTGCCACCATTACTGTAATGTAGCGTGTTCAAACAATCTGTGTAAAACATTCATAAGGTTTCTTTAAAAAAATAATTAAACTGGTATTTATTTGTCATTTGTTTGTTTATTTTTCATTATAATTAAACATGTATTTATTTTTTACGTTTTTTTTCAATTAAGTATATAACGCAGTTTATTTAATGAGTGCTATGTCAAAAAAATAGTGTATGCCATCCGGCTGAGAATGTCTTTATGTCTTGGCAATTTTTATGTCTTTATGTCACGGTAAATCTAATTGCCGTGACATAAAGACACACTTCTCAGCCTTATGAAATAAATAACTATTATCAAGCCTCTTTGGTATATGTCAACTCCTAACAATTATGCCCTGGTGCCAGTCCGAAGCTTGAGGTTAGTTTGGTTGTAAATTCAACGTATTTATACAAAACAATGAACTCTTACAGTTAAAAATGTTTATTTTTCCGTATTCAAGGTGGTAAAAATGTCTCCCCCTCTTATAAAATTTTTGAACCGTATAACATAAATTATTGAAACCTGGGGATCTCCATTTTGTATTGGGGAGTTTGTTGCGTTGACATTAGAGCACAGTATCGCGATAATTGACTTATAATATTGGACCCCATATTTTGATTCTATGGTCGAAATTATTTCTATTTTGCTCATTAATTACTTTTCCTCATTGATACCGTAAGTATATAGGAAAAGTATTGTGTTTGCAAAAAAATTCAATAACCGGGATGTCATCGGAATTATCCGTTTCAGGCGTTTTTAAGGCCTCCTGAGTGGTTTTCTCAAAGTTGTCTGTCTGTCTGTGTGTGTGTCTGTTATCATCGGAAAATGATGCGATCTAATTGAAATTTAGCACACATGTAGCCATGTATAAGACTATTATATGTGTCAAGTTTCATCTCATTATCAGCATTAGTTTAATTTTTTTCGAATGACTTGTGTACGCTTTTTTAATAAATTCTAAGAAATCGGAAAATAATTTAATTGAGTTGAAATTTGATTCAATTATATACCTTTAAGTAATAAATAAGTACGCCAAGTTTCGTTTGAATATAACAAGTCCAGATAACTTCGGACTCGCTTCGCTCATTCTCAGAATATCATGATTATCTAAATCTTATGGTGAAAATACTTCGGTCTCGCAGCGCTAAAATTTAGACTTCAGACTAAAGTGATTATCCAAAGTCAATGATGTCATGGCATCGGACTCGCTTTGCTCGTCCTTAGAATGTCATGACTATTTATTTAATTATTTGATTATTAATTATTTATTTATTTACCTTATGTAAAAAAATCATCTTTCGGGCTGCACAACTAGTCCAAGAGCCTGATGTTTGTGCCAAATCTCAACTCTTTAGCATAAACACAGGGAGTTATGCGTGACACAGACAAACAGACATACTCACACGTATGGACACACTGACAGCATTCATAAAGTTGGCAGCACTGTCTATGATAACCTTAATGTGCAAAATAATACCGTAACTATATGGGGGATTTGAAAAAAAAAATCATTTACATTTGTGTTAAATTGCACGCTCATATATTCATTTCAAAAGAAATAAACTCTTAAATATGATTCTCTTAAATTAATATGAAAAATCTCATATTAATGGATTGAAAGTTAATAAAATATTTCTTTGCGGCAACTCGAAAATCTCCCCTTTTTTCGGCTGTATATTCTTTTTGGTCATAAATTTAATTAATTTCCTATAATTATCCCCAAATTAACGTTATATTAATTACGATGTAAACAATTACATTGAAAATTAGAATCCTATTAATTTGTATGGTTATAAAACCTTACACCTCCTTATCTATTCATGTCATTTCAGAGATACCTTGTCTAAACAAAGATATCTGACTTTGTCTAAACGGAGATATCTCACTTAAACTAAAATGCCTGAAGATGTCTTAAACGACATGCTTGCATCGGATCGTTACTCCGTTAAATCGATCATTACCATCACTTGAGTAGAAAGTTTATACTTACCCGACTTTGAACCCACTGAGCCAAGCAAAATTGAACCTTATTGTCTAATTAGATGAGATACAGTTTATAATGTAATTTGAATGGTAAAATGTTTATTATTGTTTAGATAAGGTTGATTTTTTTTGGCACTTTCCCATTTGGAAAATTATGTTATTATCATGTTAAACTTTGGCTTCCCTACCTCCTAAAGGGAAGGGGGAAGTATTGCCATGGCAAAAAACTTTAACCTAAAAACTGTCTGTGTAAGATACAATTCTTCTTCAGTAATAGTAATTAGATAGCTTATATCTATATGCATATATATACCCTGTAAAAAATAAGAGGAGGGGATTCTTGACATAATTTGCAAAATTCTAGGCACCCCTCTGATAATCCATTTTCCGTTTCCTAACCGTTTCGTAGGTATTACGCATTTTGTTAATTTTTCAGTTTTGTCCACATTACTTTGATAAATGCTTCATATAAACTAGAAGTGTAATTTTTAGTATTGTTAGAAAGCTTATAAAATGTCCTACAAATTGATGCCATTAATAGATTTAATATGCCATGGAGTATGGCGTAAGTTCTTAGTCATAGGTTAAAAAAATAAATGTATTAAAAATTTTTGGACGTGGTACAGATAGTAAGAAAAAGCTATAGGTTGTCGGGTTTCAGAGAAAACTTGTACAATTATTACTCTTTCAATCTATAGTCTTTACCTCTTCATTTCCCAGTTTTTGGGTCAATTTGTTTTAATTTAGAAAAATTAATAAGCCATATATTTTAATAAGCTAAAAAACATGTATTTTGTTAAACAAGTTCTTTATTGGCATGTATTAAGTATTAAATATTTATTACAGATCTATGACCCGCCTAGATAATTTAATAAACGGAGCATAAAGTCTCTTACCATTTATAATCAATTTTATGTTAATGCCTTTTTCCACACTGTTTAGTTCTAAAAGTTTATTAAAATTATTGGAATACACTACGTAAACACTAGCAAAAAGTTACTAATTATCGAATCTTCATCAGAATTTATTTTTCTACCACTAATCAAATAGGTATAGGTCAATTTACTTTTAAGACATTGGAGGTGAAGCGAGGGTAACATTTAAGTAAGAGGCCAAGTTTAAATTTAACTTATAATTTAATTTGTTATTTTAAATATTAGAATTTTTGGTGTTGGTACAGAACAATAGTTGGGCTATGCCCAAAAACTCAGGTACGGGGTAAAATGTTCCCCGGAATATTTTCTTATCTTATCGAATTCTCAGAATTCGAAGAACGCTTAGTTTATTATGTATATCTTCTTACTCCCTTTAATCGTCTTCGGAAAGAAAAGATCGGATTTAATCACAGCGCATCTACCGACTGACTAACCGCTTGATATTGCTTGAATCTATACAAAACCAAGGGTGTTCAATAAAGGAATACACTTCGGAAATCAAGTGCTGAATTTAAAGTCAATGGGATGATTCACTGATTTTTACAGTTTTAAAAAAAACTATATATGTCATTCGATAAAAATGAAACTAAAGCTGATAGAGAGATAAAACTTGAGATCTGTAGCACTATTATTCCAAATATATTGATCCTATGTTGAACTGCTTGCATGCCAAATTTTAAATTGGTTTGATAATTTTTAATTATTTCAGATGATTTTGAAATCCCGGTGTTGGATTTTATGTGGAAACACAATGCTTTTCCTATATAAATGTGGTATAAATGAGGAAAATTAAGGTTTAATTTTTTTTAATCAAATATTACCATTTCCTTGCAAAAAGAAAGAGTTTGAAGAAAACCTCTTAGACGCCTCTGGATTTAAAAATTATGATTCTCTGCATCAATTTAACTGGGACCGAATATACGAAGCATATTATTATAAATAATTTTTGGTTTTTGTTGTTCCTATTTCATTGTTCTTTTTCATTAGTTTATTCATATTTGTTAATTATTCATGACTTTATTTCTGTTAATTTTCTTTAATTTGTTCTATATTTTGTTGTAATCTCAACTTGTTGCGGTTATAACGTTTAGCTACTCTGTATTTCTCTAATCTTATGTTACCTTCATTTTTGACAACTCTTATCATTCTTTGTTTCTCTTACCATAAAGATATTATCACTAGAGAGGCACTATTGATTGAATTTTGAAACAACGAAAAAGCAACCTGTCCACCTTCGACTATCAATTAATAATTGAACAGAACAATATTACAGTAACTATATATATAGTAGAACGTTTAAAATACAGATCAAAACACAAACAATGTGCCAAAAACAATTGATTCATTTAACCTCAAGTCACTCTTAGAGGAGGCTTCAATAAGGTTACACAGAGCCCTTGAGAGCCACAATAAATGTTTCAGACCTCTCAATGTAATGAGTTAGGCTATGCCCCCTCTAGTAATATATCTCTATGTCTCTTACATTATTTGATAATGTGAAGGTTTATATTTGTTAGTTTAATTTATAGTTTAGTTTATATGTCTTGTTCTATACTATTTACCCTGATGACGACCAGGATCCCTGGTTGAAAGCTCGGAAGTTGTTTTTCAACTATTTTTGGACTCCTGTCTTCTTTTTATAAACCTTTTTCTGGTCATATTATATTTTTGGAAAATTTATTATTGTAAAACAAGGTTACTCTTATGATAAAAGTTCAATACATTTGAGTGTGTGAACAATAATAAGATCGATGTGTCGAAAAAAGTTAATTACAGAATGATAATCGCGGTTTAGTGCTTCATGAATTGCTTATTGCATTTTAATACTTTGTTAAAACACGTCATGATTAAATTAACCGTAACTGCATTATCCTTCCTATAACTCAACCTGCTTTTTATTTCATTTTTTTTTATTTAAA
>JACMZG010001914.1:12571609-12581609 GCA_018340805.1 Microvelia longipes
TGGCGTCTTTTATAGTGAAGGTTCACTTTTGGTAATAAGAAAATTTAAAACAAAAAATTTATTTAATTAAATTGTGATTTCTTTGCATAATAATAAAGTTACACTAAAAAAATAATATTTCAAAATTTATTTGATCAAAAACGGTAATATAGAAGTAAAATAAAGTAAAATAAAAGTTCGACGAAAGGTTATCCGTTAAATGCAATTGTCTCTAAAGGTATATACAGCGTTTCGGGGGATCCATTTAGATTCCATCTCCCTAGTTCTAGCATATAAACGACTGGATTTCCTCTGCATGGTTCATGCAGCTAATATTACCGTATTGAGAGATCGTATTCTATACGATCCGCGGATCTAGAAGTGTGTGTGAACGTACTAATTGATAAAAAATAGACGAATTACTATTCTGACTAGGAAGCACAAACCAAAAACCTAAGCAACACCTGGATTGGTAAGCCTGAGTTTACGACTACCGCCATGACGCATAATCCCATTAGCAATTTTTTCCAAAGGAAATAATTAGCTAAAATCCTGGATTGACAAACACACTGCTCAAACTATTAAGCATAAATTTAAAAATTTATGGCATCAAATTGATTGCTAAGAACAGCAGCAAACATTCTAAAGAAATTCGCCCAGATTTTAAAGATATTAAAATAACCTACTTATATGTTATTAATTAAATATAATAATTATTGAAAAAACGAGTCAAATCACCCTCTTTTACAAATTTTAATATTATTTTTTATCTTACATCAATATATATTAGTTAGACATTAAACGGTACATGGTTAGTATAATTTGATATAATTTAATATAAATTGTTTTGTAAATATATAAATCCTGAATTTAATGTAATTTTAGTGCCAAGCATAACCGGAAATATTACATTTCTTGGATACTATTCAAGTGATTTATTAAAATATTGTAATGACTCATTTCAAGAGTCGTTTGTATAAGTGTTGCATGCATTGTACACTATGTTCCTTAAACTTGTTTCCATCTCGCCGCCACTGATGATGACCTGTTAATATTGAAAGCTTTAATTATGATAGATTATAAATATAAAAATAGATTTTAAGCGAATTTCCTTTTCAAAAGTTTGCTAATAAGATAGACGTCAAGGTGCGACCGAAACCTCGGACCATGAAGAGTGAAGAGCCCTAATTACGAAAACAATACATCATTCGATATATATATATTATATATATATATATATATATATATATATATATTTAATTATATAATATATAATAATATATATTATATATATATATATATATATATATATATGTATATATATATATATATTATATATATATATATATATAATATATTATATATTTATATATATTATATATATATATATATATGTGTGTGTGTGTGTGTTGTGTGTGTGTGTGTGTGTGTGTGTGTGTGTGTGTGTGTGTGTGTGTGTGTATATAACCTTTTTCTTGTATACGCGCTATCTTTCGAACAGATTGATATTAATCAACTGAAAACCAGGTTGTTTTGACGTTTCTAACTCGGTTTTTTTAAAAAAACAGCAACATATTTTTTTTAAAAAAGTGAAATTTAAGGTTATTACTTTTTGCTGCGAAAAAGTCTTTTTATATGTATTTTGGGGTGCTATATTGAATGAAACCAGTCCGAAGATAAAACTACTCTTAGTGACCAAAAACGAGCATAAAAAAATACTAAAACCCAAAGTACATGATTTCGAGTCACTAACACTAAATTAGCTTAAAACTTGTGCAAATAATGATGTGCACTGCCAATTTCATTGGCATAGTTTGATATAAACAAGAACATAATTAAACTTATTTCCTTTGCAAAATATAGAAAAATATGAGTTACTAGATGTACCATTAAATTGAGCAACTGCTCAAATTTAACCGGAACCTTGAAACAAGAAATTGTTTGTTAAGAAAGGAAACACATATTCCAAGGAAATTCGTCCTGTATGCGAATCACCACGCCAGATCTTTTTTTAATTTATTTTATTTGATATTAGATGTGATTGACTAACTGTTTATAATACACAACATATTAAACTTTGTCTAATAAGATCGATTGTCCATTAGTTGTCCGTTATGTAAGCAACTTCAAATCAATCTAACTGTTTTTCATATTCATATTAAAATGTACTTATGTAAAAACTTGTTTTTCCTGATAAATATACTTTTTAATATTAATTAAATCTTCCATTTTTGTGTTATCATTTTCAGTTCTGAGTATTTGCATTTAAACTAGAATACATCGCATTCTTTGTGCTTTAGATGTACGATAACTTATAAACTTTCACAAAAAAACATAAAGTATTTCATTTTATTTAATATTCTATAATTGGCTTTTAAACCAAAGTCATAATTGGCTTTTAAACATTATGTTTAAAGCATCACTATAATAATTCATAACTTGGCATTATTTAGTATTTTATTAATCGCTGTTGACTTTATTACTTTTTCTTATCTATACTGCAGGTGCATAGAAAAGGTTATGTGTTTGCAAAAAAATCCTAAACCCAGATGTCACCTAAATTATCCGTTTCATGTGATTGTAAGGCCTCCTAAGTGGTTTTCTCAAGGAAGAACTTAAGTGAGCGTTAATGGAGTTCATCTTAATAAAAGTGAAAGAAGTCTCTCCACAAAAATATATTTCTTTATAGCAAAGCACTTTCAACCTAACAAAAGGTCATCATCAGTGCTAGCCGTTGAATATAGAAGAGTGTGATAGATGAGTCTTACTAATCAGATGTCAAAGATAGACTCAAAGAAATTTTTGTGGAGTGACTTCTTTCTCTTTTATTTTTATTATTTTTCACAGAGTTGTCTAGTTGTTTATAAATACGTACAAACATACATGCATACACACACATGTATGTATATGTATATATGTATATATATTATATATATTATATATATTATATATATATATTATATATTATATATATATATATATATATATTTCTTATATACGGTGAAGGCCTCTTGTTTGTGTATTCCTATATAAATGATAATAGCTGTATCTTATTGGGCAACCTAATTCATTTTAATTCATTAACTGTTTAATATATACACCGCTATTACTTAACATTCATATTTTACTAATTCGAAAACGATCCGTAAAAATATCTTGCAATTGTGTAGATAAAAGAACTGATCGGTCGAGTTATTTTACGTAAGTTGTTGTTGTCTCGGTGAGAATACATGGCATCCCTGATACCAATAACACCTTGTTCTAATTCTTATGAATAATGTCTCTCTGTATTCCTGTTGTCTTTTATTTACACGTGTTATTACACGTGTAATGCGAAACCTTATAGATCTTAATGTAGGAATTTATTGGTGAATAAATATGACCGATTTGTATGATTAGGTTTGTTTCTTCTATTCTCCTAATTTATAAATAAATAATCCTTTATTTCACATAAAATACATTTCTGTAAATTTTAAAATGTCAAAACAAAAAATTTATTTGTTATGATTAAAATTTATGGATTGAAATTTTACTGTACACACTGTACAAGGGATTTTTTAAAAGATTAATTTTTACTAATTTGTCAAATATTTTCTCTTCAAGGGCTCTTATATTTTCAGGTAATAAGTTATACAGCTTTAGCCCTGCTTGAATTGAATCATATTTAGCTGTTCTTGTCAGTCTGTATTTTTTAAGTACTATATGATTTGTCTGCCTTGTTTAGTGAGAATGAATGTTCTCTACTTTAGTTAGACTATTCTCCTAAGTATAAATATATGTTACAATTTTTATGACTAATGAATTATGATTTTTAGGATTGATTAATGTGTCTATTTAACTGTTTTATTGAAACGATTTACATATTTAATGAATTTCCGAAAGACGTTAATATTAATGATTTCATTAAACCTTAAATTTCATTATTTATTGACTCAAATATTTGAAACTTCACTAAAACTCAAAAAGTTATCAGGAAACCCCGATAAAACTTAGTAATTTCACTTCCAATGACATGTTTATCGCAGACATAATTTTATCTTACTAAAAACTACTTGCGTGATAAAATACATCCCGCTAAGTCATTGGTCTAAAGTAGATGTGAAATCAAATTTTCTGTCTCGCCAAGTTATGTTGGTACTTCCTACTGACCTGTCATTTAATTACAGGGCTAATAACTATTAGTTTCTTCTCCTTTCAGTTCTTTCTACCACTTTATGAGAGCTATTGCACGATTTAAGTGTATTCTTGGATATTTATCGCAACAGGTTTTTAATGGTTGGGTGACACGATCGGCCGCCTCCGTGGCGAGGTCGTTAGGCGTTAGTCTTTAACTAACTTTGACACCAGGGAGGTCTGGGGTTCACATCCCAGGTTACGCTCTCAGTTTATATAAGATTATTGTTTAGATAAATTATCGCCAGCTTTAGAATACACTTTGAGCGTAACGGTTGCTACTACCACCCGAGGTGGTTCCCGCAGGGGTTATCCCTGATAAGCCGCAAGGCCCTAAACGGGCATTATTATTATTATTATATAGTGACACGATTTCGACTCAAGTAGAGACTTAGCTGACTCCTCTCCTTGCTCTTAACCGTATACATTTGAGGGCCCCTTTTGAAGTTTAATTCACAATCCTTTAAACGCCCCTTTAAAAACCTTTTCTAGAACCCCATTCACCTATTACTGCATCCATATCTTTACTATTACTGCATCCACAATTATTCGCCATTATGCACCCACGATATTCACCCATTTTGCATCCCGATCATTCACCTATTACTGCATCCACGATCATTCACCTATTACTGCATCCACAATCATTCACCTTATTGCACCATTATTAGCATCCACGATCATTCACTATTACTGATCCACAATCATTCACCCATATTGTATCCACGTCATTTCACCTATTACTGTTATCCACATCTTACGCCCATTATTGCATCCACATCAACACCTGTTACTGCATCCACAATCATTCGCCATAATTGTATCCACGATCATTCACCTATTACTGCATCCACAATCATTCACCCATTATTGCATCCACAATCATTCACCCATTATTGCATCCACAATCATTCACCCATTATTGCATCCACGATCATCACCATTATTAGCATCCACGATATTCACTTATTACTGCATCCATCATCTTTACTGCATCAACGATTCATTCCCATTATAACATCCATGATCATTCACCTATTACTGCATCCACAATCATTCCCATTATTGCACCCCGATCATTCACCCATTATAGCATCCACGAATCATTCACCATTTTACTGATCCACGATCATTCTATTACTGCATCCAATCATTCACCATTATTGCATTATGCCCAACTCATTCACCATTATAGCATCCCGATCATTACCTATTACTGCATCCACAATCATTCACCCTAATTGTATCCACGTCATTCATCCTATTACTGTATCCACAATCATACCCCCTTATTGCATCCACAATCAAAACACCTATTACTGCATCACAATCATTCACCCATAATTATCCACGATCATTCACCTATTACTGCATCCACAATCATTCACCCATTATTGCATCACAATCATTCGCCCATTATTGCATCCACGATCATTTACCCATTATAGCATCCACGATCATTCACCTTTTACTGCAAACTATCATTCACTATTACTGCATCCACATATTCCCAATTTTGCTCCACGTACTATCCAATCATTCACCCATAATTGTATCCGTCTTCCTATTACTGTATCACAATCATACGCCCATTATTGCATCCACAATTTCAAACTATTACTGCATCCACAATCATTCACCATAATTGTATCCACGATCATTCAATTACTGCATCCACAATCATTCATTATTGCATCCACATCATCCATTATAGCATCCCGAATTCACCTATTACGATCATTCACCATAATTGTTATCATTCACCTATTACTGTATCCACAATCATACGCCCATTTTTGCATCCACAATCAAACACCTATTACTGCATCCACAATCATTCACCCATAATTGTATCCACGATCACTATTACTGCATCCACAATCTCGAAAAGAAAAATACTAACAAGTAAAAAGCACACAGAAGTATAATTTCCGCTGTATATTGATATTATTTCCACGTGCGAATATTCCTCTACATTTTACATAAATGCGATACTATACAACCTTCGCAGTCATTTATTACTGTTATCGAAACGCCATTGAAAACAGATGAGAAAACTGGACTAACTTTGGCCACTGTGAGAACTCTTCCTCGAGGAAGGCCATTGTCAGTCATTTTCACTCGCGTCGTATCTCAAGTTATTACCTAAAATCGTTTTCATAAGCGGATTAACCTTTTGTTTTTGTAATCATTCTTGAGTAAACTTTTAGTTTTATTTAATTATATTTTTTACTCTTTAAGTTATTTTAATGCCGAACAATAGTAGAACTATGCGTGCTGCTTAAACACACTATTTGAAATTATAATTATTATTTGTAGGAATTATGTAGTATTAAATTTAAGAATTTCATAAAAACTTGTTATAAGCATAGATATACGAGGTGTGTTCAAAAAGTATCGCGAATTTTTGTTTTTTCAAAAATTATTTATTTATTCATGAATATCTGAATATCTATTTTGTCCCCTTCAAAGTAATCCCCATGAGAATATTATACTTGTGCCAACGGTTTCCAACCTTCGAAGCACTTCAAAAAATCATTTTTTATCTTGTTCAGCTCCTCCTTCGATGCCGTCTTTATCTCGTCAAGCGTAGCATAACGTCGTCCTTTCATGGGCCTCTTCAGTTTAGAGAACAAGAAAAAGTCACAGGGGCCAGATCTGGGGAATGCGGTGGCTGCGGCATCATTAGTGTGTTGTTTTTGGCCAAAAAGTCGCGCACAAGCAACGATGTGTGAGCTGGGGCGTTATCGTGGTGCGAAAGCCAATTTTTATTCTTCCACAAATCCGAGCGTTTCTGGCGAATTGCTTCGCGCAAATTGCGCATAACTTGCAGGTAATATTCCTTATTGACCGTTCTATACTGTGGCAAGAATTCATGATGCACCACGCTCATGCAGTCGAAGAAAACAGTCAGCAAAACTTTCACATTCGACCGAACTTGGCGCGCTTTTTCGTCTGTTGTTGAAGTGCTCGGACGTCCGGCATGCTCTTTGTCGTTCACATCTTCTCGGCTTTCTGAGAACATTTTGTACCACCGATTAACATTGCTTCGGTCTAAGGTAGCTTCTCCGTATGCCACAGTCAACTTTCGGAATGCATCCCCGCACTTAATTTCGTTTTTAACACAAAATTTGATACAGGTTCATTGATCCATTATTTTGAAAAGGTAAAAATCGAAGACGATCCAAAACACGTGCAAGCAAATCAGCTGTCAACAATTAAGTGAACATTCAAAATGGCTGAGTTTGTCGGCATAAGTGAGAGACATGAGTACCAACATAAAGCCACAAAAAGATCGAAATTCGAATGTACATAACCCGCGAAAATTCAAAATTCGCGATACTTTTTGAACACACCTCGTATTATTACTAGAGGGGCTTAGTAGGCCCTTTTATAGTATCATAATTTACTATTGATTAAATTTTGAAAAATTCATCTGAACACCTAAGACTATTAATATAATAAAATAAACACTATAAATGTACTGTAACTTATGAAGTAGAACGTTTAAAATACAGAACAAAACACAAACTATAACCTTAACTCCTACGAGATGATTAAGACAGGCTATGCCCCCTCTAGTAGTATATGTATTTGGTTTCAAGCGTCTAAATATATTGAGGTAGGGTATGCCCCTTCTAGTAGAATATCTCTATGGTTCAAGCCTCTAAATAATATGAGGTAGGGTATGTCCACTCTAATAGTATATCTCTATGGTTTCAAGCCTCTAAATATATTGAGGTAGAGTATGCCCCCTCTAGTTGTATATCTCTATGGTTTCAAGCCCTTAAATATATTGAGGTAGGGTATGCCCCCTCTAGTAGTATATCTCTATGGTTTCAAGCCTCTTAATTATATGAGGTAGGGTATGTCCCCTCTAGTAGTATATCTCTATGGTTTCAAGCAAGCTTCTAAATATATTGAGGTAGAGTATGCCCCCTCTAGTAATATATCTCTATGGGTATAAGGGTTAATGCTGTATGTTTTATATAGTTGATTTGTTTAAATTTTATGCGTAAATGCGTACATTTTAATATTAATGGCGTCATTCTTTCATAAAAATAACTTATCAGGAATAATTATTTACAAACGTGAAAAATTATTGGATATAGCTGGATTTAGTATGCATATACGAGTATATAAAGGAAACACAAGGCGACGAAAAAGTATTGAGTTTGCAAAAAAATCTGAAACCGGGATGTTTTAAAGGCCTCCTTTTGTTGGATCATAAAAGTTAAGTAGCATTGAGTGAGTGTTGTATGGTTGACCGCTGAGAATGAAACAGTTCCATTTACTATCTAAGGACGAGCGAAGCGAGTCTGAAAACATATTTGAGTTTAAATTTGGCGAATCGTATATTCTATGGACGAGCGAGGTGAGTTCAAAGCAGGGAGGATGAGCGTAGCGAATCCGAAGTGATGAGGAAAAGTTCCGAGGTACCCCGTACCTAATTTTTTACAATTCTATATTTTTATCGAGTTCTTATTTCTTTCTGCGTTTCCATTTCGACTTTGTACACTTTTTAATGTTTTATAAAAAAATCTTCGATCATCGTTGCATATTATTGATCCCAGTGAAAGTATGCACATCTGTCTCCTGTTACTTTATTCCTCTTCCAAGCTGTTTTTTAATCCAGGAAGGAATTATTATCTACAGAGCTGCTTCATTTCACTTAATCTTTTGATGGATTTCAGATCAACCGTAACCATTTCAGATTGAAGTAGAAATTGATTAGATTTTTTTCAGTCCGAATTAATTTCTCTTTCTTTTAATTGTTTTTGTGGAATTATTGTTCAGTCACGAAGAACAAATCGAAAAGCGACTTCTCAATTTTTGCGAAGTCGTACTTCCTTCTTTAACAAAGTTTTTTTTCCAAAAATATTTTAATATTACTCTTAACTCCGCGGATTGAAAATATAACCGTTTACAACGATTATATAGTGCCGCCTCCGTGGCCGAGGTCGAAAAGGCGTTAGTCTTTACACTGACCTTTGACACGCACGAGGTCTGGGGTTCGCATCCCAGGTTACGCTCTCAGTTTATAGAAGATTATTGTTGTTGTTTGATTATTGTTAGATAAATTATCGCCAACTTTAGAATTAACTTTAAGCGTAACGGTTGCTACTACCACCTGAAGTTGTTCCCGCAGGGGTTACCCCTGATGAGCCGCAAGGCTCTAAACGGGCATCATCATCATCATTATAGTTCCCGGAGATATAAACTAATCCAACTATTTAGTACTGCCAACTTATTGTTTGTTGTGTATTGTGGGTCAGTTTCATTATAGAATGAGTTTTATGAAGTTTGAATTTGATCTGTCTGATTATGGTGTATTGTCGACCAGTTTTATTGTGAATTGATTTAATCAGCTACTGTGGATACGTGTTGTTAGATACGAATATCCTTGGACCGGTTTCGGCTTAATGCCTTCATCTGCAGGTTGGACAACACTCGAGCTCTCAACTAATAAAGTTATATCAGTGAATACGACGAGCCCTCAGAAGATAAGTTTCATTGTGAATTAATTTAATCAGTTTCATTAATAATTGAGTTTATGAGTTCATTGAGTATAGATTTTATTTGTCTGATTGTGTATTAGGTTGATCAGTTTCATTGAGAATTGAGTTAATCAGTTCATTGAGTGTGGAGTTTATTTGTCTGATTGTGTATTAGGTTGATCAGTCTCATTGAGAATTGAGTTAATCAGTTCATTGAGTGTGGAGTTTATTTGTCTGATGGTGTATTAGGTTGATCAGTTTCATTGACAATGAGTTTATTAGTTCATTGTGTGGAGTTTATCTGTCTGATTCTGTATTAGGTTGATCAGTTTCATTGAGAATTGAGTTTA
>JACMZG010001914.1:12586609-12639109 GCA_018340805.1 Microvelia longipes
ATAAAAAAAATTGAATTTGCAATGTGTATCTGCGAATGATACATTATTCCAATGGCAAGGAGTAATGTATCATTTATACTGTAGGTATATAGTGTATTATACTGTAGGTTATTTACAAGGCTAAGGAGTATCACCACTAGATGATTTCTCATCATCAACTCTTACTGATCAGATACTTTAACCTGTATGAGCACTATATCTATATCTAATACATTTATCAAAAAATGTAATTATAAGTTATTAAAAAATTCCTTATGTTCTTTAGTGGATTTTTTAAGAACAAATGAGCTTATGAGTTTGGGGTCGTAAAGTGTGTGTGGATTTGGTGAAACCTACCTACCAACAAGAATATGTTGGTGAGGTTTATATATATATATATATTATTATTATATATTATATATTATTATATATAATATATATATATATATATATATATATTATATTATATATATATATATATATATATATATATATATTATATCGGTTCGATATAATCGGTTGGTAAAACTGACAAAAATGTTGGTAGATCAGAGTCAACCTACCGTTTTTTCAGTCACTTTTATCAGCAAAGTCACCTTGTTATTGAGACACGCCCACCGAATATCTCGACTTCCTAACCGAGAACAACATACCTGAAAACTGCACTTTGGTTAGATCGATTTGATTTCATTTCGATGTAATTCTTTAAAAGCAACCTTGTTAATGTCCCAAACCCTAATGGTTTATGAAATATGTGTGACATCATTAAGCCACAATAATGACCCGATAAAAATTTTGAAAAATCACAAATCTTCAAAAAGTGTTTGTATTGGGGGGACATTTTTTACGCATGTACTTCTATGTTTAATTATCAACGAAAAGGCCTCTTTTTCTAGTATTTATTTAATCGACTTAATTCTACTTATAACGAAAAGAGAATAATTAAAATAATAGCTATAAAAGTAATTTAATAAATCATACACACAATAAAAATATAAAACAAGCTTGCAAAAATCAAGATAATCTGTACAACTACGTATAATTACTTTAAAATAACGTAATAACAATAGAAAATATCATTTAAACCGGGGTATTAAAGATTAATTACATACATTGTACGCAAGATAGCAGCACAAGGTAGCTACATCGGTAACTTACTGCTTCCGCGTACTTTAATCTAATTGTTTATTTTAATTAATTAACTGTTACGTATTGTAAACAATTAAAGTGAGAGAGAAAGTAGATGTAACAGTACTTGTGTTTTATATTACATCAAAGAATAATCATACTGTCGAGGTAAAATGTTTACTAACCAATCTTTTAGCGAATTTTCAAAGAAAAAATGAGCTTATGAGATTGGGGTCATGGAGGGGGTAGGTGGATTTTTTGGAAGGGGGAGCTCTCACTGATCAAGAATATATATTATATATATATATATATATATATATATATATATATATATATATATATATTATGTGTGTGTGTATGTATGTATGTATGTATGTATGTATGTATGTAAGCACGTGATTCTTGTGTCATAGACGTTTCTATGGGACACAATAACTTTCGAACGGTTTCTCGGATCGAAATGAAACTTGATAAAAAACCAACCTTCTTAATGTCCCGAACCCTTTTTTTTATGAAATATGTGTGACGTCACTAACCCACGAATAATTCAAAAAAGTCACAAATCTTCATATATTGTTTAGATTGAGCTGAAATGTTTTAAACACGTATTTGTGTAAAACAGCTTTACTCTATGTAAGCTCACAAACATATGAAGTTTCATTGTATTGTCAGTGTTCTAGTTTTATTGATTAACATATAATATATGTCAAACAAAATATTGTCATCGATTGACAGCTACGATGATAACAGACACACACCCACATAAAGACAGAAAACTTTGTGAAAACCACTCAGGAGGCCTTTAAAACTTCCGGTTTAGGATTTTTTTCAAACACAATTTTTTTTGTATCATTTGTATTATTTATACCTACGGTATAAATGAGGAATAGGAAAAGTAAAAATTAACTTTGATCACTGTTTCTCTGACTATTGTATTTTGCGTTTCGCCTCCCTTCCATGGTTTTACTAAACCAATTTGTTGATTAAAACCGAAAGAGTGGTGAGAGTTTGGTGGCACGAAAAAAATAGTTATCGAATATCTCCACATTACATTAAGACTAAAAAATGTAAAAATATCATTAAAGTGACATAAAAAATTTTATGTTTTGTATTCTTAATGGTTTTGTTGCTGTAAAAACGCAATTTTACTTTTTACAATATTTAATGACAATATTGCATAACTAAACAAAAGTAAAAAAATATGAAGAAAAATGCCTATATATGATACCAAAACAATTACGCAAAACTTGTAAATAAACATTAACGCATTGTTTTTAGGAACGTCTTGTAGATATCTTGCGATTAGATGGCTGATAAACGTAATTACAATCCTTAATTACAATTACAATCCTTCTTATTTACTTAGTCCCATTATTCTGCTTTTAGTGCATTATAGTGCAATCTTTTATTGTAGAACTTGTGTCCAAATTTTTTAGACGGCGTTGAATTGCATAAGTGAATGCATTTAGGAAGATATGAAGTGAAAGGTACAAAAGACAGACATAAAATAATAAGATAAAGTAAGATTTAATGTATTAGTAAAGCGTTGCATCAGGAACTCACTTCATAATTATGCAATAAATCATTGAGATATATTACTAGAGGGGGCACAGCCTATGGTTCAGGCCTCTCAATGTATTGAGATACATTGAGAGGCCTGAAACATCATTTTGGGACTTAGGCGCATAGAGATGTTATTACTAGAAAGTAGAATTTTAGAGAAATTAAATTTTGAAAAATCGAAAAAGTAACCTGACCACCTTTTTGATATGATTATAATTGATATGCTTTTGAATATGATTAAATTATCAATACAAAATTACAATATCATATATAGTAGAACGTTAAAAAACAAATCAGAACACATACAATTTGCGGGAAACCAAAATAAATGTATTATTTATAACCTTAACTCACTCTTAAAGAAGGTTTAAATGAGGTTACACAGAGCCCCTGAGAGCCCCAAAAAGATATTTCAGGCCTCTCAATGTATTTAGATAGGCTATGCCTCCTCTAGTATATATCTATGTATTTACGGCCAAATCTAATTACGTATTTGTAATTATTTAATGGAAAGTATTATTCACAATGTCTGATAGTGATTTAAGTGACTCTGAGTTGGTAGCAACTCCACCAGAGTTAAAAAGTATAGCGATTAAAGCAGTAAATAAAAGTGTTTTATAATTTTAATTATTTTATTATTACTCTTTACCTCAGAAAAAAACTATTAACTCCGTTTCTTTTACTGACACGCGTCGGTAAAAAACATATTACAGTTTAATAGTATAATATACTAGTATTAAATAAATATTTTTCCGTAATTTTTAAAATGTTTAATGTGACTTTTAATCCGCCATAGTGGATTAATTCCAAAATATTATAAGTTTTTCCTTTCAAAATGCTTGATTTTTGTGCTAAGTTTCCTTAAAATTGAATTTACTGTTTGAAATGCAGCGTCATCAATACGTCCATATTTAGATTTGTTTTCGATTATTGAGATCTGTTGGTTCTGAAACGTCGATAATTGGTGATAAAATGAATTCAAGGAGAATTACAGTAATTGATGGAAAAATAAATTCAAGGAGAATAGCAATAATTGATGAAACAATTCCATGGAAAATTACGCAAATGGGGTCGTTTGCATACGAGCGGCAGAGGAAGAGTTTGGGTATTGATCTAGTTCGGGAACTGGATTTCGATATCGAAGAAATCAGCCCGAATTTGTTTTATTCCTTTTTACAAATCGTAAAAGTAATTTTATTTTTCATTGGTCCAGTAAAGTATGTCAAGAGCAGAGTGAAATGTCTAAAAGGGAAGACGGAGTATTTCCTCTTTAGATTGTCTGTAATATACAGTATTATACTAAGTAAAAGCAATATTATCCGCTACATAAAAGACATTCTTTACTTGGTTGGTAACAACCTGATTTATATTACAATTATAATAACAACCTGATTAATATTACAATCGTAATACCAACCTGATTTATATTACGATCGTAATAACAACCTGATTTATATTACAATCGTAATAACTGTAATAATCGTAATAACAACCTGATTTATATTACAATCGTAATAACTGATTTATATTACCCACCACAATCGTAATACCAACCTGATTTATATTACGATCGTAAAAACAACCTGATTTATATTACAATCGTAATAACTGATTAATACCACAATCGTAATAACAACCTGATTTATATTACAATCGTAATAACAACCTGATTTATATTACATTCGTAATAACAACCTGCTTTATAATACAATCGTAATAACAATCTGATTTATTTCACAGCTTTTTAAATGAAAAGTAAAATACTTAGTACTTAGTAGAAGTTAATCACTGATATAACTTTATAAGTTGAGAGCTCCCTCGAGTGTTGCCTCGCCTGCTGATGATGGCGTTATGTCGAAACCGGTCCAGGGATATTCATATCCAACAGCAAGTATCGACGGTAGCTGATTTTTCGATTGAAATATAGTTTATTCAATCTAATGAAATCTAGTCTTTTCTGTGCCCTAGTATGATTCGCATCTAGTTTTATGGAGACGCACACAAGTATTAATAACTGTTAATATACTTTTCATATTATAACAAAACTTAGTATACTTATTTATTACGTAGATTAATACATTCGTACCAAGTTTCAACTTAATTGATTTAATTTATGTTTTCTTTACAATTTTTTTTAAATCTTACTCTAATTATCCGATAGTAATTAAACAACTGTTCATAATGAAATGAAATGTGTCACTAATGTTAGTTTTATTTAAGAGTGCGCATGCGCATGCGAGCCAAATTTCAAACCGATTGAAAAGTTATTCCTTGTTTTTTGCCAAGTCATTATTTCTGATTTATGACGTCATAAAAATATTTTCCTGGTAGCACAACCTAGATCTAGAGATTACTATTTGAACCAAATTTCTACTCTCTTTAACATTCTGGGAGCTACGATGTAACAGGCACACACACACCAACCTTCATACAGACTGCCCACTTTGTGAAAACCACTCAGGAGGTCCTTTAAAACCTGAAATGGATAATTCAGGTGAAATCCCGGTTTCGGTTTTCTTTAAAAACACAATAATTTTCCTATATAAGTTGAAATTGTAAGCTCATTGAGGGCGAGGCCGTATACTCTGCAGACCCATAGATATATTATTACAAGAAACCCTATCGGTTTTATTTAAAATATCGAAAAAGTAACCGGAACACTTTCGATTATTAATATAATCTAATGAACTGTTCAAAATTACTGCAACTTATATAATAGAAAGTTTATAATACAAAACAAAAACACATGGAATGTGTGAATAGCTAACAACAATTGATTAATTATAACCTTACACTCATTGGAAGGAGGTTGCAGTAAGGTTAAACAGAGCCCCTGAGAGCCCCGAAATCGTTAATCCTCTTATTGTATTCAAATAAGCTGTGGGGCATAGGCTATTTCAATTTCTATGTATATATATATATATATATATATATATATATATATATATATATATATATATATATATATATAATATATATAATATATATATATATATATGTATGTAAGAGTTTCTACCCTTTCGTATGGCGAACGATAACTCTCGAAGGCGTTCTCAAATTGAAACGAAACTTTGCAAATCGCGAGATGTTGAGGAGGTTACGAGGCCTATTGTTTATAAAAAAATTATGACGTCATCAATCAAAGTTATGACGTCATGAAAAAAAAAATTTTTTGAAACTTGAAATGGCTTTAAAACAAGGTATTTCGTGTTTAGGTAGACGGCTAGCTGAATCGATTAAGACCGATTTCAGCTCAATCGAACCATCACAAATGGCGCAATCGGTATACATATATATATAATCTTGTATATATGTATACGTCCAGGTCAAAGACTTGTACGATATCTGTTGGGTTTAGTAGTGCTAGATGGTGGGGATATAGTATAAAAGATGGACCTCTACCTCTTGCTCCATCCTGGTAAGCCTGCTGTCCCAGAGAGACAGGACAAAAATGGCTTCCACTAAACCACGCCGAACAAAGCAGGCCCGTAAAGCGGAAGAACCTCAAAGTAGTCTTTATATGGTCGAAGTCATTCTAAAACGATTGCGACCGGTTTCAGCTCAATCAGACAATCCTAAGATAGATGGTTCACTCCCGAGTGTAGTAGGAACACTCAATTGACAAGTTTGTGTTTATGATTTAAGTTGGGGGCCTCATCACTAGAGTCTTGAATAGCGCTAGTAGTAAAAATATATTTGCTCTATTCTCTACTAGATTGTGCTGTAGTATTTTTTTAAAAAACAAACAATTGCCAATCGTTTAGTAAAATAAAATAAAAGTAAACAAAGATCTATGTAAAAAAATATGTGACAGTTTCACGCTGTCACCACTAGACTGTACTACTTGAGCCTCCTGCATCCCATCAAATATTTTTTTTTTAAATCTTTGAGTGAGCCATCTATGTTAATATTGTTTATCTATGATCCTAAGTGACGGAAACGGTATTTTTATTTAAAAACAAAAATCATGAATATATTTTTGTTTATAATGCTTGTTAGTTTTAATATTATAGCATACTATTAATAATAAAGTATTAATAAAATCTTAATTAGTAAAATCAAATTTGTGAGGAAGCCTCTCAGGCCCGCGAAGCGGGCCTGTGTGGAGAGGCTGTGAAAATTCGCTAGGTACATGGCAAAATGCCATGTAACAAGAACAATAATGAAACAACACATCATACAAAACAACAACAATGTGGCCGCGAAGCGGCCACAGGGAGGCCCCCGGGCCGCGAAGCGGCCCCGTGGGCCGACGCTGCGGAGCGGACGAGGCGCGAAGCGCCGAGGCCGCGTAGCGGCTACGGGCCGAAGGCCCGTATTGTTTGAATGATGCGTTTATAGGTATGTGAAGTTTAAATCATTCGCGGTAAAGTAAGTGTGCGGTAAAAGGTGAAAAGTTTTGATTGAACATTGCGTTTTTATCTTCTTTTTCATTACTTCGTTAAAAATTAAAGAGAAAGTTAAAGAAGATATAAAAACAGTTCGATTATAGGATGAGACGGCGTGGAACCGGCGACAGACGGCCGCACATATTCATATTGATGTAAAATAATTATTAAACTCGATGCTATTGCATGATTTATGTTTTGTCTCAAATATTTTATTTTAGATAAAAGTTATTAGTTATTTACAAATATAATAGTAATTCACAAATATAATAAGTCCGCTGTAAGTAAATATAAGTCCGCTACATGACTCTGTC
The DNA here is from genome assembly GCA_018340805.1 of Microvelia longipes. Taxonomy (NCBI): domain Eukaryota; kingdom Metazoa; phylum Arthropoda; class Insecta; order Hemiptera; family Veliidae; genus Microvelia; species Microvelia longipes. The sequence continues at coordinate 12,593,982 of JACMZG010001914.1, forward strand.
TCGAAGGTTTGATTGAGGCGTCTACATAGCATCTTACCGGCACTGATGGTGATCGAGTGATCAAAAGCCGGCTCTGTTTATGTAAAGAATAAACGTTTTGTGGAGAGATTTTGGTGTTTTGTTTGGCTTTATTAGTTAATTCCATTACTTAGTATCTTAGTTATAATATATTACTACCCTCCGATTTTTAAAGTCCTATTTTATTTGGATGCCTGAAGATGGCAATGTATAATTTAATTATAAGACAGACTATAAAGAGATCGCACCTATCGTTTGCCTCTCTGCTTTCTGTATCATTAGTAAATTACTTGCTTTCTATTTCACATGTGAACTTTTTTTAACAGCTAATAATCATACTTAATTTTATTGACTTAGTGAGATAATACCACAATTATTTCAAATTATCTCCGTCAATTCCTTAAATGAGTGCTACTTACATTTTATTATATAAAATCTTTTTCTTGAAGTATTTTATAAATATTTTTAACATTATTTGTATATAATATATGACAAAAGTCCTATTTACTTTACATATCAGAGGAAATGCCGTAAAAATTGTAATAATTGTAGTTGGCATGTTTATAGGCAGTTATTAAAATAACATAGGTAAAACGTGTACATTACATTTACTTATTGCTTGACATATATATCTCCTAAAATGTACTACTTCTTAAAGGGACAATGATAAATGTTATTAGTTCTCATTATGACCACTGATTAGTCAGCGCTACTGTTTTTATAGGAATGTAAGAGGTATGTTAAACTATTAGAGTTGCTGGAGTTCAACGTAATACTCTGTTATTTCTTACTCGATTAGAGTCAGATGATTATGTAAGAGGTGTAAGCAGATATTAATGTACTCTCTGAAGCATACTTTCCGAGAGCACCAAGACTATATATATATATATATATATATATATTATTATATATTATATATATATATATATATAATGTATAATATATATATATAATATATATATATATATAATATATATATATATATAATATATATATATATATATATATATATATATATTATGTTTATTTGCAGATGGTTTGATAATGATAATGATGATGGTATGATAATCTATTTCATACATTTTCATACATTAAAACTATATTAGTCCCGTCTCCTTGACTGACTGATATGGACTACGGGACTCTGTATCATAGGTTTAATCTGAATGTAAATACTGTCTTGCTGTATAAAGTTATAGAAAATTTGAATGCGATCATGGTGAGCTTTATTTTATTGAAGTACCACGTATTTCATTAAATAACCTGTTTTATGTTTTCCGTATAAAATATATGTTTCCCATTTATTTTATTTAACGTGTTGGATCCAAACAAAATGTAATCAACAATTTTCTTTATTTTGTTTCAGGTATGCAAGTATTATTTTGAGTTTATTAGTAGTAAAAGTAAGTTCTCTAAATTTTTTATGTTGCTCAGTCCTAAAGTTTACTTAGCAACTTTTTTTTGATGAAATACATACTCTTAGATATCAATTGGTCAACTTATCAAATTGGTATCGCAGCCTAGATAGGTCTTTTCATTTTTATTTACTCTTTGAACATTATATTAAACTTTTGTTATAGCTAAAAATGTGGCAACTACTATATTCATAAAATGTTCACTTTTTAGGACCCCAAGGTCTTAAATATTTCCATTTTAGACCTATTCTTATTTCCATAAGATGCGAGCACGGCGCAAGCTTGACAACTTACCCGAATCAGATGCAGCTTTGGCATCTGGTTTTATTCACTAAATTATTTTGTTGGTATTAACTTAAGTTTTTATGATGAAAAGAAGATGAAAATTATTAAGACGTCTAAAGAGACGTTAAAATAGTTTTGATTCCTCTAGACCAGTAGTTCTCAAGGTGGGCGCTAGCGCCCCCCAGGGGCCGCTTGAAGAATTTAGGGGGGCCCTGAGACGTAGGGGGGCAAGTAAGGGGGCAGTGAGTAGTTGGGGGCGATGCAGGGGGCAGTGAGACGTTTGGGGGGAATGGTGGGAGTTATTGGCAAAGTAAAGAAATATTATTTTAAGTTTTGCAAAGGATCTGACGTATAAACTAATTTAAATATCATGTAAGATGTTAAATAATAAATAAATTTTATTTAAGGGTCCTGATAAATAAAACACCCTTAAAATTTCAAGTTAACTGATCTCAGTTGTATTGAGTCACTGAGTATGTACAGAGTGAGCCAAAAAACATAAGTTTTTGAGCGCCTGAGGTGCTGCCCCAACTAGAGATAATTAGGTGTGGTTTGCGGGGCTAAAAACTAATTTTTTTACAAAAAAAAATAATACTTATGGCTACAAAACCGATAAAGACACAAATTAGTGCTACGATGTATAAAAATTGGGTCTTCAAAACAGTTGTTTTAAACAACTTTACGTAATTCATTTTTATGGGGTTAAAGAGAAGACGTTTGTGGCTAAACTAATGGAGGTCCAGTCAGTATATAAACAAACTCAATTTTATTAAATATACTAAATATGTGTAATATTAGGTTATTAGTTGTTTAATTTCCTTAACTTAGAATATTAACACTAGCAATTAAATAATGTATTGGCTATACAAAGATAATTAGCAGGTAATTTGGATACTGGTTTATCACCTTATAAGATAGGGGGGCGATGATACACGCAAGGTACTTAAAAGGGGGCAATGAGTAAAAAAGGTTGAGAACCACTGCTCTAGACCAACGATTATCAACCTCTGTCACGAAAAAGTTAATTTGTAAAATAACATGTTTTTGAAATAAAATTTAAAAAAAATGTAAATATAAGCAAGTTTTGTTGTATTTTGAATTATGGCCAAATTAATCAACGGAACAGATACTTACAGAGTACTGTATTACTTGAATAGTGAATTATTATTTGTTTATAACATTTAATATCATTCCCACAGTTGCTTATTAGCTCGGAGGATGTGATAAATTATAATATTTTATAATTTACCTGACCTAAGTTTATATTGGTGTTCATACAAGTTTTAATATGATTAAGCTAGATAATACTGTTTATAAATTATTTATGTTTTATACATATTTTTTTTCAAAAGTATACCTACATATTTTTTCAATTTTATGTAAAATTATTGTACTTTTACCAATCAATTTCTAATGATCCAACATTAATTTTCTGCGACCCAATTTCGGGTCACGACCCAAAGGTTGAGAATTGCTGCTTTAAACGAACCAGTTTTGGTCATAAATCCCGCAACCATTTTAAAAATGGCTTATTAACTATATTAAATTGGTAATGATAAATTGTAACTGGTTTTTGTGTCAGTGCAATTCTAAAGAGTCTGTTCAAGTAATTATACAATTGTAAAATATTTATATTATAAGTAATTGGAAAATATCTGTTTAAATTTATAATCAATTTCTTTAATTGACTTTAAGGATGTGCACTTGAGTAACATAACCGGTCACAATATATTACTGATATCCTTTATTGCTCCTGAAACCAAAGAGTTTAAAAAAAAACTATACTTTCCTCTTTTGAAATTATTAGAAAAGTATAGAATCAAATCATAAAGTAAACTTTAAAGTATAATAACTAATTATAAAAATGAGTAATAAAATGAACCGATGCGTGGAGGATGTGTTTTGCGGTGCGGTCCACTTCCTCTCACTAGCGCTTCATCTCGGGAGAAATTATAAATACCTTAAATCTGGGTCACTAATATATAGAAAGGAAAAGCATCTTTCGCTACGTGAGTTGTCCGTTTCTGGGCTATTTGTAACGCAAAAATTGACTGTCCGTGAAATATCGTAATTTCTGCTGGTGAGTTTAACTCTTCTCTTTATTAGGTTGATAAAGGTTTTTAAGTGTCATCTTTACTCTTTAAAAGTTTAAAGTTTTCTATTTATATAGTTTTATAAGTAAGGCCTAAAACGAATTCTGCTTTTTGATTTTCTTTATAGTCATTGCGTTGAATATTCCGTGTTTTTTTTTAATGGATGCTTACCATGTTTTGGTTCCGCTTGTAATGAAATCATCAAATGCATAGTGTATTAGGACCATAGAGATGTAATTACTAGAGAGGCCCAAGGATGTTGAATAAAGGGGATGACGCACTAAGTCGAATTGCCATTCAACAAAGTGACCCCATCGAAAATCAAAACATAGAGATGAATGCAACACGAAACACACGTCAAAAACCAACTGCACATGCTTGGTACAAACTGCGCATGCTTATGATCCTTATAACAGCGCAGGTCTTAAAATTTAGAGGCAAACTTATAACCTAAGGGGAGGTAAGTTTGCTCCTATTTCTCTATCTCATAAACTTCCATGGGGTCAGAAATGTTCCTTAATGCGTCATCCCCTTTATTCAACATCCTTGGAGAGGCCCTATAGGTTACATTTTGAAACATCGACAAAGTAACCTGACCGTCACTTCTAATTACAATCAAGTAATCACTACGTAATTACAGTAACTTATATAGTTAAACGTTTTAAATACAAATTAAAACACAAACAATGTGCGGGAAGCCTAAAACAATTGATTTATTATAACCTTAACTCACTCTTGGAGGAGGTTTTAATGAGGTTAGACACAGAGCCCCAAAAACATGTTTCAGGCCTCTTTATGTATTGAGATAGGCTATGCCATCTCTATGATATATATCTCTATGCTTGAGGGCATTAAATTCTTAGTAAAGATCTACAACGGAATTTTTTCCCTGCAACCATTATTTAATTTTGCCAATTTTATGATGGTTTGCATATTAGTTAGTGGCATAGCTAGGATTTTTGATATGGCTTAAAGTAATACCAGATCATGTTGGTGTTCTAGATTAGGGCGGGTGTTGTTTTTAGTTTAAAACTATAGAACCTCTTTGAAGAGTGCCTCGCAATTTGATGAGATAAACTATGCCCCCTCCAGTATATATATCTCCATGATTACGACGCGTTTTAGTCACTGATAAGTTATGTGCTGATATTCATCGTATTAGGGCTATTTCCATTACTTTCGATCATCAAGTTAGAAGAATTGTATTTACTGAAATTTCACAAATTTAAAATTACCTTGCATGTGTACATCAATGGATAATTATTCAAATCTGCTGATCTTCAGCAAGTCAAATCATTACGTCTTATTTAGCTCACTGTCTGATCCCACGAATAATCTATCGGATCGGTCCGCGATATAGTTTATTTACATAATAAACTAATATGATTCTTATTTTTATATTGCTTTTGAAATATTGGGCTCAGGTATAATTGAAATTATAAAAATTATTGGAAGATTCCATTGATTAACTTCATTATTATATCTTGTTTTTAGCGAATTTCCTTTCTGCACTAGTTTAAAGCTTAGTTACTTATCTTTAAGCTTAGTCAGTTATCTTTATAGGTTTTAGCGCATTTCTTTTGAAAAATACAAACAAAATGAGTTACGAGCAGTGCTTGACAATTGAGTAACTGCTTAGGTTCTAAAGCATGAACCGGAACCTAAACAAGAAATGGGTTGTTTAGCACGGAAACACGCATTCTAAATGAAATTCGCCCGACAGTGGACCACCGCGCCGAAATTATTTATTTAGTAGTTGTAAACTTATATAATGTAAAAAACTATAAAAATCATCATTCCAACCAGGATTGTTGATAAGCACGGAAACACGCATACAAAAGAAATTCGCCTGACATGCGGACTACCGCGCCAGAATTTTTTTAATTTATAATGTTTACCTTCTGATGTTGTGACGCTACACAGCTTTTTTTATCAAGCGAAATTTCTAGTTTGTTCCCCAAGCTACGGCCATTATTTTCATCTCAATTGAAGGCTGGTATACGCCATATTTAAACCTGCAGAATGCGTCTCGGATAGATTTTTTACAACGCAGAATAAAAAAAAATTTATAAGCACGATAGGAAGAAAATGAGAAGATGATCACTTAGCATAATTCGATGAGTAATTGAAGAAAATTCTATGTCTGTACGGCAAATAGTCATTAAGGAGTTTGGGTTATTCGTAAAACGATACGGGTAGCACATCTGTAATCGAGTTAAAAGCAATGCTTACGTACACAAGTTAAGCCTACAAGTGTAAGTTACGGCAACCAACATGAGGTGGAAGTTATAACAAAAAGTGTGACAACACCTTAGAACAATACTAATATAGAAGGAGCATAGGACCGTTAACACAATATAATTCCATTGATAACACGAAAGCCGGTTTACTGGTGACGGTGATCTTAAGTAAGGGTACCACCCTAACAACAACAAAGCATTTGTGTTTTTATGTTGCCACCCTTACATAGTTAGCGTATTAGCCCGCCATTTTTAAATTTTCTCTCGTGGAATAATAAAAAAAAAAAATTAGATATTTGAATACTGTTCTGCCATTCATCTTTTACTAATTAGAAGCCTCCCAATGAAAACTTTGAGGCACTATTTTGAGAATATTATGAGGCAATTAACAGCAGTGCAACCCACCGCATTATTATAACTCCAAACTATTTCTTTTATATCATTTTGATACTACCTAGTTTTGCAAAACATGAATAGTTGACCCAATATAATTGTGCGAGAGACACCTAGGAAATGTAACATGGAAAATGCAATGCTACATCTGGAAACTGTTCCATCATTCGACATTCGTCATCATTGATGGCTCGACATAATGTCATGTCCCACTCTGTTTCGTTACGTCTTTCGGCGCCCTGATGAGTTAGACGTGGTGAAACAGATTGGGACATGACATTATGTCGAGCCATCAATAGTGACGAATGTCGAATGATGGAACAGTTCCCAGATGTAGCATTGCATTTTGCTTGTTACATTTCCTAGGTGTCTTTCGCACAATTATATTTCTTTTAATTAAATTTTATTGGTTCTTTTTTAATAGGTATTTAATTTACGTATAAGTTATTAAGCGTGGTGTCAATTTTAATTGCTAGTCTAGACTTTCTCTACGATCAAATTCACTTTATTATTATTGTGCAGTGAAATACCATACCAGAGAGACATAATAGCAACATATTGGATTGAAAAGTCGCATGCCTTTGGCGCAGTGTTATTAGTTCAAGTATTCAACCATAGGTTCTCTGGTAGATTTGTATTTCAGCTAATAATTACAATATTTTATTGAACCTGATGTGTGTAGATTTTTACTACCCATTAATTATTATTACCTGCGTGTTTGTTAAATACAGTGTAGGAGAAAAGGCTATTGCGAAGGTTAGTAAGATATATTATTTATTGTTTTTAGATATAACTGATAGAGGTACACTGAAAAGTACTAAGTAAAGAAATGGTGCTTGTGATCCGCTAAATTTAAGTTCGCTACATAGCCTAACTTGTGTGTATATATATATATATATATATATAATATTATATATATATATATATATATATATATATATATATATATATATATATATATATATATATATATATATATATATATTATATATATATATATATATATTATATATATATATATATATATATATTATAATATATATATATATATATATATATATATATATATATATATATATATATATTATATATATATATATATATATATATATATATATATATAGAGAGATCCTGTGATATAAATTTGGTGAATTTTAAATTCTGAGGACGAGCGAAGCGATTCTGAAACAGGGAGGATTAGCGTAGCGAATTCGATGTGAAGGGGAAAAGTTTTGAGGTACCTCGTACCTGATTTTTCAAAATGAATATGGCGATAATAGTTTATTTTAATGCTCCCCTGCCTTGATTCTGACGAAAGAAACGGTCTAGCGATTGCACTCCCTGGCTTAGTCAGGGTTTAGCGTGTTCATGCTAAGAGATTTGGAGCCGTCAGAAAACTAAATTTTTAATCTAGTTAAATTATTAGAAAAGTCTATAATAATTAGTCTTGTTAATTAGTAACGATCCCTCAACAGATAAATTAGATTTTCACGTCAGCCCATAGAGATGTATTACTAGAGGGGGCATAGCCTATCTCATTACATTGAGATGACTGAAATATTTATTTGGGGCTCTCAAGGGCTCTGGAGGTTACAATTAATCACTTGACGTCTGCTTTTCACATAATGATTGTGTTTTGTTTTGTATTTTAAACTTTCTATTATATCAAGCTGATAGAATTTATAAGGTGATTCAATTGGAGGGTTTTTTTTATTAATAAAATCAATATTTTTTGACATGTTAGGTTATAGTCCGGAATTGACGTTATTGCAGGAATAAATAGTAAATATTTAATGTTGACCGCCTATACCGATTCCTGCAATGACGTCACACGTCATTCATAACAAAAGTCAGGTTATAACCTCTGACTTCGTTCAATTTGTTTACATCCAATTGAATCACCTTATAAATTTTTAACATCGTGATATATCAGGGATGTTAAAAAATGTTTAACTGAAAATGAGCTTCTACTGGTTTATAATGGACTTGTCAAGTCATAGTTTTATGGGGTTGAGCTCTGGGGCAATGCTCCTTGTTCGCGTAATCTTTAATCATTCGAAAGAAAATCCTTAGATGCATAGGCAATATACATCCTAGGAAATCCTGCAGGACATTATTTAGGAAATTTAAAGTTTTAACAATACCAGCCATATATATACGAAACCAGCTAGTTCAAGTTAAGAAACATTTTGGCAATTATACAAAAAATGGTGATAAGCATCACTATAATACCAGAAATAAAAATTTATTAAGAATAAACCAACATAAAACTTCAAAATATAAATTTAGTTCAGATTACTCAAGGGTAGTATTGTACAACTCTTTACCACAAGATATAAAAGACATTGCTGAAATAAAATGTTTTAAATCAAAATGCAAAGAATTGCTCATCAAAAAACCCATTTATAATTTATCAGAGTTTTTAATTAAATAAATAATTACGTCATGCATTGTTAAGTGTATTCTAATTATTTGATGTATTTTATTAAAATATATATGAACTCAAGCTTTTGTATATTTTTGTATACTTATTGGCAAATAAAAATAGTTTTATTATGTATTTATTTATTATGTAAGTTACTGTAATTTTGTACTTTTTATTTAAATATATTAATAATCAAAAGTGTTAAAATTACTTTTTCGATGTTTTGAAATTCTAACAATACAGATTTATTGTAATTATCTGTGTATGACCATTTAGAGGAACGCATTCTATACTGTTTACATGTTTTAATATTTTAACAGATTTTATAGGACTGATATCTAAGACTCGACGAGCGTTACGTCGACTGGATCTTGACAATAGGTTAATGAATAGGCTTAGATTCCTCTACAAATGAAATAAAGCATATTTTTGTATGAAATCAGCTGAATAGCTCCATAATTACTTATTATGTCTAGAATGGCCTTAACTACTTACTATTTGAGAATAGCATAAATTTAAATTAATTAGCATAACTGAATTTTAACAAAACAAGATAATCCATAAATAGTTATTAACTTATGTAATAGTTAAAATAGCAAGTTATGTGTTAAATTTTTGAAATCAAACTGAAATTATCATTGATAAACTGTTGAATAATCAATGAATGACAAATGTTCAGAGTAATAGTAAGTAAGTCTGAATATTATTTAAATCATAGAGACATATACTAATATATACTAAAATAGTTAATTTATGCGAATTCAGCGAATTTCTTTGAAAAAATAATGACATTTTGTGCATTTTTGGCCATATAAAAAATGTCATAACTTTAGTTGTATTGATCCAATTTTGACGAAAAATACTCCTTTTATTGACAATTTTATCAGCTTAAAAAATGGTCTTTGCATGTTTTGCACACAACTTACAAGGAAGCCACCTATTGCAAAAAAACTGGAATAAGTCCGATTTTATAAAATTTTTAGCATGCGCAATCATATGAAAGGCTCCGCTCTGGATAGGCAGACTATGCTTTTCCTTCATAATTTAAGGTGTATTTTTAGAATAATTTGGTTTGAAGTAGTACAAAATGAGTCACATTTTTTAGGCCTGGCTCTTGGACTAACACTAATCTGTGTCAATTTCTATTAATTATTAGCATCAGCTTAGTTTCTTCTTAAATTACATGCATACGTTATTTAAAAAGAAATAATTCAATTAAGTTGAAATTTGGTATAAGTGACCTTTGTATAATGGTTCAGGAGCCCGACCTGACAAACGTTACTCATTTTGTCCTTAAATGATGACGAAAAACATAGTCTGCTTATTCAGAGTGGAGACTTCATATATGATTGTGCACGATCAAAATTTAAGAAAATGGCACAAAATTTAGGTTTCTTGAAATAAGTGGTTACTTGATTGTCGTGTGCAAAACTTGATGAAGACCATTTTTAAAGCTAATAATATTTTAAATAGATCAAGTGTTTATTAATTAAAATCTGATAATTGCGACTAAAGTTATATCATTTGCAAAATGACTTAAAAAATGCATAAAAAGTACATTTTTTTTTTTAAATTCACTGACTTTGCAAGAATAAACAAAGCTTTTGGTGATTCTTGCCAGTGCCATTACTTTGGTTGTAGTTGTTTGATTGTGATAAATAGACACTCGATTTATTGTAAATTTTACCAGCTTTAACTAATGATCTATTTAAGTTTCGCTCACGACCAACAGAGAATCATTTATTTCAAGGAGTTAGACATGACTGGACTGTAATAATTGGTATACTAAGTTTTATTTTAATACGCCTAGTGAAATTAGATCATTAGAACATTAGATCTTTAATGTTAAGCAGCATCGGCAAGGTCATTACCTGAATGGTGACCACTGAGTATTCAATGGATGTTTTTATACAGTGTAAAGACGAAAGATGCGAGTTCGAAAACATACTGCAATATATATTTGCTGATTTCCATATTATTATTCTGGAGGAAATAACCAAAGGCATAGCAAATCCTATACGGCGAGGACAAGTTCCGAGGTACCCGTACTGATTTTTTCATCCTTACTTTGTTCTTTTATAATTTTCTTTTAGTTATGATGTTTATGCTTTCTTTTAGTTATATGTTTATACTTTCTTTTGGTTATAATGTTTATAAATTTTCAGATAAAAATAAAATAAAAAGAAAGTTGTGCTAGCCTATTTCGGGGGTCAGGAACCTGCTGCTAACAATGACCCGTGGACATTTTTACTCTGAGACAATAACTCCTAAAGCCAATATTATACTGGCAATTTAAGTAAAATATTGCAAATTTTAAAGCGTATAAAACATTTAAGATATAATTTAATTATGCTTCCTATGTTATCATACGAGAGAATAAACTTATAATAGTTCATACTATTTTTTTGTTAATTATAATAAACCAATCATTTATTATTTATGATATTTTTTATTAAAAAGTTGACATAAAGAGTAAGTGGTGCAAAAAGATATGGAACCAAAACAATAAATAATTAACACCTCCATAATAAACAAACATAAATAAAAAAATTAAAATGAAAAAAAGGCACAGTTATTTTCATTGAAAAGAAATTTTTTTATAAGTAATAAATTAGAAAGTGTAATACACAGGTGTAATATTACTCCGTAAGTATATTGGTGTAATATGAGTGTATAAGAGGAGCAATTGGACCGAAGAATCAATTAAAGCAATATCATCACTTATTTATCAATTTCATTAATGAAATAATAGTAGTGTGTCCTAGAGGTCTAAGGTTCGCTGCCTGGATTGTGATCTTTGATTTTTTTAATTAAAATTATGGATATTTATTAAATTATAGAATTACCTGCTTTTAAGATTAGAGTTAGATATTTTTAAGACTTGATATAATTAATAAAGAATTTTCGCCTTTTAAATTAAGTTAGATTTACGTGTAGAATTAATTAGATTTAAGTGTATTATTTAAAAGTCGCAAGTTAAGTTAATTTATACAGTAGGTTTATAGGAAAAGTATTGTGTTGGCAAAAAATCCGAAACCGAGGTGTCACCGGAATTATCCGTTTCAGGTATTTTTAAAGCCTCCTGAGGGATTTTCGTAAAGTTGTCTGTCTTTGTGTGCGTCTGTCATCGTAGCTCTTAGGCCCGTATTCAAAGTCGTTTTCCTAACATTTTCCTAACATTTTCCTAACATTCTCCTAACTTTTTCCTAACATTTTCCTAACATTCTCCTAACACCTAACTTTTTCCTAACATTTTCCTAACTCCTAACATTCTCCTAACACTCACCTTAGGTTTAGGTAAGGGAAATGTTTTAAGCCACGAAATTTAAATGATCGTTCCCGTGTTTAAAAGTCATTTAGAGGCTTCGCATGATTTTTTTAGTAAGAACCTAAGGTAGTCAAGTCAAAAAGTGATACCATTGTAAATAACGTAATATATCGCAAAATATCAATGTTATTAACTTATTACCTGGATTTACGACACACTTTGTCGTATTTATAACTATCTACATAAATTTACATAATACTGTTAATCCACTTACCTTACTATTAGGGAGTTTACCCTGAAATTCTTTTAACACAATCAGATTTTTTATTTTCTATGGTCTGTTTGTGGCGGGCTATCGATTCAAAGAGAAATTCAGTTGTCTTGTGTGAATAATTCAGCCATTATTATACCAAAAAAATTTTACACAACCAAAAATGAATTTGATGACAAAATACGAAAAACAAAATGTGTAAATGATTTAGCAAAATGAAAACAGTGTGCACTGATTAACAGGTCTTCATTTAGACAACTTTGGATTCGTACAACCTGGTCCACGTTCAAACTTGAAACGCTTGATACTGCTTTATTTATGAAAGCTGTTACAATAATTGAACATTGTATTTGTATTAACTCTACTGTTACTGAAAACATATTATGTAAATAAAGTTCTAATATATTTAACATCGCCAAAGCGAGCCGCATGTTGTTTATGAAAAGGTGTCGTAAATCCAGTAATAATTAATACATTGATATTTTGCTATATATTGTTACTTACATTGGTATCACTTTTGACATATCACCTAGGTCTTAATAAAATCATGCGAAGCCTCTAAAAGACTTTTAAAACACGCAGAAACGTTAAAAATGTTAGGAGAAATTTAGGAAAATGTTAGAGAATGTTAGGAGTTAGAATTGAGAAAAAGTTAGGAAAAGTTAGGAAACGTCTTTGAATACGGCCTTAGTGTATTTATGCTAGAGAGTTGAAACTTTAACTCTCTGTTATTAAAACTTCTCTAAATTCTTAAAATTCTCTTTTCTTTTAATTGTCTAAAAACAAGTCACTTCGAGAATTTTTCAATTTTATGATCAAAGATATCATAAACAAGTACGTCTATATCCTGGAAAATACCAAAAGAAAGTTTAGACAAGTACCCTTAACCTTTGAAAAACAACATTTGAAGACAAATATCACAAATTTTCAATCGCGTTTAATAACCTTCAGTTTTCAAAAATGGCACAAATTTCGTGTGGCACAATAATTACATTTAACTTGTCCTGTAGTTCATCTTTCAAAATTTTCTTGGTCCACTAAATCACACCTGATACACACCTTTCACTTTTATCTTTCCAGTTTTTTCATGTGTCTTATTTTTACTTTCATGTGGTTTTTTTAAACCAGTTCATTTTTTTGTGAACGGAACTGGTCAAGTTTATTACATAAAGTCTTTTTGGTATTTAAAAATGTATTGTTTTATTATAAAATGAAAGTCTTTCTTATTTATTGTTTTTTTGGTACTTAAAATGTTTATCCATAAGTATTTAAACTTGATTTTCAAGTTAAGTCCCTGCGCTATCTTTATTGATCTTGTTTTTCGGTATAAATAACACAAATTTTTGTATTCACGTTGTGTACTTTAACAACTCTATTAATGAAGAGCAGGATTATCAAAAATATCATAATTATTATCAATGATTCGAGAGTTCTTATTCATGGCGGATTTCAGCACGTTTAATATAAATGATGTAAATATTTCTTATGGATAACTAAGATACCAGAATTTAAATAAATTTCCAATTTAATATTTTCTCTTACCCTAATAAATAGGCGTTGACTTTCAAAGTAGGGTTTATCCTTAGTAAATAAATGAGAGTTGAAATTCGAAAATATATACTTGATAAATATCACCCTAATTCAGTAATGTAAGGGTAAAATTTGTATTCATTAATAAAATGGCCATCATTAAAATCCATAAGATCTTAACATTATTCTTAAATTTATAAGGACCGTAAAAACTTTAGATCCTTTTTAAATAAATTTATAAATAAATCCTTTAAACACAACCCCTAAAACTATGAGGAACTAAAACCAACGCTATCCTTCAGACAAGGAGAAATAAAACTTTCAAAATCCTTAAAACTATGAGAATATAAAATCAACGCATTCTTTATACTAGAATGAAATAAAACTAATACAATCCTTAGATCTATGAGAAACGAAAACTGACTCAACATTTAAAACTACAGGAACTAAAACTGACACAACTCTTAAAACTATGAGGAACTAAACTGACAACAACCCATATGAGGAACCTAAAACTGACACAACCTTTAAAACTACGAGGAACTAAAACTGACACAACCTTTAAAACTATGAGGAACTAAAACTGACACCTTTAAAACTATGAGGAACTAAAACTGACACAACCTTTAAAACTATGAGGTAAAACTATAAACACTGACAACAACCTTTAAACTATGAGGAACTAAAACTGACACACCTTAAAACTTTGGAACTAAAACTGACTCAACATTTAAAACTACAATGAACTAAAACTGACTCAACCTTTAAAACTATGAGGAACTAAAAAACTGACACAACTTTAAAACTATGAGAACTAAAACCTGACACAACTTTTAAAACTATTTGGAACTAAACAACCTAAAATTATGAGAACTAAAACTGACACAACCTTTAAAACTACGAGGAACTAAAAACCAACGCTATTCTTCAGACTAGGAGGAACTAAAACTGAGATAATCCTTAGAACTATGATAAACAAAAACTGACATAACCTTAAAACTACGAGGAACTAAAACCAACGCAATCTTTATAACTAGAATGAGCTAAAACTGAACACAATCCTGTGAACGACGGTGAACAAAAACTGACACAACATTTAAAACTATGGGGAACTAAAACCAACGCAATCTTTATAACTAGAAGGAACTAAAACTAACGCAATTCATGTTTAGAATTAAAAACCAACAAATTCTAGCTTTGTTTTTATTTGATTCTGGTTTCTTTACATATTTATTTCCACTTGTGTCGTATTTTTTAAGCTTACTTTATTTTATTTTTTTATTACGTTACTTCACAACATTGCTTTGTATCATAGCTGTTGATACAGTTATTAAACAGCTAGTTCGTGAGAAGTGCTCGCTTATTCTTTTTTTCGCACTTTTGATATGCAAATTATTTCACTAAAAAAAAACATTAAAAAAAAAGCATAAAAATGGACAATTATTTTAATAATTGAAGTGTATGTATGTTATTAGCTTAATCAATTTAACCAACAGAAAACAATCATGTATTACTAATTATTGCTTTAGTCCATAATTTTTCTTAAACCTATTCGTTTTAAAGAATGTATGAATCATTATTGTCATAAACCATCTGATGACGTAGGTAGCTAACAATACTTTATCTAAGTCATATTAGTTTTAATACTCTGTTTAGTTTTGAGTTTTGAATCAGCTATTGTTTATCTTGTTTTATAAACAATGATGTGGAGCTCGTGTCAGCTTGTCGATGGTGGCGCTACCTACGATCATCTTATTCTTCTTGTAACACCTATTATTAGTATTAATTTATAAAGTATCACATAATTATTTATTAGAGTTAATTGAATGTATACCTGTCTGGTTTTATAGTTCCATATGAATCAGATTTTTTCAACAAATACACTTCTTAATAAATAAGTTGAGCTGTGGAGTCAATCAATAAAATAAATTGAAAGAAACAGTCTCTCCAGTGATTTAAATGATAATATATTGACAGATCCAGCTTTCAGTTTTAACAAACCATCATCATCAGTGCCGGCGAGTCGAGAAGAAAAAGTCAAGCAACTGACATAAGTTGTCCAAAACATGAAACGAACTCAATTATGTCTGTTGCTTGACTATTTCTTCTCGACACTGATGATGGTTTGTTAAAACTGAAAACTGGCTCTGTCAATACATTATCATTTAAATCAGTGGAGAACTGTTTCTTTCAACTCCATTTAAATACACTTCTTATTCAGAGTTTTTTTGGTTGTAAAGACTGGTTTTTATTGCTTAAGCATTATTCTGATAAATCATTTTGTTTGACCACCGCTTCGTAACTCTGTGGATCTCTGCTAGTCAATTAAGATGAGTGAAGCGAGTCCAACGTAGCATGAGCATGAGCATAGCGAATCCGATAAAGTTAAGTACCCAGTATTTTTATAGGTGTTTTTTGGATGAAACTTGAAAATTACCCCATTAATGGGTATTTATATGGGTGCTGATTTCGAGAGAAGCAAAGAACGTATAACATTACTGTATTACATTTCATTTCAATACATGTATACATAAACATTTATAGCACATACTTCATATAAATTATTTAATAATATCAACCTGGTTGACTTATAGGTAATTGTCTCAGCTTTTTTTCTAATAAGCTAGCTGTTATACTTAATTCACATTTAATACTTTTTGTCACATTTAATACTTTATGTCACATTAATTACTTTATGTCACATTTAATACTTTATGCCACATTTAATCACATCTGAGCTATTTTATAAGTGACAAATGAAAAAAGCAAATAGTAGAAAAAAATTTGTAATTTTGACCTTACGGGGAGACCATAGTTTATATGCTTTATTCGTGTTAACTTACCTTCTGTGACGCCGTTTTTGTTTTTCGTCTTTTAAATTAAGTTAGATGCTATTTACGTGATGAAATAATGAATATATATGTACATTACTTAAAAGTCGCCAGTTACTTGCTAACTAAAAATAAACAGCTGTAGAGTTTTAACTATTAGTTTTTACTTTTCCTTATTATACCTTAAGTATATTGGTAAAGTATTGTGTTTGCAAAAAAATCCGAAACTGGGATGAAACCGGATTTATTCGTTTCAGGTGTTTTAAAACCTCCTGAGTTGTTTTCACAAAGTTGTCTGTCTGTATGTGTATTTGTCATCGTAGCTCTCAGTGTATTTGTGCTAGAGAGTTGAAACTTTGTACAAAACTCAATCTATAGGCGTAGTTGTGTTGTAGTTTTTTTATGACGTCATTAACCCGCTATAAAGAGAGCAAAAATTTCGAAAAATCGTAAGAAAAATGTTTTGATAGGGTTAATATTTGGCTTGCATGTAGTTATGTTTAAGTCTAACATATATGCCAAATTGCATCTCATCATCTGCATTATTTTACTTGCAGACGTAATTAGACGTATTGTGTTTGCAAAAATAACAAAAAATTGGGGTGTCACCGGAACAATCCATTTTAGGACTTTTTAAAGCCTCCTAAGTGGTTTTCACAAAGTTTTCTGTCTATATGTATGTGCGTGTGTTTGTTTCTGTTATCATCATAGCTCCTGGTGTATTTATGCTAGACAGTTGAAACTTTGTACAACTACCGCCGTAGTTGTGCTATTCGGGAAATAAACGGAACACTTATGCGATCCCATTGAAATTTAGCACGCATGTAGCCTTGTATAAGACTAACATATGTGCCAAATTTCATCTCATTATCAGCATTAGTTCAATTTTTATCGAATGACTTGTGTACGTTTTTTAAAAAATTATAAAAAATCGGAAAATTATTCAATTGAGTTGAAATTTAGTTCAAGTATAAGCCATTACTTAATTAATAAGTACGCTTAGTTTCGGCTTCTGAAAATGGTCTTTTATAATACGACACACGGCTAAAATCAATTGACAGCACACCAAAAATCTGTGAGGGAAAAAATTCTATTGGTTCAGACTGACCACGCTCTTTTCCCCTCCAACTCATGCCAACCTCGGTATAAAAAATACCCTTTTCGTAAATAAAATCATAAAAAAGCAACACTGGTTGTAAATATTTGTAACCTCGCGTCGCTTTTATTTCCCTCATGGTGCATATTGATTCCAATCTGTTCAATTCATCCAATCATTGCAGAGTTGTAATATGATCTGAGTGCGCATATTTGACTCATGGACATTGACGTATTCTTCAAGCATTTCTTGCTATTTGAATACAGCGCAGGGTCTGTGGTCTGTCAACCAAAAGACATAATTCTTTTTTGGAAATGCCATGTCTTTCAATAGAGGACAGTCTTGACTTTTTTAAGTCATGAATGTCATCTAGTAATTATAGTAAGTGTAAGTGTAATTATAGCTTAAGTTATTAATTACTTAAGCATGAATGCATAAGTAATTATAGCTGACGATTTATTTAAATCGTGAAACATTTATCATAGAACTATTATGATCCATTGCATTACGTAATTAACAACTTTAACTCCACTTAATTTATACGTCCCGAAAAAATTTAAAGCAACAATTTAGTTGATAGATTTATAAGATACAACAATATTCCTACATAAAAAGTTAATAATAAATAATTTAAAAAAAAAATAAAAAGTACAATATCAAATAAAAACAAATAATAAAATTCAAAACATAACCTGACTTGCAGTGTTGCCAGAGTAGGGATTTTTTTTGTTACTAAAAAGAAGGGATTTTTTTTGTTAAAAAAAAGGTTGAAAGCATTGAGATTTTGTCAATTGACTTTAGCCGTGTGTTATATTCTAGTTGAAAGTGCAATAAACATTCTTGAACAAATCGAAGTTAAAAAGATTTACACAAAATCAGTCCAGTACGTAATCTAAAGATGTGGCAAGGAAAATATATTCAAGTTTTTTTTGCACAAACTGTAGCACATAATTTCGCGAGAGAACTTTCACTGTATTCAGTTAACTCTTATAATTTTATAACCAGTTATTAAAGTTCCACGAGGGGTTCACTGAGATATATTTTCAGTACAATATGTCCTGTCTAAATGATAAATGTTAATATAAAATTCTGTTTTTCCTTTGTTAAGAAATCTTTAGATCCAAACGTGTTCTACTGTGCATTACTGGTTGTTGAATAAATTTAAGAAATAATTTATTTCATTCATGACTGCTATAAACGAGTTACATTACATGCATATTTGAATGGGCCGGAAATAAGTGTTTACATTGTGTGTAAATAAAAAAAAATAAAGAAATAATTGTTTACATAGTGTGTAAATAAAAAAATAAAGAAATAAGTGTTTACATAGTGTGTAAATAAAAAAATAAAGAAATAAGTGTTTACATAGTGTTTAAATAAATGTAAGTTTTCCTGTTTCCCTCGCAAGTGGTGAAAATATATTTTTTAGAATAACTCATGTTACCCACTAAGTGCATTTTTATGATGACGTATTATGTGCATTTTTATGATGACGAATTATGTGCATTTTTATGATGACGAATTATGTGCATATTTATGATGGCAAATTATGTGCCTTTTATGATGACGAAATATGTGCATTTTTTTATGATGACAAATTATGTGCATTTTTTATGATGACGAATTATGTGCATTTTTATGATGACGAATTATGTGCATTTTTATGATGACGAATTATGAGCATTTTTATGATGACACATTATGCGCATTTTATCGAATTTTCATCATAAAATCACGCTTATTACGTTGTTCAGATGACGTAAGTGGAGGGAGTGGGGGATACATTCTGTTTAGCCCCTGTGTAAGTGTGTATGTAAGTGTGTAAGAGTTTCTGCACTCGATAACTCTCGAATCTAAACAAAATTTGCATATGCAAGATGCCAGAGGAGGTTATGGAGGTCACGTCACGAGTGGTGGTTCATAACCCTTTAGACTAATCAAAAACAACTCCCACGGAGACACTCTACGAGCTGACACATTGGACCAGTTGTTTAGGTCTAGCCCGATTTTTTATCATCGACGAATTAATGCAATCTATGATAAAATTAAAAATATTACTTACATAAAAGTTATACTAATTTCTATATTTTATAAATTATTTTCCTAGAAATCATAGCCGTCAGCACTTTATCTAGTTACTAGATTTCTCTCGATTCTCTAAAATTATAATCTTCATTTCTATATGTTTGGTGCAGTGGTCTTGTATTAAATTTCATTCCATCCAAGCATAAACAGCTAGGCCTATAATTATTTCTTTGCCACATTCCTTCTTTCAACTCTGTTATGGTGGAAGTATTAAACAAATGTATTATACGCTTGCTATTGCATGTAGTTACTGTAAATGCATTAATGTTTATCAATTACATTAATAGTTTTCGATAACATGAACATTACACGCTGCGTTGCTCTTCTGGTTTATGAAGCGATTTATTGCTCAAAATTGTATGATAAATTCATGCTGCGTTGAATCTTTTTATACGGTCTGATTCATTGAGATATATACTAGAGGGGGCATAGCCTATCTCAATACATTGAGAGGCCTGAAACATCTTTTTGGGGCTAAAATTTCTTGTAAAACGAGTATTTAATAATAAAAATCGGATGACTACAACCAATGTTGGCTCTTTCAAAAACACCAAAAAATGGTTTATTTATGCCAAGTCAGCGAATTTCTTTGAACAAATATTGACTTCTTGTGCATTTTTTTGTCCATTTAACAAATGTCATAACTTTAGTTGTATGACACACACTCCTGCTCGTTGAAACTGGAAACTTGCCTACTAACTCAACCTGTAAACCCGTCATTCACCTGGAATTAATCCTTCTGATCGATGATCAGAAGGATAACAAGTACCTACAAGGCCCTCCCTCTTGACGAAAAAAATAATAATGAATAATAATATTTATTAATTTATAATGAATGAATAATTAATAATAAACAATTGCCAAAGCGCAATTGGTTTCAAATATCAATGATGGTGTAGCTAGGAAAGAAAGCAGAAGAGTGCAATAATACTAAAGCACCATGTTACTTAAGCAACTAGCTTATTTCACATTAAAGACAACAATTTATTACTTCTAAACATCATTTATAAATCTTTAAACATGGAAGTAAAAAACCATCAAACTAAGAAACAAAACGGAACTTGTTTTCGCATCTAAAATCCTGTTTTATATAAATTCAACTTCTATCAAATCGAGTTAGTAAGTATTAAAGGACTTTCACCTCCATATTGCATTTCCATGACAACAAGAATACTTGATTTTAAATTATTAGAAAAACAAGTTACATCTTAGTAAAGTTTAGGACTTGCGCAACAACAAGTACGTTTCCTTAGTTACTTACTGACTTAATTATTAGTAAGCATTTTTATTTAATCTATATAATTGGCTTGAAATCAATAAGTATAAATCTCTACTTGATCCTCTTTAGAATGTTTTCATTTTTTAATTAAATATTGTATAATAATTTTCTAGTTTATTCTGTAACAACTAAAACCTTTATAAATAACGAACTTTAACTGTTATGGGGTCATCACAATTGCTCTTTCGATCTGCAGCAAATCAGATAGTAAATTCTTAGTAAAGATCTACAACGGAGTTTTTTTTTCTGCAACCATTAATTAATTTTGCCAATTTTATGATGGTTTGCTAGAATTCTTGATACGGCTTAAAGTAATACCAGATCATGTTGGTGTTTTAGATTAGGGCGGGTGTTGTTCGTAGTTTAAAACTATAGAAACATACAGTAAATGTCACGGCTCTTCTGTGTATTAGATACAAAAGAACACTTATCTGGAGAGCATAACTTTCAGCTTTACATTTTGGGGAATCAGCAGTACTTCCAATGACGGGATCTACTTGCTAGCTGATTTAATCGTTTCTCCGTCATTAGTATCACCAATTTCCATAGAGATATATTACTAGAGAGGCCCTATTGATTGAGCTTTGAAACATCGAAAAAATAACCTAACCACCTTCGCTTATAAACATAATCAAATAAACAGAACACAGTCACAATGACTTCACAAATACAAGCAATGTGCGGGAAGCCGAAAACAATTGATTTATTATAACCTTAACTCACTCTTGGAGAAGGTTTTAATGAGGTTACACAGAGAGCCCCAAATAGATGTTTCAGGACTCTTAATGTATTGACATAAGCTATGCTTCTTCTAGTATATATCTCTATATGCCAATTTCACATTAAAAAGTAAAATTAATAAAAAATCGGGTACGAGGGACCTCGGAACTTTTTCTTGCCGGGAGAAAATGGCATTCGCTACACACATACTTTATTTTTAGGACCCGCTTCGCTCGACTTCAGAATGTGAAAGTCACCTTATTTATATTTCAGTAAAGTCTGAGGACTCGCTTTACTCGTTTTCAGACAGTAAAGCAAAGCATTTTCTTCCTAGCGGACCACCTGTCCGCTTAATATAATCAAAATTATGTCTCCTTCTAACCATTCCTAACGCCATAAAGTAATTAATTAGTTTAACCTATTAATTAAACTAAAACTGGTGGTTCGGTGCGTTTCCTAGTGATAAGGAAAAACTATAATCGCAAACCAAGGCGGGTGTAACTTTATAGAGGACTGTATATGCGGAAAATAAACTAATAAAATAATAAAAAGATAGTAATGTTATAAATAAGATAATTAAAGCCTGAATGAGGTGGAAGTCGGTACCTGGTTTCTGTAGTAGTGATGGAGAGAGCACCGGTGCCTCGGTGACGTCCTGGCTGCATAAAATGTAGAACTGGGTTTCGGGTGTTTTTAGATTGATAATAACAAAATAACAGAAGTAGGCGGTAAGCGGTTGAACCCGGTTTCACGTTCAAAAACCGGTTTAGGTTTAAATAGCGGATTAGTTAGCGGTTGCGTTAGCACAAAACATAGCGGCGAGACGGAAGCGGATAGGCAACTAACTAAAACTATAAGTATAATTACGCACTAGGCGGCGCTAGTAGTAACCTGAAGGCGGGAAACATCTTTAAGATTATATCAGGCAAAAATATATAAATAAATATAATCGCATAAAGATAATTAATAAAAATAAACAAAATCATACATAAATCCTCCATAGCCGCCCCCTTGAAGTACCTGAGGACTTCAACAGAACCAAAAGTAAAACAGAAAATACACCAAAACAAAATAAAGATCGCTGCCAAAACAGAACCTAAAATCAAAATCAAGGAAAAACAAAAGAAATAGGTCTCCTAAATTTTCAGAGTAATGGCCACCACGTGCCTGAAAAAACAAAACAAAGAAAAAGAATCTAAATACTTCAAAATAAAACCTGCAAGGCTGCTAAAAAAGAACTTAAAAACGTAACTCCTGAAAAAAGTAAAAAATATTATTGAGGCAGAGGCAGTGGGGCCAGTTTCCGAACTGGGCGGCGGTACTCTCCAGATTGGGTTCTCACAGTAGCGGCACGCACAACGCCGTCCTGTCCAGGATGAATCTCAATAATGCGTCCTAGAGGGTAGGATAAAGGAGGTGATCCATCTTCTTTGAGCCAGACCATTTGTCCTACAGCGAGGTTGGTGTCAGGTTTGAACCACTTACCTCTATTTTGGAGTGTCTGCAGGTATTCACATTCCCAGCGACGCCATATCGACTGAGTGATTTGAGAGAGCAGCTCCCAGCGAGACAGACGATTTCTAGGTACATCCTCGTAGTCTTGCTCAGGCGGTGAACATAAAGAATCCCCGATTAGAAAATGTCCTGGGTCAAGACTTTTAACTCGTCAGGTGACCCAGGGTCTTGAATAGCGGGCGGGAGTTTAAAATAGCCTCAGTGCGGTTAATCACAGTTAAAAATTCCTCGTATGTTAAAACTTGTTCACCTATAACTCGAGATAGATGATACTTGACGTTCTTAATATTAGACTCCGCTAGGCCATTCATAAAGGGCGCGGTAGGAACGTTAAATTCAAATTTGATATTTAGCGTACTAAAGAAGTCTTTAAGGATAGGATTAGCTGTAGTGGACAGAAATTCACTGATTTCGTTTAACTGACGAGCAGCGCCTCGAAAATTAGTAGCTTGATCAGAGAATACAGATGCGGGTTTCCCTCGGCGGGCAGCAAAACGATGAAAAGGGCGATAAAACAATCAGAAGATAGTTGGGTTAGAACCTCTATGTGAACTGCTTTAACGGCAAAACAAATGAATAAGGCAAAATATGCTTTATATGTACGGGCATTACGCCTCGAACTTTCTTTTAAATGATAGGGACCGGCTAAATCTACAGCAACATTTGAAAAAGGGCGGGAAGGCCTGACCCTACCAGAGGGTAACTCACCCATAAGCGGGGATGCGGTTTCAGATCTAAACCTAGCACACACTACACACCTTCTAATAACTTTGCGGATCGTACTTCGTGCGTGGATAATCCAAAATATCTGTGATAAAATAGTGTGAAGAGCTTTAGGTCCAGCGTGGTAGTAATGGTTGTGATAAGTGCTGATAACAATGCTGGCCAAAGGACTCTTATTAAGAAGTAATATGGGATGTTTACGATCAAAAGGTAGACGGCTATTTACTAGGCGGCCTCCTACTCTAATCAGGCCATTAGGGTCAATGAAAGGAGATAAACTTTGAATCGGAGATGTACAAGGCTTATTAGCTTCTAAGCAGTCAAGCTCTTTAGAGAATTGAAAAGCATGTTCGTTACGGATACAAAAGATAAAGGCTATATCTATTTCATCTGTGCTTAAAGCGCCTGTGAGGCGATTTTCCGGACATCTACATTATGAATAAATCTATAAATATAGGCGGTGACACGTTGAAGCCTAAAGAAGTTAGAAAATTTGTATAACCAGAAGGGAATAACTTCAGTAGGTTCTACAGTAGTAGCGAGTAGAATATCCTTCTCTACTTTAATTTCAGGCAAGTCCGCAGGCGGCAAAGATTCAAAACAGTTAATAGGCCAATCAGGAGGCGGTCCTAAAGCCCATGGAGGCCCATTAAACCAGGAAGTATAAGAAACAAGAGCTTGAGGAGTGAGGCCTCGAGAGGCAGCATCACTAATATTATTTTCAGTTGAAATATGATGCCACTGAGATACAGTAGTGTTTTCTAAAATGCTGGTAATGCGGTTGGAAACAAATAATTTTAATTGATAAGGCGGTTTTCTAATCCAGGATAACACTATAGTGGAGTCACTGAACAGCATGACGTCATAAAAAGAGATTGGTATTTTATTCATAAAAGATTTGACAGATAGAACTAATTTAGAAAGCAAAACCGCACCTGCCAACTCAAGCCGTGGTATAGTCTGAACTTTGGTAGGTGCCACTTTGGTTTTGGCTTTTAAAAGAAATATACGTACGTCAGATGGTGAGAATTGCACTCGAAGATACAGCACAGCGCTAGATCCTTTCATTGATCCATCGCAAAAACCTAACAAAAAACATGAAGTGGGAGTAGCGGGAAAAATACAACGCGGGATCCTTAAATTCGCAAGGTTAGGCAATTCTGCAATACACTGCTGCCATGCGTGGTTAAGGGCTAAGGGCAAAGGCGCATCCCAATCAATTTGAGACAGCCAAACTTGCTTTGAAATACATTTAAACAAAAAAAATCATGGGTGCGGCGAAACCTAATGGGTCATAAATCTTAGCTATAGTGCTGAGTACAAGTCTTTTAGTGTAAACAACATCTAAAGAAGGCGGTTCTATAGAAAAGAAGAATTCATCTGATTTAGGGTCCCAACCTATGCCTAGGACCTTAACATTCTGGTCTTCAGAATTTCTGATAACTAATGACCCAAATTATCCAAATTTTGAAGAGATTCTAGGAATTCTGGTGAGTTACTGAGCCATTTGTTAAGCGGAAAACATCCAGCAGAGAGTAACGACAGAAGCTGGCGTTTAATCTCTAATAACTCTTCCAGTGAAGCTGCACCAACTAAATAATCATCAACTACGGATTGATGCAATATGACGTCACTAGCTAGCGGATACCTCTCCCTCGTCGTGTACAAGCTGTTTAAGAACTCTATGTGCCAAAACTCGAAGGTTTTAAACCGTAAGTTACGGTTCGAAGCAAACTCTTGCAGCGGGTCTTCTGGATTTTCTCTAAAAAATATATGCATGAAAGAACAGTGATCATCACTGACTAAAATTTGTCTATACATCTTGGACACATCGCAACAAAAAACAAATTTATGAATCCTAAAATAGGATAAAACATCTGGTACTTCATTTTGTAATTTAGCGCCAGGTAATAACGTGTCATTAAGAGATAAATCAGATTTTTTAAAACTCGCATCGAATACAGTTCTGCATGGAGTAGTTGGAGAGTTAGAGTTGTGAACACAAAAATATGGAATGAAATATTTACCAGGTTGAGTTGCCCGGACCATGTGACCCAAGTCCTTGTACTCTTTCATAAACTTGATACATTCATTTTTTAAAAGCGGATTTCTACGAAATTTACTCTCTAACGAATAAAATCTTTGCAGAGCTAATTCCTTTGACTGCGGAAACTCTAAAGTATTTGGGTCATATGCAAAGGGTAACTCAACAATATATCTACCTTCCTCGTTGCGGCGGTGTGAATCTACAAAGTGGTTTTCACAAAATACTTCAGCGGGGTCCAGAATCGGTGGCGAAATGATGTTATCTTGCTCCCATAAACTTTCGACTGCTTTGTGCAAATCTTCTTCAGCGCCTGAGTCAGCAAAGTTATGTTTACACCTGCAATGCGGTAATGTTAGTAAAGTGACATGAGAGGTTTTAAATTTTTCAAAATTTTCGAGAGGTAAAGAACCAAAAATTACATGGCCGAAAATAGTCGGTAGAACTCCAATGTTAGAGGTATGCGGTGGTACGGCAGCGGGAATAAGTATTTTTGGTAATACATCACATCCTAACAACAAATCTATGTCTTGATTCTTATAAAACTCTGGGTCAGCAAGTTGTAAGCCTGCTACACAATGTTTTATAGAGGCGGAAATTTCTGTTTGCGGAACTCTAGGGAGATTAGAATCAACAATATATGCGGTTCCACAGACCTGCGGGTGGTTCCTAATAACTGGCCTGATGGTAAAGTTTACACTACCTCTAGAGGTCGCCACTATAGTATCTGATAAACCTGAAAAATCGTGATTACATTTAGTAATTGGCAAATCTAATTTTGAGGCGAGTTTATCAGTAATAATGGTAGTTGTAGAGGCGCAATCTAATAGTAATCTAAAATCTATAAACTGACCTTTTTTGTTGCGGATTTGAGCGCGGGCGGTTCCCAAAACAACAACAGACTGGTGTTTGGTAGGCAAAGTGGCTAAAGTTGTGTATGTTGTAGAATTATTATTCTGCGCGGGCTGCGGAGATTCCTGTAAAGGCTGCGGTTCTGCGGCGTTATTATTAGTAGGCGGTGAAACTGAAACATAGCTAGAGTTATTATCAGAATAATGTAATAACTGATGATGGCGCTTAGAACAATGACAAGTCCTACGGGACTTGCAGAACTTGACAGAGTGCCGACCAACACAATTAAAACACAGATTATTTTGCTTAACGTAACTACGGCGGTCCATAACATTCATATTTTTAAACTGAGGACAGTGATATAACTGATGCGTGTCGTTCGAACATAGCGGGCACTGATGATGGCGGTTAACAAGAGATTGATTGTTCGAACTTACGACATTATTATTAACATTTTCTGAAGTTTTACTATTGTTGACCTGAGTCGCCAAGATAGTTTTGCGGGTTGGGGCCGAAGAAACATTTTTCTGATTACTCCTGCGCGGTTGAGTATCATTTTTGATACTAGCGGGGTTTGAACTGCAAGCGGTTACTTCTAATAAACGGCACTGTTCTTTAACAAATTTAATTAAGTCACTAATTGTGGGTATAGTTGTAGTACCATGCTTGGCCTCAAATTCTTTTCGGGTGGTAGAGTCCAGTTGGCGGACTACCAGACAAAAAAATATAAAATCAGATAGGTCAGGTAGATTCATTTTCTTCAAATTTGAAATATTGCTAGAGGTTCTCGTAATAAAGTTTTGCAGATAATCAAAAGACGGTTTAGCGGGAATAGAAACATTTTTGGTTAAGGCATCAAAATAACTCGAGGCCAAGATTCGATCAGACTCGTAGCGCTCGGTTAATGCCGCCCAAGCGGGTAAAAAATTAACATCAGTAAACGTGAAATCTTTTATAATATCAGAAGCGGTTCCCGAAACAGTATTTCTCAAATAATGCAGCTTTTCAACACAAGTAATGCGGGGATTATTTATAATAAGGCTAGTAAAAAATATCCCTATATCGAGGCCAGTCTATGGCTAGGCCAGAAAATTTTTCAATTTCCAGAGGCGGTAAGTTACCAAATAATCTTGGCGGATTGCGGTGGTAAGCATAATCAGAATTTTTGCGGAGAGTTGCCGATTCAGCACTGGGCTTAACAAGGTTGTCTTTAGCCTCAATTGTGTCTAACGTGAGCATTATAGCTCCGTTCAACGTATCGTAATTATTTAAGGCTTCAAAATTTGGCACAAAGTTTTCGTTTAAATCTTGCCCAATTTCGTTAATATCGTCTAACACGGCTTCAAAAACATCTC
Source organism: Microvelia longipes (assembly GCA_018340805.1). Taxonomy (NCBI): domain Eukaryota; kingdom Metazoa; phylum Arthropoda; class Insecta; order Hemiptera; family Veliidae; genus Microvelia; species Microvelia longipes. Next base: position 12,622,420 of record JACMZG010001914.1, read on the forward strand.
GGTCTAACGAGCGAGCACCAGTGACAAATTGGTTTTTAATTTTTTCATCGGCAATATTAGGGATCATATCGTATACGGTTTGAAGACGCGCAAATAAACTTTCTTTTTTAGCCGTCAAACGTCTAAGACGTTTTTCTTCCTTGTCCATTTTAATACAGTAAGCGGTAAACCGATTTTACAAAAAATAATAAAGAAATAATAATTTAAAATAATTAAAAGAAAACTCAAAACATTAATAAAAACTGCAGAATTAAGAATAAACACAATGAAAATATTCGGCAATGTTATTGTTTTGATTGAACTGTCAAATTCCCTTTGTTTATTTAATTTCTTTATCATACAGACACGATAAAACATATGAATAAATTTACGCGGACATCAGAATGGGATCGCCCAGAATAAGGGGGAGTCACCATAAATAAAAACAAAGAGATGGACTCGTCCAAGCAACGTCACTACAGCACACAGTGGAGAATTTTCACAAATTTGAACGGCAAAATGGCGACACAAGCGTCGATCTTCCTGAAAAGTAAAAATTAAAAATAAAAAGAAAATTAATTGTGAGACTTCCACTGGACCAATTTTGGCGAGACAAACTGCAATAGAACCAGAAAAATACAGCGGATCCGGCTCGAAGGACCAAATATGGTGGTTCGGTGCGTTTCCTAGTGATAAGGAAAAACTATAATCGCAAACCAAGGCGGGTGTAACTTTATAGAGGACTGTATATGCGGAAAATAAACTAATAAAATAATAAAAAGATAGTAATGTTATAAATAAGATAATTAAAGCCTGAATGAGGTGGAAGTCGGTACCTGGTTTCTGTAGTAGTGATGGAGAGAGCACCGGTGCCTCGGTGACGTCCTGGCTGCATAAAATGTAGAACTGGGTTTCGGGTGTTTTTAGATTGATAATAACAAAATAACAGAAGTAGGCGGTAAGCGGTTGAACCCGGTTTCACGTTCAAAAACCGGTTTAGGTTTAAATAGCGGATTAGTTAGCGGTTGCGTTAGCACAAAACATAGCGGCGAGACGGAAGCGGATAGGCAACTAACTAAAACTATAAGTATAATTACGCACTAGGCGGCGCTAGTAGTAACCTGAAGGCGGGAAACATCTTTAAGATTATATCAGGCAAAAATATATAAATAAATAATAATCGCATAAAGATAATTAATAAAAATAAACAAAATCATACATAAAATCCTCCAAAAACTTATTATGTATCCGGTTTATTGGTGCACTCATAACAGAACTAGTATCACATAACAAATACGTCGGACAATCCTGTTTCTTCATAAGAAAGAAGACATCATACTACCGAGTTTTTCGATGGGAAATCTGCTTTGAGTCAATTTTGGTTATAAAACTAACCAGTATTTCTAAACTATGACATAACTTAATACCTGTAATTTAGCTAAATAAACATAACAATTAACTCAGTTTAAGTCCGAGTTTTGAACTGTTCGCACCTTACTGAACTTATTCTATTTAATTTTTTTTCTTATACATTTATGTTTACTTTTTATTCATATACGTTTATATTTAATTTTAGTTCATATGCGTTTATAATCACATTTTTGTTCCTTTATTTTTTACTTTTTTGACTCATATTTTTCTTTGTATGATATTTGTTTTCATTGTAATAAATATTATGGGTATTGCCTTAACCTATAACAACATTAAATAGTCAGCGTTAAAATCTAAAATTTTTATTTTCGTATCTCTAGCAACTTTATGCTTTTTCAAAAAAAACATTTTTTAAGAGTAAAAAAAATTAAAGTTTTTGAAAGTTGCGTGCGAGTATTTAAAATTAGATGAATAAGTATTTTTTTTAATTTTTTAAAGTAATTTTTTGACTGTGGAAAATGTGTCCGGCATTAACGAAATCATTTTTTGATAGTTTGGAAGATTTAAAATTCAAGCATCATCGATGTATTACGAGTATTCTTCAGCCCAATTCCAGGTATTATTTACTTAATATTTGTCAAATTTGTGTTCAGGATCGCCCTCAATCGAATTTTAATTTAAGAATAATTAACAATCGAATTAACATTTTAAAGAATAATATTTTTATGTTTATTTGTGGCCGTAAGTAGATAGAATAGTATATGGTACTATGCAGCAAAGGAAACATTGCCGACTCGTGTCAGCGATTATCTACATCAGCTCCGCCTCTGCAGGCAAATCTCCATTTGCCTGACTTGGCTTCGCCTCGTCAGTCAATGAGATAATTACCAGCCTCGGCTGAAAATTTCCATAACCTGCACTCGACTTCGGCTCGAGGACTGATTTATAAAACTCGTCCGCAAAATTCCATTTTTTATTCCATTCCTAGTCAACCTGTCAACATATGCAATAAATCGAGAGTTTATTCATCAAAATTGGATCATTACAACCAAAGGTATGGCTTTGGCAAAGGACCAAAAAAAAATAATTTTTGCCAAGTCAGCGAATTTCTTTCAAATAAGCCATTTTGGGAATGCTATAGATTAGCTCCTAGTTATCTAATTTTCACTAATTAACTCTCGATTTTCTGGAACTTTTGTCAGCTTTAAAAAATGTTCAATACAAGTTTTGCACACGACCAAAAGAGTATGAGGTTGATAAAATATAAGCTAAAAGTTAATAAAATATAAGCTAAATGGCGGAGGTAAGCCATTTAGCCATGAAGCTCTGCTGGTATAATGGCCAGTATAATGAACTGATATGAATAAATAAATATTAAAATAACGATAAAGCAAACAAGCAATAAATAATAAACAAGGCACATGCAAAATGGTATAAACTAATATAAATTAAACAAAACCAAGCATATGCTAAAAGCACGTAAAATATAACCAAGCCCCAAAGGGGGGAGGGGCGCAATTTAGCTTATACCCAATGAAAGCGGACTCTAACTTAATTAAACTCATACGATAAATTATCTTACATAAAATTTGGTAATAATTTAATTAATAAATAATTATTAAAATCGAAAAGTAAACTTAAGATGGTGGCATGCTCAACCATAAAACACGTTATTTTACGTGTTTTAAATCTAAATTTAATAGCGCTAAATTATAAATTAATAATACTGAAAATAATATAAATAAATAAATAATTATGACTATTTGTGTAGAAATCCTAATAATAGGCGTAAATTATTATAAATATAATGTAATTTACGGCCCTTAAGCGAAGGTGATGAGCGAGAATGGTGAGTGACGGTGATTATTTGCGATAATCAGTCCATAAGCTCCACAAACTGCACGGCATTTCTGTCTAGATTAGATCAAATATACCTAAACTTGAAATTAAAAGGAGTAGAGCACTATCTTAGGAAGTTGGCAAAAAGGGGCCAACCACGTGGCCAACTTGCCTGGTAGTTACTTCCACTCCCCCCATATTAATATCACTTACTACTATTCCCAAAAATCTTTCCATAGATCCCCAGGGATTTGGGAACCACACTTTGCGTAACTCAGGCATAAAATATATATATAATAACACCGTGTGCACGTTCATAAACCTTATTCTTGAAATCATTTTAAACTTTATTTATTACATTACACCTATATTTATTTTAACTAATAGAGCATATAAAAATAATCCTTACGATTTCCTAATAACTAATAGAAATTACTCTTAATAACAAGAAAATACACCATGAGATGAATGATAAACGCTGCATTTAAAAGCGGTTATGTCACTTTTAACTCGTGCAACTTTTCCCTGTAATAACAGCCGTATTTAAAAACTGATGGTGTATTCCTTAATAAAATTAATTACATTTTACGCTGTTTTAAAAATTCAATCGTAAAATGAATTGGGAGTTTTGAAATGAATAAAACTATAAATAAGGCACCTACTCGCATATATATGGTTATAAGATGAAATTTTTATAAAATTTAAAAAAAATATTTTGTATATAAGTGTTTCATTATTTGGTTTGTTTACAATTTATAACTAGAAATACTTACAAATATTAGGTAAGTCATTGCCTAAAACATGTATACATACTATACATATTTATACATACTACATACAACACAGACACACACAATAAATTAATAAATAAATAAATAAATATATATATATATATATAATATATATATATATATATATATATATATATATATATATATATATATATTTTTTATATATATATATATATATATTATTTTTTTCAACCTCAGGGATTGCAGTCAAAAAGAAAATATCTTATCTTCAAAATTATTAGTTTCACCCTTTGTTTCGACAACTGAACAGCAAACTTTTTAAGTTATTTTTATATCTTGTTTTTTCTGTTATCACTGTAGTCTGTGTTTTTCTGTCTCGGTACTGTTGTATTATCATGCCATAATTATTGTATGATACAGCAAACTATGTGTATATATATATGTAATTATATATATATATATATATATTATATATATATATATATATATATATATATATTATTTATATATATGTTGGTCTTAATCAGAGTCCCTTTTTCAGAATAAAAAACGTTTTCCTTTTCTAGATCCTTAAGGTCAATGGCTTATGTTTTTTTTAAAGTCACCAAATTCGAGTTGTTTTCGTCATTCTATAGGCCTAATTCGTTGAAAAAGCAACTTAACTAACGCCCGTCCCCTATGTAGTGCAACACACATAATTTTTAACAATTATTATTACTGATAAAAATTAGAAATCGAAATTAATTTTGATTGCGAAACTTTTAGACACGAATATTCATCTCTATTTATTATTTACCTTCATTAATTAAACTTAAACAAGAGAAGTGTAGATGTTAGATAAAATAATTATATTCGACAGAGTGACGCGTGTGACAGTTTGGAGTCTCAAGTGGTGGGGGGAATAAACTTGATTTTCTCATTGTACCGCTTCGTATGTTTCTATGTAGGTTTTTCACTTGGAACAAAAAAAATGTCACAGTTATGACTGTACTCAGCTTCCTAAAACATATCCCGTAGTTTGATAGTTAGTTAAGAAAAAAAACCGTTTTTAAAAGTTGAAAAAACGCGGATTTATTAACTTTTATTGAAAAGTTAAAAGCTTTTTATTAAAGGTGTTATAAGTGATTAGTGCCAAGTGAAAATTTTAGTTAACACGATATAATTGTTGCGAAAGAGATTATTGTGTCATCTATTTATGTTTAGTGAAACTCGGTAGTATCAAATTATAGATTGTTTTAGTTTCGTAATTAATTTGTTTTTATTTCTTTTGATAGATGATTATGTTAATTACTTGGACAAACAGTACTCTATAGTATTCTAATTTCCCTAATTTATAGATATATTCGGAAGTTGTACTAAGACATTCGACTACAGTTAAGTTTCATGTGTCGCCCTTTACTTACATTGATTCCAGTCTTTTTGACCTAATTCAAATATTTTTCAATTAAATAATTTTCTTATATAGTTATTGCTACTTACCTGAGTTTAGTTTCTTCGTATTTTACTTTTCCTCATTTTCATCGTAGGTGTATTGAAATAGAAACGTGTTTACATACAAGGTTCGAAACCGGGGTATCGAATTAATTGTTTTTTTCAGGTGTTTTTAAGACTTCCTAAGAGGTTTATTAAGTTGATCGTCTTTACGTGCGAGTGTGTCTGTTATGGTCGTAGCTCCTAATGTGGTAATGCTATATAGTTGAAACTTAGTAAAAAAATCAATCTTTTGGTCTAGTTGGGCTAACTGGAAGTATTGACTCAGCGAAAATTTCGAAAATTCACAAAACAACGAAAATTTAGATTAATGTGAAACATTTTAAAACGCAGACCAAAAGATTTGCTACGTTTCATTTCATTATCCGTGTTACTACAATTTTTATCGAATGACATATGTACGTTGTTTAAAACATTATTAAAAGACGAAAAATAATCTAATAGAGTTTGTACTATTTAGAACAAAGTTTATCCCTTTTCTGTAAAAAATAAGTATATTATTATGATCACTAATGTTAAGCAGAATAAGCGTGGTCAGAACTTGAATGGGTGACTGTTAAGAAAATACTGTTGTTTTTTTCTGAGGACTAGTGAAGCCGTCCGAAAAGTGTAAGTCCGAAGACGTACCGAAATATAAATTAGGCGATTTCCTCTTTCTAAGGACGAGCGAAGCGAGTCCGGAGTAGTTAGAATGAGCGTGCAGAATGCAATATAGTGAGGAAAAGTTTCGAGTTACCCCGTTCCCAATTTTTAATTTAAGTGTAACCATCCAATACTAGGTAGTTTTGAAAACTAGATTCATCCAAGAATTGACCAGGACGTTCTACTCTTATATTTACTGTACATTTTATTAAATCTTTTAAATTGTATTAAATTTTTTTCTCGTGTTGTTGCAGAAATGTATTTAAGTGTTTATTTTCATTAGTTATATGTTTAATTTGGTAAAATAATGAAAAAGAAGGAAAATTGGTATAAATTTTTCAAAAATTGGTCCAAATGTGGTCAAAATGCGACCAAACGACGCGAGGAGCTGGTCCGTAATGGATGGTACAGACAAAGCCGTATGGACGGTTATATAGTCAACGTTAATTCTGTTGACGATTCAACAGCTGTAACAGACGATGAAGATGACGAATACCCAAGTTCGGTTACGACTAATTCGGTCAGTTCGTTGATATCGTCATCTGGTGAAACGTTAGTTGTAGACTTAGACTCGGAAGATTCTGATGAAATGGATTCCGTTGTGTTACCTGTTCAACATTTGCATTTGTTAAAAAATCCAAGGCAAGAATTAAAGCAGCCCAATTGTAGGAATTTATATAAAAGGTAAAAATTATTTAGTTTTATTACAATTAAATATTAGAAGACTGGAAATGTTTTTCCCTATATAATGTCTTAGTTTTTTCTACTGAAAACTACTTAGGATTCTAAAAGTATATTATGACGTCATTTTTGCTTCCTATTTTCTATTATAAGAGAGTAGAGCAGTGTGGAGAACAACGTGACTTCACACTATTTTTCTTTTAATGTCCACGTTTCAGCACTAACAGATATCAAAATTTGAAAAAAATGTTGGTCCAACGGCTCAATTGAATCAAACAAAACTTAGTACAAAAATTAAATCCAATAAGAGTAAGAACGTAAGATATGGACAAAATTAACATATGCCTACTTCAAATGGTGACCATCCTTTAATTTCAAAAATGATCCAAAAAGTTTAAAGAATAATGCCGAAAATTAATTCTACTGCTAATTTGAAGTGAATTAAAATTAGAATTGAATTAGACCTCTACCACGACTTTTGTGGCTAGAGGTCTTAACATATTAAAGATCGCTTTATTAAAAAGCTAATAAAAGAGATGTTTCATTCCATATTGACAGCTTGTTTCTAATATATAAAGCTAGGATCTTGAATAAAAGGGATAATATTACAATCACATATTTCAATGTGACCCCGCTGAGGATAAAAAATGCCTCACAAAACATACGTCAAAAACAAACTGCACATGCTTAGTACTAACTGCGCATGTCTACATTCATCAATTATCTGCTCATGTCCTAAATTAGGGGGAAACTTACCTCCCAATGTAATTCTATTGTTTTGTTAATTGAAAAGGTTATAAACAAATAGAAAAAAGTAATATCTTTTCTATTTTTAACTGTTTTATTTTAATTGACATAACAAACACCAAATGTAACTAAAATCATTAGAAACACCGAACGATAAGCACAGATTAAAGTGGAGGAGCAAACTCGACTTATTCTTGTTACATAACCTGCGTTTCGCGCCTTTCTTTGTTATAACCACGAGAAGGTAAGTTTACTCATATTTGTCTATCTCATACAACGTCCATGGGGTCAGAAAAGTTTCTTAATGCGTCATCCCGTTTATTCAAGATCCATGATATAAATAAAACCTGAGTGATCTCTCTCGGTGAGTAGACGTATTTTTTAATCTCTGTTTAATGCAATCTTGTGAAGTTAAAAAGCATTACTAAGCTCTTAAACTACCTGTTGCTGTCTTAACTTTAATAAGCATAATTTTATTTTAAGATCTGTTGATATAAAAATTACTGTAGTTGTATAAAAGAGTCGCAGGTAGGTCAAATGTCACAAGAAGAAGAGATAAAACGTTGTGCATTAGAACCTTTTAGGTAAGCAGTACTTTATGCCAGCCTGCATGATACAAAATGCAGTAAATAGATCGCAAAATGCCACGTAGTATGATATAATTTAATGAAACTATTAATGACTTTAGTTAAGAAAATCAACCAATACACAAGTTATGTATTTTGAGAAGGCTGAAAGCCTTTTTTCTATAAAAATTAGCAGCAATTTTTATTCAATGGAGTTTTTCTTTGAAACTTCCCTGATCAAATGTACCTTTCTTCTTTGAAACTTCCCTGATCATATACATACCTTTCTTCTTTGAAACTTCCCTACCTTTCTTCCCTGATCTAATATATACCTTACTTTTTGAAACTTCCCTGATCATATACCTATCTTTCTTCTTTGAAACTTCCCTGATCTAATGTACCTTTCTTCTTTGAAACTTCCCTGATCATATACATACCTTTCTTCTTTGAAACTTCCTGATCCTGTACCTTTTTCTTTGAACTTCCTGATCATATACATACTTTCTTCTTTGAAATTACCTGATCAAATACATACCTTCTTCTTTGAAAATCAAATACATAATTCTTTTTTGAAACTTCCCTAATCATATACCTATCTTTTTTCTTTGAAAATTATTTGTAATTCTTATTTAAAAGGAATTCTTCTTTGAAAATTTTATTTATAGAGGGTTTTTTTTGAAAATTGACTACCCTCAAAGACAACGAGAAGATTGACTCACCAAAGCATGAGAGAACAAAAATATTTGGACTTAATATTAAAAAATATAATTCATGAACATTTAGTAATAATAATAATAATAATATTATCTTTTATTGTTCATAAACATAGAATTGACAAAAAATATACAGAATACAATACACATTCACAAAAAAAAAGAAAAAAAATAATTCAAAATAATTCAAAATAGAAATACAAATTATATAAGTTTTATTCAATTTATTTAATTTAATTAATACTAATTTAATTTATAATTATATAACTTAATTTTATTTTATATATTTAAATTATTGTTATTAATTTAAATAACTAATAGAGTGGGACATGACATTATGTCGAGCTATCAATGATCACGAATGTCGAATGTTAGAACAGTTCCCAGATGTAGCAATGCATTTTGCTTGTTACATTTCCTAGGTGTCTCTCGCACAATTATATTGTGTTTACTATTCATGTTTAGCAAAACACGGTAGTATCAAATTATATTTTGCTTGCCATGTATGTTGGCGGTAAGAGAGCACTGCTCGTCTCTGGTAAATACTTCACATTACATTCTTCGGAATTAATTGAAGGTCAGAGTGAGTTCAGGCTCTGTCGACGCCCTGATGAGTTAGACGTATCGAAACAGAGTGGGACATGACATTATGTCGAGCCATCAATGATGACAAATGTGGAATGATGGAACAGTTCCCAGATGTAGCATTGCTTTTTGCTTGTTACATTTCCTAGGTGTCTCTCGCACTATTATATTGTGTCAACTATAGTTAAATTTGATCATTTTAAATTATAATTCAATCAATATTAATTCAATTAATAATACAAACTATTGAAAATATTTTGAATATCTTTTGCAAACCTTGGAGTAGGTTTTAATAGATTAATTTTAAAAATCAGTTTAACTTCAGTTTTTACTCTTATAATAGAATATCACATTACTGACTTGGTTGTACGCTCTTGTTAATTTACTTATTAATGCTCTATTTATTATATGAGTTTCTTTATATAATGAAAACTGTTAGTCATACTGACTGTTAGTGTAAGTACGGTGCAGGAAGTTAACTTAAACACTACAATCAAGATAATTAACTCGTATCTTACCTTCCATCCTTCCGAATCAACAGGTTTAAAGAGATAACTAACCCACTTGTGCGGAAGATTCTTAAAAAATATATTGTACAACTATTTGTTTTTTTTATACTCTTATTTTTATTGTCATTTAATTTGTTCTTATAATTTTATTGTTTGTTATATTTATTGTTCTTTTATGTTTGATTTTTGTTGTAAATCAAAGTATAAGGGAAGTAATAAATTATTTGGTAAGCTAATCTTAAATGAAATAATAATATCCGCTTATTAAATTAAATAACAAGTAGCATTATTACAATTTTTCCAAATTATTTAATTATTTTTTTCTCATTTATATCGTAGGTATATAAGAAAAGTATTGTGTTTGCAAAATAATCCCAAACCGGAATTATCCGTTTCAGGTGTTTAAGACCTCCTGAGTGGTTTCACAAAGTTGTCTGTCTGTATGTGTGTGTGTCTGTTATCATCGTACCTCTTAGTGTATTCATGGTAGAGAGTTGAAACTTCGTACAAAAATCATTTACCGCTGCAGTTGTTATTCGGAAAAATATTTTTTTTATAACGTTATGAGCGCGTAATAATGTCTTAGCAAAAAATTTCGAGTTTTAGGACGCATGTAGCCATGTATAAGACTAACATATGTGCCAAGTTTCATCTCATTATCAGCATTATTTTATTTTTTATCGAATGACTTGTATACGTTTTTTAAAGAATTGTAAAAAAATCGGAATACAATCTAATTGAGTTGAAATTAGAGTCAAAGCCGATGAAGTTATGTCTATTTACTCCAGAGGCAAAGTTGATAAAGTTATGCCTATTAACTTCTGAGGTGAGGCCGAGGAAAATAGTTTGAGTAACCTTTACCCACCTTTACGTAATATATAAGTACACTAATTTTTGTTTTAATACAAATATGTCTATATGATTTTTGGTGGATCATAAAAGTTATGTAGCGTGGACAGCGGGTAACCGCTGGGAATGTAACTAATGTATTTACTACCTGAGGAGTTGTTAGAATTTAACAACTTGTATATTCTGAGGACGAGCTAAGCGAGTCTGAAGCAGGGACGATGAGCGTAGCGAATCCAATGTAATAAGAAAAAGTTCCGAGGTACCTCGTACCCGATTTTTTAATTTGCTTCTATTTGTAAGACCGTTAATACGGCTTACAATAAATTATAAAGTTTATGATTAATTACAACGCTTTGAATAATATTGCACTTGTTCAAATATTACGTAACATCTATTCTGACGCCGGGCTAAGTATATTTACATATTTCATCTATTTTTATAAAATGCTATGAATAAATATATCTAAAGTTTAATGACTAGTTTTAGATAGTAATAGTTATTTATGCAGTAAGGGAGTAAATATCGCTATTATTTACCTGAGCGTTTAGTTGGTCTCTAAGGCGAGAACCGAGAAACCAAAGCAATTAAATCCCGAGGCGAAGCCAAAGAATTTACGTGTTTAACCCCCAAGGCAAAGCCGATGAAGTTATGTCCATTTACTCCCGAGGCAAAGCCGATGAAGTTATGTCTATCTACTCCCGAGGCAAAGCCGATGAAGTTATGTCTATCTACTCCCGAGGCAAAGCCGATGAAGTTATTCTATCTACTCCGAGGCAAAGCCGATGAAGTTATGTCTATCTACTCCCAAGGCAAAGCCGATGAAGTTATGTCTATTTACTCCCGAGGCAAAGCCGATGAAGTTATGTCTATCTACTCCCGAGGCAAAGCCGATGAAGTTATGTCTATCTACTCCCGAGCAAGCCGATGAAGTTATGTCTATCTACTCCGAGGCAAAGCCAATGAAGTTATGTCTATCTACTCCCGAGGCAAAGCCGATTAAGTTATGCCTATTAACTTCTGAGGTGAAGCTGATAAATGTAATTATTACGAGAGGGAAATTTGCGTTTTACTCGTAAGGTTATACAAGGTTTTATCTCAGAATATAAAAATCGTCAAAGTTATTCTGCAATACTTTTTTCGGACTCGCTTCGCTCGTCCTCCGATAATACATACAATACTTTATTTTCCAGCGTTCACCCATCCAAGCACAGACCTCGCTCGATACTTAACTTTAATTATCCAATAAAAACCATAGTTATACTTTCCGCATTGTAACAATTCTTGGTATGCTAATTCTTTGCGTATAAAGAAATGTATAAAATTTCAACTCAATTGAATTATTTTCGAATTATGAAATATTTTTATAAAACGTATATAAGTGATTTATAAAAATTGAACCAATGCTGATAATTAATATGATGAAAATTGGTTGCTCTTTTTTATGACTACTCCTATGTAAAACGTATTTAGTATCGTATCTATCTTGATCCGATATTTATTTCATTATCTAGAAATTTTCAAAAACTGTTTAATAATTTATATATTTAGGACGTTAATGACGTCATATTTTTTAGGACTCATGATTTTGCTGATTGTATAAGCTAAGCACTGCCATCTCTATGTTTATATATATATATATATATGTATATATATATATATATAATATATATATATATATATATATATATATATGTGTTGTGGTGTGTGTGTGTGTGTGTGTGTGTAATCTTTTTTTGTGTCTTAGTATTTATTAAATATTATCAGGTTTGGTTCCTTTTGATTGATGCATTGTCTGAAACTCAGCTTATAACAATATTATCTATGTATTATTTTATTTTATACAAAATATACCAAGTTTACATGTGTAAATCCTAATCTATTAAATACAAGGGAAAGCTGTTAATAAGTTTCTATTTGATTTACCTTTCTCAGTAAAAATTATTTTCTCTATTTTCTGTTCATTGAAGCTTTACGCAAAAAATGATTTTATGTCCACTTGCCTTAAACAACGATTTGACGATATGAAATCAACCGTGGTATGATAATTTTATTTTGAAGAAACTAAATTATTATTATTTGAATTTATTTTATTTTTTTTAATGAGGTAGTTGTGCTAAGATAATAAGCATTTCATGCATGTAAACATATTTTAGTTCTAGTAGTATTATATACATAATATATATATATATATATATATATATATATATATATATATATATATATATATATATATATATATATAATATATATATAATATATATATATATAATATTAAGTGAATCAGCTGAAGTTATAACGTAACCTTCATTTTCTAATTAAATTTTGCTAAAAATATAAATAATATTAGAACATTATCTTTTGTGATCTTTATTACAAAAATAGTTGCTGCCGCCCAACTGTACATTATTGAGATTATATCTGGAACGTTTGATGAATCATAGAAGTCATGAATCAATTAAACATTTTAAACATAATGACTGTTAACAATCTGACTTTATTTTTTATTCCTTGAAATAAATGCGTTGAAATCTAAAGAGATATTCCTCATGTAAACGCGTTTTTATTTCTGATCTTGAAAAATTTATATAATATATATATATATATATATATATATATATATATATATATATATTATATATATTATATATATATATATTATATATATATATATATATATATATATATATTTAAATTCTAAATTACTTCATCGTGCAAAGATTTTTTCATTCAAAATTTCCGCTGTTTTAATCGACATCATCAAGACCTGGTTCGATGCAAAAATAGGTACTGATTTCAGCCGTACACATGGAACATTTTTCAACTCTTTTAAAACACGATGCGCAGAAGCATGCGTGTCTGCAAGGTAATGCAACAAGTGTTACCGGACTGTCCCTGCACACTACACACATGTCCGTGTTGTTATCATGACATAGGCCGGAAGAAAAGAACCTTTGTAAAGGAGTAACCTGTCCATTACCCAATTTTAAATATCTTCCTGCTATTCTTGCTGTTGGTGCACTTCTTGTTGGATCACCTAATTCAATAACTGTTATTAAACCTAGTATTTCACGGAATTTCACATTTCTTTTTGAATTTCGTACAATTACTGCTACTGGAAATGATTTTCTTGGTACTGAATAACGAACGACTTGTTCGTCGTAAAGATCAAAAGTTTTTTCTAACTCTTCCTCATCATCGTGTTTGTAAGAAGACCACATCTTAGGTTTAAGTACAGGTTCATTGTGGATCCAATTTCGAATTAAAGTCGGATAGAATTTCTTAATATTAAAATCCCAATAAATTTCCACTTTATGTATAACCGAGCTTCTAACAGTGATTTCTTTACCGTAATCATCTATAGAGACGGAGAAAGGGACATCCATCTTTACCATACTGATGGCTTTGACAGGTTTCGTTCCCTTTCGGCGTTTCAACCACCTGTTGAATGTTACAGCAATGAGGCTTATGCAAGTTATACCGAGGAGTACACCGTGAGCCCATGTTAAATTTGCTCCGTCAAGTGCTATTTCTAGTTCTAAGATCATTGGAACTACCTCCATATGAAATCGAGCTCTTGCATGTCGCTTGCACTCATTCTTACACGCGATTGAATCTATTCTATTCTTTTCATTTTAGACTTACATACTTGCTAAATTTACTCTTGTACACATTTTCGTGTTCTTTGTCTACGAAAGGTAAGAAGGGCTGTTGTTACTGTCTAAACCACCGCATCTTGTATCTTGCCTTGAATCCGGATCTGATTTGTTTTCCTTAAAATGACAGAAATTGACAGTTTTTTTTAATATCCTGTACCAGAGACTATAGATACTAAAACAGTAAGACTGTCGACTCAATGGTGGGGAAATTTTTATTCCGATCGACGCTAGCGCTGCGGCAGATCTACTTTTCAACTAAGTAGGCGTGGTTTAATTTCCCGCTTTTTGCCTACATTGCATTTGAACTTAACTTTTTATACTTTCTAGTCATACTTCTAACTAGCCGAAGCGCTTTGCGCGGTTTTCGTCGTTTTTAAACTTCCACAGAACCCTTCTGATAGCAAATCATTTAACATTTTATTCAATTTATTTAAAAATTTAATCGGTTTAATCAGGTGAACATTAGTGGCTGAATTATCACGTGCTAGTAGATAGATTTTGGCAATTAATGCAGCCTGAATCAATTTAAAAAACGTTTTTACGTTTTTTTTAATTTAGACGCCCACATGTGATTACCTGGATTATATCCATTAAATTATTAAATAATTGAATGTAATGTGAACTTACCAGTCATCAGTAGCGTTATGTTGAAGTTTGAAAAACTTTTTTTCACGATTAGTTTCTGAATTTTTGTAATACAGAACATGACAATGGTGAACCATTTTTATTAGGTTAAAATAATAAGGAACGAAAAGAAAAATAATTTTATTATTACAATAAATGCCGCAGTCATAACGAATAGTTACCAGTGTTTACATAAATTTAAAGTTTAAAAATATAATCGGTACTTTTAGGAAAGCTTTCAGAGTTAGTTCATGAGTAGTCCACACAGGTCCACCGCAGCGCTGATTTCTACCAGCTTGCGATAATCGAATCCAAACCTTTCCTCATTTAAGTTACCCCCCCCCCCGTCCTATACATTGGAATGATAGAAATGGTATTATTTGCTTTTCTATTATTACCATTTTATACACCAAATGTCTATTTACGTTATACCAAATATTTATTGGGCAAGCCAATGTCATAAGATTCATCGAATTATGTTCTCTAAAATATATTATGTTATAGCAAAACCACGTTTGAAGTTTTTTAAAGATCATACCACATCACAATGATTCAAATTTTAGATGCAATTTGGCATGGCTAAGCTTCGACATACGACATTTCGATACATCGTGCCATTTGATGTTAATTTTCGGGAGAAAAACTAAGGTTCACACCCTGAATTTTTTAAGTGTGAAAAGCCAATAACAGCTGGACCAACTTCAGAGAGTTATAAAGTAACTCTTTATAAAGTCTGGCCGTCTTTTTTGAAAATAAAATTAGATTTTACAAAGATTTAACCTAATAGCTCTGTTTAATTTTTGGAATGACTATGCAATTAGCTGTTTTTGCATATATCTTTGATTTGTCTAAGAAACGTTCGTTTTAAAATATTTTGTTAATGAATTGTGTTATTATTCTTAGTTAGTTTCTTATTTGTTGCAATCAAAGTTCTTGAAACTTGATTATAAGTGAAGAGTTCAATTATGCCTCTTCGCCGCTCTGTGACCTCGGCCGCTACGCCACTTCGGAGCTGTGTTGTACTTTGTCAGTTCGTCATATTACTAGTTTATATAAGCGGCATACTGCTACGATATAAGCGTATTTTCAAATATATTAGGGGAAAAACTTGATTCGTTTACACGTCAATATAATTGACAATGTTTTGTTTACATATATGTCAATCAATAAAAAAACCAGAACCAATACTGATAATTAAATGAAACGTATGTTTCATTGTTTAGTGTTCGTATGTTTGTGAAAGATACATAGTAGTATGTGTTTTAAACATTTCAGCCCAATCTAAACGCTATATAAAGATTTGTGACTTTTTGAAATGTATGTAGAGTCTTTTTTTGCGGGTTAATGGCGTCACATATATTACATAAACAATAGGGTTCGGGACATTAACAAGTTTAATTCTTGTACTAAGTTTAATTTCGATCCAAGAAAGCGTTCGAAACTTATCGTTTCCCGTAGAAAGTTTGGCTTTGTCGTCTATCCGATTAGACTTAGCAATAAATTACGTATCAGGAAGCACAGACTTACTTAGACTGCTACATTTGTAATTTTTGCAAATGTTTTGCTACATTTCACATACATTTGTAAGTTTATAACATTAACTTGCAAACATTAACATTTAATTTATAACATAATTAGTTTATAGTAATTAACTACTCGGTTAATTCTTGTACTAAGTTTCATTTC
>JACMZG010001914.1:12641609-12659109 GCA_018340805.1 Microvelia longipes
AAGAATAACCGGGAAGCATTAACAAGTCTGTTATTTTCTCACGTTTCTATCCCCACTGAATAAATAACTCTATTGTTTTTTAGGTTCCTGTCAGTGCGTCTAATAACAGTAAAAATATGACCAGTTTATATCCTATAAAAAATTGTTTTTATTAATATTTTCTTTTGTTGTAAATTTCTGTTAGATTTTACTTTCAATATTCTTATTTTAGTATTCATATCATAGTTTAACTTATATAGTATTGATGTATAGTTTAACGTTTCATATTCTATTCTTATTCTTATTATAGTATTAAGTTTTATTTTATTTGTTTTTTCACTTGTTGCTAATGTTTACATGTCATTTAATATATTAGTTTTAGTTAATAATTGATTGTATGTGACGTGTTGTATCTTCTTTAAGAGGCTGTTAATAAATAAAGTATTATTATTATAGTTTTTTATCTCTTTTCATTTATTTAGGAGCGTTTATATTGTTCATTTATTTATGGAGATGGTTTATAGTGATCATTTATTTATTAAGAACGTTTATAGTGGTAATTTATTTATTAATAACGTTTATAGGTAATTTATTTATTAAGTACGTTTATAGCGGTTACTTATTTATTAAGAACGTTTATAGTGGTCATTTATTTATTAAGTAAGTTTATAGCGATAATTTATTTATTAAGAACGTTTATAGTGGTCATTTATTTATTAATATCGTTTATCGTGGTAATTTATTTATTAACTTTATAGTGGTATTTATTTATTAAGAACGTTTATAGTGGTAATTTATTTATTAAGAACGTAATTTATTATTAAGAACGTTTATAGTGGTAATTTATTTATTAAAACGTTTATAGTGGTCATTTATTTATTAAGTACGTTTATAGCGGTTATTTATTTATTAAGTACGTTTATTATTTAAGTATTTAAAGTCTTTGATTGTAGTTGAAAATTTTCTGTTGACGAAGGTATTATAGTTTGACTGTATAGTTGTGTTATTACACCTTAAAAATTCGTACTATTATGATGAAAGCTGGTCAATTAATATATATTCTCTGGGCTAATCATTTCCACCCAAGCACAATGTTAAATATTGTTGTCTCAAACCAATAACAAATAATTGTTTACTCTCATCATCATAATTGTTTGCTAAAAATATGAAATGCTGAGTAAAATGTAACAGCTTCAAGGATACTTTCACTGATTGCACGCATTAAAATAAAGTTGAGGTATAGAAACTTCAGCATAAAATTACGAGTTTTAAGTGCAGCCTTAAAATTTATAGTCTAGGCTTTACGAGTTTTAAGTACAGAGTACAGCCTTAAAAGTTATAGTCTAGTATTTAATAGCGAATCGTATTAATTGCTTTATAGTTCTAAGTTTTACATTATGCTTATAAATATTTCCTTGCAAAATCAATTTTGCTCAGTTCAGCTCTTTCCTCTCTAACCATTCTAAACAATCCTCCTGAAGAGACAGTGATCAAGAGATTACTTACTTTGAATTTATTTAACTATTATCTTCGTTTAATTTAATTTCTATTTCTATAATTTTTAAAACTGAACGCCATGAAGCTTCGATATCAATATATATTATATATGACATCTCCTTCTATGTATACGACGATATATTTAGCCTAAGTAATCGTATGTAGGGTTAGTATCTGACTAACACTTAGACTGTTAGTATCTGCTGTTATCGATTTACTGGACGAACTGTTACTGATCTTACTGTTAGTATCTGATTTAGCTTAAGTATCTTCGATATAACTGACTAACACTATATAACTCTATCTTACCCACTTAGATATAACACTATCTTAGTGTAGGTTCCTTATCTTACTGTTAGTATCTGACTAACACTTACATACTAACCTATACTTTATCTGTTTAAGATATCTTTTTAGTATCTGACTACATTAATACTAACTCTATCTTACTGTTAGTATCTGAACTAACACTTACAACTAATCTACTTCTTCTGTTAGTATCTGACTAACACTTAGATACTAACTCTATCTTACTGTAGTATCTGACTAACTTAATAACTCTAAAGTATCTGGATATAACACTATCTTACTTTAGTATCTGACTAACACTTAGATACTAACTCTATCTTACTGTTAGTATCTGACTAACACTTACATACCTAACTCTATCTTATGTTAGTATCTGATTAACACTAGATATAACACTATTACTGTTAGTCTGACCTAACACTTAGATACTAACTCTATCTTACTGTTAGTATCTGACTAACACTTACATACTAACTCTATCTTACTGTTAGTATCTGATTAACACTTAGATATAACACTATCTTACTGTTAGTATCTGACTAACACTTAAATAACTCTATCTTACTGTTAGTATCTGACTAACACTTAGATACTAACTCTATCTTACTGTTAGTATCTGATTAACACTTAGATATAACCCCTATCTTACTGTTAGTATCTGATTAACACTTAGATATAACACTATCTTACTGTTAGGTATCTGACTAACACTTAGATACTAACCTATCTTACTGTAGTATCTGACTACACTTACATACTAACCTATCTTACTGTTAGTATCTGATTAACCATAGATATAACACTATCTTACTGTTAGTATCTGACTAACACTTAGATACTAACCCTATCTTACCGTAGATATAACACTATCTTACTGTTAGTATCTGACTAACACTTAGATACTAACTCTATCTTACTGTTAGTATCTGACTAACACCTTACATACTACTCTATTTACTGTTATTAACTTATACACTTAGATATAACACTATCTTACTGTTAGTATCTGACTAACACCTTAGATAGTACTACTAAACATCTACTCTATTACTGTTAGATCTGATTAACACTTAGATATAACACTATCTTACTGTTAGTATCTGACTAACACTTAGATACTAACTCTATCTTACTGTTAGTATCTGATTAACACTTAGATATAACACTAATCTTACTGTTAGTAAGATACTGTTAATATCCGACTAACTTAAATACTATAACACTATCTTACTGTTAGTATCTGACTTACACTTAGATACTAACACTATCTTACTTTTAGTATCTGACTAACCTTAGATACTAACACTATCTTACTGTTAGTATCTGACTAACACTTACATACTAATATTACTGTTAGTATCTTAAACTTAGATATAACACTATCTTACTGTTAGTATCTGATTAACACTTAGATACTTAAACTATCTACTGTTATATCTGACTTACACTCTCTATCTTACTGTTAGTATCTGACTAACACTTACATACTAACTCTATCTTATGTTAGTATCTGATTAACACTTAGATATAAACTATCTTACTGTTAGTATCTGACTACACTTAGATACTAACTCTATCTTACTGTTAGTATCTGACTAACACTTACATACTAACTCTATCTTGCTCTGTTAGTATCTGATTAACACATAGATATAACACTATCTTCTGTTAGTATCTGACTAAACACTTAGATACTAACTCTATCTTACTGTTATACTGACTAAACTTACATACTAACTCTAATCTTACTGTTAGTATCTGATAACACTTAGATATAACACTATCTTACTGTTAGTAATCAGATAACACTTAGATACTAACTCTATCTTACTGTTAGATCTGACTAACACTTAATACTAACATCTACTTTCTGTTAGTATCTGATTAACACATATAGTATCTATCTCTTAACACTTAGATAATAACTATCTTACTGTTAGTAAGATACGTTAATATCCGACTACACTAATACCTAACTGTTAGTATTGACTTACACTTATACAACACTATCTTACTTTTAGTATCTGACAACACTTAGATACTAACACTATCTTACTGTTAGTATCTGACTAACACTTACATACTAACTCTATCTTACTGTTAGTATCTGATTAACACTTAGATATAACACTATTACTGTTAGTAAGATACTGTTAATATCCGATAACACTTTTATACTATAACACTATCTTACTGTTAGTATCTGACTAACACTTAGATACTAACTAACCTATCTTACTGTTAGTATCTGAACTAACACTTAGATACTAACTCTATCTTACTGTTAGTATCTGACTAACACTTGACTAACTCTATCTTACTGTTAGTATCTGACTAACACTTAGATACTAACTCTATCTTACTCTGACTAACACTAGATACTACCTATCTTACGTTAGTATCTGATTAACACTTAGATATAACACTATCTTACTGTTAGTAAGATACTGTTAATATCCGACTAACACTTAGATACTAACACTATCTTACTGTTAGTATCTGACTTACACTTAGATACTAACCCTATCTTATTGTTTATCTGACTAACACTAGATACTAACAACTATCTTACTGTAGTACTGACTACTACTTATCCTATGTACTGTTAGTATCTGACCTAACACTTAGATACTAACCTTCGTACTTAGTATCTGACTTACACTTAGATACTAACACTATCTTACTGTTAGTATCTGACTAACACTTAGATACTAACACTATCTTACTGTTAGTATCTGACTAACACTTAGATACTATACACTATCTTACTGTTACGTATCTGACTAACACTTAGAAAAACACTATCACTGTAGTATCTGACTAACACTTAGTTACTGTTAGTATCTGACTAGAAACAACACTATCTTACTGTTAATATCTACTAACACTTTGATACTAACCTATCTTACTGTTAATATCTGACTAACACTTACATACAAACACTATCTTACTCTAAGTACCTTACTGTACTAAATAAATAAAATAAGTAGAGATATTCTTCTCTTCGTCACTTTTAAATATGGAATAGTTTCTGTGCTAAATCAAGTCATTACCTTTGCTGTTGCGTAATGAAGTATTTAATATCTTTAATACAAATAGAAGACACTTTTTGATCAAATGTAATAGTAATAATAATAGTAATAAAATTATCAAAGCATTACACGTTTTGCACCGAACATTTATCGAAAATAAATAAAAGGTACATAACAAATATTGACAATAATAGGCGTTAAAATCCAAATTACAAAAAACTAAAACCGTCTCAAAATCCATCTATTACTTCCTCGATTACTATTAATAACTTCCCTGATGATTCCGTGAAAATATCGTAAAATTATCAGTTATAACATCAATATATTTAACCACGAATACTTGCACTATATAATATGATAGAAATATTATATATATTTAATTTAGAAAGTCAGTTATAATAAGCTATTGATGTTGGTGATCTGTTATTAAGTTATTATTTGGTTGGTTTTAGTTGTATCATTACACCGTCATTGCAGTAAAATATAATTGTGATCGTCTTAAAAATACAGTTTATAATTTTGCAAATATGTAAAAGTTATATTTTACATTTTCTTTTTAGATCGATTTACTAGAATTAAGAAATCTTTATATATTTGTAGAAATTACGTGTAGAAATTATTATCTTGTATTTCACCATTTATATCAAACGATCAATAATTGAACGGAAATTTCAATCAGAAATTTGCATAGGTTATTTCTCAATTATTATAATTTGGTTATAGTTTGTGGAGTAGTGTACATTATAAGGTATATAATTTTGATACAATGATATTAGACTCTAATCTACATGGTTACGTACTTGCAAATCTGTTTTGGTGTACGAATCCATAGAGGTATTATTACTAGAGAGGCCCTATAGGTTAAATTTTGAAACGTCGAAAAAAGTAACCTGACCACTTTCGATTAAAATATAATCAAGTAATCAGTACAAATTATTGTAACTTATATAATAGAACGTTAAAAATACTAATCAAAACACAAACAATGTATGGGAAGTCAAAAACAATTGATTTATTATAAACTTAACTTACTGACGAAGGATTAAATTGAATTAAATGCAATAAAAGAGTGATTATGTGGGTTTGTGTTAAGTAAAATTAAGCAAAAATAAAATGACTTACAATAAATAAAAATACAGTTTTGTCATTTTTATCTTCTTATCAATTTATAAAAAATTTGTGACAACCCCTTTTAAAAGGAGTTTTCCAAATTAATAGTGACTTAAGTGAGTAAACAACCTAGAATGGATTAAATTAAATCACATATTAAGAAAACGTTGAAGGTAAATCGTCAGAAATAAGTAAAAACTAAGAAAACCCTGTAGAATTTTAAATTTGATTACATGTCTGTTATCAATTTTTTTATCAGCGACGGTGGCGCTGCTACAG
This sequence comes from Microvelia longipes, assembly GCA_018340805.1. Taxonomy (NCBI): domain Eukaryota; kingdom Metazoa; phylum Arthropoda; class Insecta; order Hemiptera; family Veliidae; genus Microvelia; species Microvelia longipes. Next base: position 12,647,816 of record JACMZG010001914.1, read on the forward strand.
TGCTTTGAATCGCTAATATTTAGTGTTGCTATCGTACCAACATTGAAAATATATTTACTGTGTACCATTTTTACTGTTTTAAACAAGTTTAAATAGACTGTAGTATAGAACTAGTATGAATAGACAGTATAGAACTAGTATGGATATACGATTGTGTAGAACTAGTTTAAATAGAATATAGTATAGAACTAAATCAAATAGACTAAAGTATAGAACTGGTTTAAACAAACTACAGTATAGAACTAGTTTAAACAAACTATAGTATAGAACTGGTTTAAACAAACTACAGTATAGAACTTTTTTAAACAAACTATAGTATAGAACTGGTTTAAACAAACTATAGTATAGAACTGGTTTAAACAAACTATAATATAGAACTGGTTTAAACAAACTATAGTATAGACCTGGTTTAAACAAACTATAGTATAGAACTGTTTTAAACAAACTATAGTATAGAACAGGTTTAAACAAACTATAGTATAGAACAGGTTTAAACAGACTACAGTATAGAAGCAGTTTAAATAGACAATAGTATAGAAATAGTTTTAACAGACTATAGTATAGAACAAAAAATGTTATAGGACCTCTATTTTAAAATTTCAAACTTTTGAGGAGGAATAGGTCCTAATTAATACAAAAAAACTAATTTTGCCGAGCTTTCGATTTAATTTAATCTTTTTCAAGGCTTAACATATTAAATAATAACAAAAACAGTAATATGTTAAGCCTTGAAAAAGATTAAATTAAATCGAAAGCTCGGCAAAATTAGTTTTTTTTTTTTGTATTAATTAGGACCTATTCCTCCTCAAAAGTTTGTAATATATAGTATATAGAAGTAGTTAAAAAGACTATAGTATAGAACTAGTTATACTAAGTGTTATAGTTTAAGGCTATACCTTATACCTAAATTCAGGCTCCCAGTTGGGGGATCTGACATGCATAGGGTGCTTTTCGTGTATAAACTAACCAGTCCAAATGTCTTTTTGGATGTACGGTATATTAGAGGATCTTTATTCCTCAAATATTTTATTCCCTTGATGCCTCTGCCAATTTATTTGTGATCAAACTTGAACGTTTTTGGCAAATGCTTCTTAACAGCTAAATCTAAATACTGTTTATTGATTACGATTTAATTGATTGATTATTTAAGACTAGCTTTAAAATTATTTATGTATCAATAATATTTAAGCATGTTATCATGGAATCATTATTTTCAGCTTCAATTAATTAAGAAGCGAATGGTTAATTTCTGGATTACGATTGATATTACTCCTTTTGCTTTCACAGCTGGGTTTATATTTTAGTATTAGTTCATAATATGCCCGTACTGGTACACCAGTCAGTAGCGTGTGTTTCATTGTCATGAGCATCTAGTACAGAATGAATAGAAAATGCATTATCTTTATTGCTTGATAATTATTTAAACACTACTAATTAAATCAAAAGAAAAAGTGTTAATTACGTGTTCAGGTGCATAATAATATGTTGTTTAATAATCAGATATGATACAAATATCTATCGAACAGGACATTAATAGTCATCTTTTGACTTTAATTAATCTATTAATCAAACTAAATTTAAGATTATTAACAGTATCAGTATACAAGGTCAAAATATGGAAAAAAATACAATTTTTTAAATATCCTTATTTCTTGAAAAAACTTGTTTTAATTATAAGATCATAAACAAATTTTAGTACGATGTTAGGCACTGCTTTTAAGTTATTTACTTAAAATTTATTGGCCACCTTCATATAGAAATAATAGATTTTTGAGGGCAGCTGTAATGCATCTACTTAACAGCCTCCCTCAAAAATGTTTGAAAACTACGATTTTATGGCTAAGGGGATATATTTTTTTACGTTTTCCGGCTGTAAAATTTTACTTTACAACCGGCTGCTCCGCAAATTGGTAAGTGAAGTAAATTAAGTGAAATATTAAATTTAATAATGATTAATTAATCTAATACTATTCAACAGGTAAACTTCAAAACTAGGAAATAAATTTAACAAAAGTACCACTAATTTGTTTTCAGTATTTTCTTTTAATATCACGAAAATACTGGCCCCCCCAGTCGCCGCCTTGCGGCCCCATGGTTGATGTCCTATATCAGTTCGTCATACTACTAGTTTATACAAGTAGCATACTGCCACGATATAAGCCAATTTTTCAATGTTTAAGACAAAAGACGTGATTTTTTAACATTGTTATACATATCAATTAACAAATCCGGAACTAATACTAATAATAAAATTATTAAAACTTTTTGTCTTTTTTTAACCATACATAGTAGTGCATGTGTAATAAATTGCAACCCGATCAAAACACTTTAAGAAGATTTTTGATTTTTTTAAATGTTTGTAGGGTCAATATTATAGGTTATTGACGTCACACATATTTCATAAACAATAGGGTTCAGGAAATTAACAAGGTTGATTTTTGCACCAAGTTTCATTTCGATTCAAGAAAGCGTTCGAAAGTTATCGCGTCCCATGCAAACGTCTAAGAAAAAAATGTACACACACACACACACACCACACACACACAACATATTATATTAATATATATATATATATATATAAATAATATAATATATTTTTTATATATATATTCTTGATCAGTGAACCCCCCTACCGAAAAATCTATTCTTCACCCTCTTGGAGAATTTGTTAAAAAATTAGATTCAAAATTTCATTTTGATTGAAGAGTAGAATAAAATAAAGGTGACATAAAGCCTGCTGATAATTGGCAATCTGTACAAGAGATATATACATGTGGTAAATGTTCCATTTCATCTCTTTTTCATGGGGATGGTAACAATAGATATTACTCAGGTTCATTCCAACTGATTTTATGTTGAAAAATGTTTCATATAGTTGTAATTAAATTGTAATCATTTTAATTAGAATTGTGAAAATTCTGTAAACCACTGCTCAATCTGCTTGAACAAATTAATCGAAACGACTATTTTTACAATTTAAGTACAACTTCACAAAATAATTCTCAACATAAAATCAGTTGGCATGAACCAGAGTATTAGTGTAATATCTATTGTTATCATCTCTATGGAAAAGAATAAAAAGCAAAACTAATGGCAATGACACAGAGATATGGGGACAGTGTGAGGCTGCCTTGGCCGCAGGATATAACAGGACATAGAACAATAACAAGCATTCTACAGGTGGTTCTGTATTATTACTATTCATATTTTGAGTCCATTTTATAATACGATTATAGTGACCAAGTTTTTTAATAAATATAAGACATTAGTAATATTTATTAATACTAATATTAATACATGAACAGGTGAATATTAATACAGTAGTAATACTCACCTGTTTTTTTACATTTTTTACAGTTCTTGACATTAAATTTATTGTCAATTGAAAATTATGAATTTATATCTAAATTGTCAATTATCAATAAGATGCTATAATTTAAATTATTACCTGAAAATGCCCTGAGGTAGAGGGCAAAATATAGTAATTATTAGATAGAAGTAGTTATTATTCTTCTTAGTTCCCAACCTTTATTAATAATTATAAAACATAATTTAATTACACATAGAAACAGAAGTAATAGGCGATGTTATAAACAGAAGATGTAATGAAGATATTGCTAAAAATACATGCCAACAGTACCATTTTTTAGGTACTTAATAGTTTTCAAATCAACTCAGGTAAATGCAGCATGTTTGTTTATAGCATTAATCACCGAAGAGTAATGCTTATAAAGGGCTTATTTGTTTACATAATGTTATATATGTCAATCAATAACACCAGAACTTATATCGATAGTATAATATCACCTCGTATTTTTGTTGACCGTACATAGCTGTACATGTGTGAAAATTGCAGCCCGATCTTAACACTTAAAGGAGATTTGTGAAATGTTTGGGATTTTACATTCATAGTAAATATATATATATATATTATATAATATATATATATATATATATAATATAATATATATATATATATATTATATATATATAATTATAATTTTGACTATTGAATGTATGAAAATGTTTAAAGGGCAATGATAGGAGAAGTTTTTTTCTGTACTTGGCTAAACTTTTGCGCATCTCTTACTTTTTAATGCCCTACCATAAAAATTCCAAAAATGTAAATGTAGAAAAAAATCATTTTTCATGAAATTGTTGGGTATAGTAGTTCTAAAATATTTGACACAGTTTATGTAAAATATAAGAGAATTCAGTCCATAGTACCTTCAAATAATCAAATAATAAGGGGATTATCAGGGAATATCATATTCCACATATGATAAATATGCTTATGCCTCTCCGAACTTTAGTTGGGACAGCTTTTCGGCCCCATATCTAGCAATATGAAGTAATAAATACGTCAAACGTTTGACTTCATTAAGAAAAGGTTCGATAGATATACAAAAACCAACACGTCTCTCCACAAAAGAATTTTATTAATTAAAAGCAGAGCCGGCTTTCGGCAATATGCCATCAACAGTGCCTAAAAACAAGTAAACAAAGATCTAATGATTAAGTTTAACAAAATTGGAGAACCATGGACAAAGTCATTCCTTTTATTTTAAAAAGATTCTTGGACCAAATATTTTTAGGCATTAATGCCTAAAAATAGTATATTTTATATTATTATATATAATATAATTATATTAATATATTAATATAGCCGTATTTTAAAAAGTAATAATTTATCCCATATTTTAATTATTATATGCCGTATTTAAAAAGTAATCATTTATCCCATATTTTAATTAGTATTAATATAGCCCGTTTTTTAAATAGTACTTTAATAAAAAAGTAATTTTAATTATAAATTACTATCTTTATATAGAAATCAAAATAACCATGATGTTTAATAATAAAAACACATTAGAATTAAAAATTGTCAACACACAATAGTATAAAAATTATAACTGACGGTTTCGACGTTATGTCATCATTAGAGCTGTTTACAGACTGATGATAAATAAACAAATCAAAATAAATAAAATATCGCTAAAACATTTAACTTCTTTTAGAAATATTTCATATGAACTAAAAAAGAAACGATTTATAAAACTCATTTCTCTATACTTAATTTCATTATAAAGTACTGACAAGAAGTAGCTTGAGAATAAAAATATAAACGAAAAGCTAGCCGCGCACAGCCTTAAGCTTATGTGGCTAGTAAGATCTTATTTATAAAACAATAACATTATTGAATAAGATGTAATAAGACTTTTAGAGCCTTTTGTATGATTGTATTGTAAATTACTCTGTAAATTATTTTTTAAACAAATTATAACATTACTGCTTGAAATTCCCTATACCTATTACTATAGAGAATTATTACTAGAGAGACCCTATAGGTTACATTCTGAAACATCGAAAAAGTAGCCTGACAACCTTCGCTAAAAATATAATTAAATAATTAGTACAAAATTACAATATCTTATATAGAGGGACACACTACCAATGTGCTGGAAGCCGAAATCAATTGCTTTATTATAACCTAAACTTACTCTTGAAGAAGGTTTCATCAAGGACCACCATCGCTTATAAATAAAATCAAATAAACAATACAAATTACTGTAACTTATACGTTAAAAATACAAATCAAAACACAAACAATGTACGGAAAGTCGAAAACAATTGATTTATTATAACCTTAACTTACTCTTAAAGGGTGTTTTATTAGGGTTACACAAAGCCCCTAAGAGACCCAAAATGATGTTTCAGGCCTCCCAATGTATTAAGATAGGCTATGTCCCATCTCTATGCCTATTACTCATTATTACAACCAGATTCCATCGCCAATCATTTTATAATTCTAGAAAGTCAGTATAATATGTTAACGCTTATTGTTCCATTTTAATATAAACATTGCCCCGGGTATCACTCTGTTATTTTTCCTAATACCAGTAAATTAATTCCTTAATAAACACATTATAAAATGTATCGTTAGATCATAATTACTACGTGTCAAGATTAATGTCAAAACAGAATAAACGCTACACGGCAGTAGCGCTTAACTATTTTAGCTGTTAGATAATAGATATAAATCATGAAGTAATTATAAAATTCTGTATAAATGTGTACATTACGATGCTAAAGAATGGATTTTTGATTTTTGATCTATGTATATATACATAGATATAATTCGTTACTACGACAATATAGTCCAGTGCGGTTCTTAAACTTTTTTTACTGCAACCCCTGTCTGGACATAACAATACCCCTTTTATGTATGTATACTATATATATATATATATATATATTATATATATATATAATATATATATTATATATATATTATATTATTATTATATATATATATATATATTATATATATATTATTATATATATTTTTTATTATATATATTATATATAATATATATATATATATTATTTTATATATTTATATATATTATATATTATATATTATATATATATATATATATACTATATATATATATATATATATATATATATATATATTCATATAATATATATATTATATATATATATATATATATTATATATATATTATATATATTATATATATATATATAATATTATATATAATATATATATCATTATATAATTATATTATATATATATATATATATATATATATATATATATTATATATATATATATATCTGTCTGTGTGTGTGCGTGTGTGTACGTATCTATGTAAGACGTAAAACATAACTTTCGATTTTTAAGGCTTTGTCGGATCAAAAATGACAAAATGATAATGAAACTTGATTGAGAATAATCCAACTTATTAATGTCCAGAACCTTCTTGTTTATAAAATATGTGTGACGTCATTAACCCACAGTAATGACCCCACATACATTTCAAAAAATCATAAATCTGTATTTAGTGTTTCACAAAATAATCTTTCGCATATTTCACAAAAATACGAAGTTCCATTTTATTATCTGAATTATATTACGACACACGGCTAAAATAAATTGGCAGCGCGCCAAAAATCTGTGAGGGAAAGAATTCTATTGGTTTAGACCGACCACGCTCCTTCCCCTTCCAGTTCATGCCAACCTTGGTATAAAAAATAAAATTATAAAAAGGCAACACTGGTTGTAAATATTTGTAACCTCGCGACGCTTTAATTTCCCTCATTGATCTGTTTGAGTTGGTTTCGTTTCATTCCAATCTGTTCAATTCATCCAATTATTGCGGAGTTGTAATATGATCTGACTGCCTATATTTGACGCATGGACATTGACGTATTCTTCAAGCATTTCTTTGCTATTTGAGTACAGCGCAGAGTCAGTGGTCTGTCAACCAGAAGACAGCTCTTTTTTTGGAAAATGAAGTGTCCTTCAATAGATGACAGTCATGGCTTTGTGAATGCATATTGTGTCATATTATCTTTATAATATGAAACAATACGCATTCAATTATACAAACTTGACACAAAAAAACAGTTTATTTTGGAAAAAAGTAATAATAGCTGACGGTCTATTTAAATCAAACTTTTATCGTAAAACTATTATGATCCATTGCATTACGTAATTAACAACTTTAACTCCACTTAATTCATACTTTCCGAACAAATTTAAAGCAACACTTAGTTGGTATATTTATAAGATACAACAATATTCCTTCTTAAAAAGTAAATAAATAATTTTTAAAAATAAAAATACGATATCATATAAAAACTAATAATAACATTCAACACATAACCTGACTTTCAGTGTTGCCAGAGAAGGGAATTTTTTTGTTACTTAAAAGAAGGGATTTTTTTGTTAAAAATGAGGGTTGAAAGCATTGTGATTTTGGCGGGCTGTCAATTGACTTTAGCCGTGTGTTATATTATAGTTCTGGTTTTATTGATTGACATATAAATGGCAAACAAAACAATGTCATTAATTGACATAATGTAAACAAATAAAGTTTTTTCACTAATACCAGAGACTATAGATACTTAAACAGTAAGACTGTCGACTCAATGGTAGGAAAATTTGGATTCCGGTCGACGCTAGCGCGGCGGCAGACATACCTTTCAATGGAGTGGGCGTGTCCTTAATTTTCCGCTTTATGCCCACAGTCAGTTTGAAATTTAATTTTTATACTTTGTATAGTTATACTTCTAACTAACCCTACCACTTTAATCTTACACAGAACACTTGTGATTATTTTTAAGTTTTTCATTTGAGTAATTTATTAATTTAATTGATTCAATCAGGTGATAATGAAATAGTGGCTAAAGTTTTACACGTGCTAAAAGATAGATTTTGGCATTTAATGCAGCCTGTATTTTAATTACATCGGCGAGATGCGCACATATGATTAAATGTAATTACCTGATAAAATCAACTAAATCAAAAATTAATTAAATGAAATATACTTATCTGCCATCATTAGCGTTCTCTGGAAGTTTTAAAAAGGTTTCTATTTACTTTTAGTTTCTGAATTTTGGAAATACAGAGCCTGCAACGGCGAACCATTTTTGTGAAAAATAAATACAGAAAACAATCAATTTTATAATAATAATAAAATGTAGCTGTCATAACCAGAATTGTCATGGTATTCATAAATTTTAATATAAAAATATAATCAGTCATTTTTGGAAAAGCTATTGGGGTTAGTTCATAAGTTGTCCGCACCGGTCCGCCGCAGCGTTATTTTGTAGCTTGCGATAATCGAGTCCAACTTTTCCTCTTTAAGTTAACCCCCCTGACTATACATTTGAAATTCGCTTATATCGTGGCACTATGCACTTATATAAACCGGTAATATGACGAACTGATAATGTACAACAACCATAAGGAGTAACGTGAGTTCCTGATGCAACGCCTTACTAGTCTAACTTATTACATTCTTATTCACTTCTTTCAGGTATTGTAGCATGTGTTAATAACATGTTAAGTTTTTCTTATTATTTTGTTATCCTGATAACAGATGCACCTTAATCATAAAGGTATGCCGGCAAACAATAAAGTCTCCTGCTTAGAACGGATTTTCTTTTACTCAAAATATACAATAGTATTTACGCAACTAGGGGGGAAAACAGAACTTTACATGTGAGTGTGTGCAGCCCAGGGGGGGGTTAACTTAAATGAGGAAAAGTTTGGATTCGATTATCGCAAGCTACTAAAAATAGCGCTGCGGCGGACCGGTGCGGATAACTCATGAACTAACCCCAATAGCTTTCCAAAATGACTTATATTTTTATATTTTAATTTTATGAATACCATGGCAATTATTGGTTTATAACACTAAATTTATTTATTATTATAAAATGATTGTTTTCTGTATGTATTTTTCACAAAAACGGTTCGCCGTTGCATGTTCTGTATTTCAAAAATTCAGAAACTAAAAGTAAATAGAAACCTTTTTAATACTTTTCAGAGAACGCTACTGATGGTAGTAATTGTAAATTTCATCTTAATTAATTTATTGATTTAGTCGATTTTATCAGGTAATTACATTAAATCACATGTAATTAAAATACAGACTGCATTAAATGCCAAAAAACTATTCTTCTACCACGTGTAAACATTTAGCCACTATTTCATTATTACCTGATTGAATCAATAAATAAATTAATAAAAATATTAAATAAAAACTTAAATAATCAGAAGATTCTGTGTTACATTAAAGTGGTAGGGTTAGTTAAAAGTATAACTTTACAAAGTATAAAAATTAAAAAAATTCTAACTGACTGTGGGCAAAAAGCGGGAAATCAAGACACGCCCCTCACAATTGAAAGTTTGGTCCCTCGCCGCGCTAGTGTCGACCGGAATCCAAATTTTCCCACCATTGAGTCGACAGTCTTACTGTTAAGTATCTATAGTCTCTGGTGCAGCCTAAGCAAAGCCTGAGAACTGTAACTATTTTAATTTTTTAAATAGTTATCCACTTTAAAAACTCCTAAAATGGTAATTAAGTAAGCTAATTCGATAAACCACAAGATCTGAAACTGGCAACTTGTACTTGATAAGTAATAACAAACTCACTGATAAGGAGTTTCAAAGGAAAAATAATCTTACTTTAGGCCAAAGTGCCAAAAGTAAGAAGAATTATTTTACAACAATGTAAAGAGGTATTTCCGGTGCATGTTGACTGAGATGTAACTTATCAATCGCGGATAAAGTTAATGATAAAGCCATTTTTAAAAACCTCTATAAACATGGAAAACAGTAAAATAATCTATAATCAAGGATAGCTGTTAAAACGTCTGCAAAACATTTTTGTGAAGCCTATTGTTGGTGGAACATTTGTGACGTCATCAACTCATGTTATGACGTCACCTGAAGGCCTCTTTTTAAATGGTGAATCTAATTCTTTAAAACTTATATTATTCAGTGGAAAAACAAAGGAATATAAATCATTACCAACAATTATTTTTTTGAATTTTTTAAATTATATTACCCGTGACTAAATAATCATTTTCTAAATTAACTAAAATCAAGCCTGTTGCGTATAAATTCGTTGCTGTTTCAATATTTTTCCATTAATGTATATTTATAAGATATTTTGTGATCAGAGATAAGAGTTAATTTAATCGTTGTTTTATTATCCTTTAAACAGTAAAATTAATGATAAAATTCAGGAAAAGAAATTGATCAAGGAAGATAGTTTTAAATAATTTAAAAGTGTACGCTGAATATGTGTGTTTACTACATGATCCTAATATGTTTTAAGATGAATGCATAAGTTATGCCTTGAAACAGTTTGTGTCTCGTTATCAAACTGAGACCAATATGTTTAAATTAAAATGCTTAAGCAAATTGTTGTAACATTTTGTTACCCTTTATCAACCAATGATCCAACATGTTTAAATTTGAACTAACATATTGAATCATACAAAGCATGTTTAAATTATATGAATAACATATTGAATCATACAATGATGCTAGCATGTTTAAATTAAAATGATGAACTAACATATTGAATCATACAATGATGCTAGCATGTTTAAATTAAAATGATGAACTAACATATTGAATCATACAATGATGCTAGCATGTTTAAATTAAAATGATGAACTATCATATTGAATCATACATAGCATGTTTAAATTAAAATGATGAACTATCATATTGAATATACATGATGCTAGCATGTTTAAAATAAAATGATTAGGCAAAGTGTTGAAACATTGTGTTACTCTTTATCAAACAATGATGCCAACATATTTAAAATAAAATAATTAAGCAAAGTATTGAGACATTGAGTTACTCTTCATCAGACAATGATGCCAAAATGTTTAAAATAAAATGATGAATTAACATATATGAAGAATTTTATATCTCTTTATCAAACAATGATGCCAAGATGT
>JACMZG010001914.1:12664109-12919109 GCA_018340805.1 Microvelia longipes
TATCTTCTTTTTTATAGATCGGTTTTATAATGGCTTTTTAGTATGTTAGAAAAGATAACTTGGTTCAGAGATGACTTCGTAATATAAAGAATAGGTTCGAATAGGTAATTTATATTTTTCTTTATTACATCAACTGTAATAAGATGATGACCAGGTCCAGATCCACCCCTATGGTCTGACACTGTATCCATGATGTCTTTTTTACTTCCTTGGATTTCGTCTATACTTACAATGCTGTCAACAGTACTGTATGCTGTATCTATCTGTGTGTCTTCATAACTTATTAGTTTACTGGCCATTTTCTCACTTATAGAAGAGAAATAATTACCAAATACATTTGCAGCTTGTTTACAATTTACTACCGCATCAATAACTTCTCCTTTCTCGTTTTTGATTTCTCTAATTATTTCATTTTGTTTGGTTTGTCCAGTTATTGCCTCATTTATTGTTCTCCAGAGAATCCTAGTACTATCTTTACCCTTTAATATTTTGTTTTGATAGAATTCGTTTTTTGTTTTTTTTTATTAATTTGTTGAGTATTTTGTTGTATTTAGAATACTTGTTTTTTAACTTAGAATTAAAGGGTTGTTTTTTAATTTTAGCAGCCATTTTCTCTGTTATTCGAATACTCATTACCAGACCATCAGTTATCCACGGCTTAGTTTTCATATATTTTTTACTTGTTACACTTTTACCTGGTTTAGAACTGATAGTCATGTAATGTTGTAGTTTTGAGATGAACGTCTCTGTTATTTTATTTACATCTGTTTCACTAAATATCTCTGACCACTTACACTTATCTCTGATCATTGCAAGGAGAAGTCCTTGCAACAATTCAGTTAATTGATCCTGATTTATAATTTGTTTAACTTGTTTGTTTTAATTTGTTTGTTGTTCTCTCATAATCTTTAGTTTGAGTGAACATGTTTTTAACATTTTTGTTAATTTTATCCTGTATTGATACCCTGAGTGTATTTTTTCAGTGATATTTGTTTTTAGCATTGTGTCCTTTTTATATTATTCCCAATTCTTTTATCATAACAGCAGATGGAAATTAATTTACCATTATTTAATTCAATTATTTTATCAAATGTGTTAATCATTCTTTTGATGTAAAAATAATTAATTTTCTGGTATTAGTGATGATTATATTGTGATGTTAACGTCTTACTGACATGCTGTATCTCACTAATCTTGTGTTTGTTTTACTAATAATTATTTCATGTTAATTTTTTAATTATTAATTTCTAGAAGTAATTATTCAATTAAATGTTGTAATTAGCTTTTTTCAATCAAAATGGTAATTTTTGGAATTTATCGAACTTTAATCAGATAATGGTTATTCATATTTTTTTCTCTGAACGTTTAAAAGTAGTAATTAATTTATATTAAAAACAGAAGGACCTAACTTATTCAGGACTTAACTGAATTTTAGTTATTTTGTGATAAACTTATTTATTTTAAATATAAAACAATAGGCCTTCGTCCTTTTAGACGCTCCGCAGCGTTAATAAACAATGTTGGTTTTTGTACCAAGATCATTTCAATCCAAGAAAGTGTTCGAAAGTTACTATATCCCATAGAAACTTCTAGGACACAAACATTTCGTACAGGTATGATATTCTTGATCAGAGAGACCCTCGTTTTAAAAAATCTACCTCCCCCAATCTCACAAGCTCATTTTTTCTTTGAAAATTCGCTAAAATGATCGTCCTTTCCAGGATTCGAACCCAGGTACCCTTGCTTTGAGTGCTCTCATTGACTGCAGACCATTTTCAATCAACTAATTGGCCTAAAAACATCTTAAATGACTTAAAAATTGTTGTTTACTGGCCGTATTTTTGGTTTTCCGGTAATTGACCAGATCAATTTTCTTTAAAACTGATTGACCAAGCATAAACCGGAACTTTAGCCAAGAAATGTATTGTTAAGCACGGAAATACGCCTTTAAAAAAATCGCCCGGTATGCGGACCACCGTCCTAGAATTTTGTTTCTTTGAAAATCAGACTGTAGACACAAATCTTAACTGCTCTACTCATCTGTTAAACATTACATCTATGATCTGTAACGTAGTGAAAAGGTATCGTGATAAAAACTGGAATATCGTGAATATTATAAAGCGATAGAGCATTATCTGGTAGATTATCTGTTGGTTCATAATTAACCATAATTATCTCTGTTTGATGGTCACACTCTAAATATTCACTTCAAATATCTCTCGTTTCTTTCCAGTTAACTTTTAATTTTGTAGATTTTGCTGGCTTTGATTATTAGCAAATTAGTAGTATGAAAAATTAATTTTATACTTTAAGATTATATTAACAGTTTTTCATACCGCTATACATGGTGTATTATGGTGTAAACTTTATTTAAGGAGTATATATATATATATATATATATATATAATATATATATATAATATATATATATATATATATATATCTTGCTTTAATTCAAAAGTTAAGACTAATCTTGTAACTTACTTGAAGACAAAGATATTTTAAATATTGCATAGGCATAGATTCAGATTATTACTTAAAATAATGTTACTTCTGATCCTATTAATAGTAGTTTTTTATCTAAAGTTGGTTATATTTATTACAATTTTAAGAACTTGTTAGTGCAATGACTAGATTTCACAGAATGAAAAAGGAAATTATTCAAGGGAAAAATCATTCCTTAATTTTATTTTTCATTTTGTAAAAGGTAGTCATTTCATTACCAAATTTATAAATATTTATAAATCATAAGAATATGATTCTAAATTTAGTATAATTTAAATAATCTTGGGTCTAACCCCTCTGAAAGTCGATCTTTATTTAGTTTTCTGTACACCTAAATTTTATTTTGAAATGCTCTCAGTTATTTTTGTAACGGTACTTTATCTTACACTGAAGTAATATATGAAGCAAGTAGGGAAACAAATGCGATTTCTGTCAGACCATGTAGTTCACATTTTGTCCACCAGGAAGTTGGCTCAAATTTTCCTATGGGAGCGGCCATTTTGTTTTACCATAGTAAATGTAAACAAACTATTTAGAGTTCTCAACGTTTTTATTTAATTTATTTGTACATTTTAGTATAAAATGTTAATAATTTTTGTAAGAAATACGTTTTCTCATATCCAATAGAGGTTTAAGTGTGAATCTTTGAATACTAGGTTTGTTTAAATTACTTAAGACGAGCAGCTAATTAAACTTTATTTTCTTGTGCACTACTTAACTCAATCCATTTTTGCGAGTGATATTTGATTTTTTCCTTTCAAATATTAATTGTAATTAATAATTTAACAACTTTAACCTAAAAAATTTAAATTTAACAAAAGCAATCGTAATTTTAAGTTATATTTAAGGCAATACATTGTCGTCTGTATGTTCTTCAAAATCTTAATAGAAACATGTGGTTTAACTAAATTATTGTAACAATTATTTCACAGAATTTATTACAAAATTATTAAACTATCACATACTTATTAAAGTACGAAAATACGATAAAAAGTAAAACTCACCCAATGTTATCAGGGTTGCCAATAAAATTAAGTAAAAAAACGTAAATCCTAAAAGGCTCATGCACAGTTATTCCAATTTTATTTTGGAGCCTGCTATCAGCTGATCACGCATGTCTGAATTTTTTGACACAGGTTAGTATAGGAGTTTCTCCACTTGGTTTATATATTACTTTATTGGAAAAGAAAAGAACCATCTTACCCTGTACCCAATTTTTTGAAATTAGACTCATAATAAACACTCGTAAGGTTGTCCGTTTTGAGTTCCGACAAATTAAGCAGCGGCAGTAGTAAAAATCTTCACATATTTTTATGAGTATGCATAAACTTTTATTACTACATAATAAGTATTTTATTCTCTCTTTATCTTTTATTATAATATTTAATTTATTTAATTGTTTTATTATCTTACTACGAAAATTAATTAAACATTTAAAAATATATATTTCTTTATTAATAATCTCTAAGATTTTTGGACGTTTTGCATGAATTTACATAACAGTTTACACACGTAATTGTTGAGTCATTAAAATCATTTATTGTTTAAAATGAATATTAATATTTATGGATTTATATTGGTTTTTAATAATTTATGAATGGTAGTAAAATATTTACAGCAGACATAAAAACGTTACATATTTCTTTATTAGTAGAAAGTGATCATTTTAATTAATTTTTTGATGGCTTGCGTTTTAAAAAATGGTTGTTAATGGAAAATGTGTATAATTGACTCGTCTTGTTATTATTTAGAGGTCAGTTAGATAAATACGGATTGAAGTTATGTAATGTGGGTTTAATCTAGAATTTGTATGCAAGGCGCACATTTCGAAATGTGACGTTTTTCTCATTGTTCTTGGTCACAATAATTTGTTAAAGAACTTTCAATTTTAAATTAAATTATTTAAATCATTGATTAAATTAATTAAATTATTATTATTGAAATTATAATTATTATTTTTAAATTAAATTTTTGTTTAATGTATAATCCAATAAATAATTTGTTAGAACAAGTTCAATAAAATATTTGTTTTAGTTATTACGGCAAAAAAGATATTTTTTAGCAACTACGGTCTCTTTTTGTGAACTGATTAACATAAGTTGCTTTGCTTGACTCTTTCACCACAAGTAATGACTAAATTATGAGAGCTAGAATGAAAGTTTGCATTCAAACAAATAATATTTTTGAACTAGTATGCGCTAATCCTTACTACTTGGGACTCACTTTGCTCACTCCAGAATTTGAAATACCTCTAACTTATAATATTTTCGATATCGGTTCAATCTGTTGTTTCCTTTCACCTATCCGTCTACTGTTCACGGTTGATGCTATTCTACAAAATTGAACTGATAAAAACCGTGGATAAACCAGAATGAAATTAACCAGGAATGCAACATTTTATGTTTTTACTTTTCCATATTTATAGGGCAGATATATAGGGAAAATATTGCGTTTGGAAAAAAACTATCGGAAACCGGGATTTCACCCGAATTATTCCTTTCAGGTGTTTTTAAGACCTCAGGAGTAGTTTTTACAAAGTTCTCTGTCTTTGTTTGTTATTATCGTAGCTCACAGCGTATTTATAATAGAGATTTAAAATTTAGTACAAAAATCAGTCTTTACTTCTCAGTTGGTCTTTAAAACACCTGAAACGAATAAATCAGTTAAAATCCCGGGTTTTATGATTTTTTTGCAAACACATTACTTTTTCCAATAGAGCTACGGTATAAATGAGGAAAAGTAAAAACAGATATAATAACAGATATTATAACAGTCACTGCAACCAAACTTAAAATTATACTTATAGAGTGTCGGAAGGTATACGTATAAGACAGTCAGACAGTAGGTGGGGTTATACTTGGTGCTGGCATCTAGCGGCAGCTCTGAAACTATCTCTCCTTACCATTACATTCTTCCCGCTTTTTTAAGTTAACATTATGCAATTTATTTCCATTTTAACGACATGTGTATCTACTTGAAATTGGTCATTATTATAGAATGCAAACATTTGGATTAATCAATGTTTGTTTTGTGCCAGAAGTAGAAAATAAGACAACAGTGGCGCATTCTCTTAGTCGGAATGGTGAAACTACCAAATTACACACTACCGCTCCTGTTAACTGGCTACGAAACTAACCTTTTACTGTCTGAAATAATAAATCCCAGGGCCCTCTTTCTTTATCTATATTTTCTTTGGCCATAACTTTGCCGACCTTTGTGTTGTCTGTTCAATGATTATAATTTGGTTTGATTATTTCATTTGTTTGCAGGGAGGGACGGGTGTCAGTTCTCCGCTGGTTACTCTGGGAGGCTGATATGCCCTCAGCCCTAGAGCCAAGTCCTAACGGTGCTCTAGCCCTTCATTATGCAGCGGCTAGGGGCTGCCTTGATTGCACCAAGCTGCTCGTTGATGCGGCAACTGGTCTTACGTAAGTACATATCTATATCTATACTATTAATAAATTTAAACCTAGTATTTTCAAGCTGCATTCTTATGCATACGGCATTAACCAAGTTTAAGTGTTCCCTTTCGTTTTTATACTGGTAAAAACGTCTACAGGAGCGCTTTATGAATCTCATGTACTTTTAAAATAACAGTTTTCAAAAAGCAAAATTTACAAAAATTTTAAATTTTCCAGATTTTTTATAGAAAAGGGGGCAGAAAATTTTGAAGATTAGCATAAACTAAGCTTTGCATGTTTCCAAGAATTTTATGCAGAGAGAGGAACACAATATATTTACAAAAAAAATATATTGCTCTTGATAAAGCAAGAGTAATAGTTTAAAAAAGTTATTTTGAAACAGCCTATGGTATTCAAATGCTGTGGGTTTCTTTTGGAAACCCAAGTAAAAGTGTAACAATTCCGACAACGAAAACCAAAAACCTGACTAAGTACTGGATTGGTGAACAAGCATTCGCTTGGCTTGCGGACATCCGCACCAAAATTATTATTACTAGTTAAAGTTCGACTAATAGTTCCAATGTCAACCTCTTTAAAAACTATACAGCGCACCTTGTTTAAATTTCATCGAATGAAACCCAAACGTGTTACAACTTATTACTTTTTAACTACAGCAGTGAAAATGGCTCACTGTCTAAGCCTTTAGTCTTTGAAAGTTGCATGCTCCCACAATATTAGCGAATTTTCTAATTTTTTTTTCAAAAAAGCGTGGTTTGTTTACATAAGACTATGTATATCGAACGATAAAATCGTCAATAATGTATAAACATTTTTTTGTCATTTTGTTGTATATATTAAGTTGTCATTTTGTTGTGTATATTAAGTTTCAACTTAATAAGTTTTCGATTTTGAGTGAATTTTTGACATATTTGCTAAGTCATTATTGCAGGTTATTGACATCATAAGTATTTCTGTACTTCTATGTAATTAATTTTTATTTTTCTATATAATTAATTAAGTTTCATTCTGATCCGAGAATGCGTACAAAATCTTGTTTTTCCTTGATGAATTCGCTAGCTATTTATATTAATAAACATTTATATTATGACTTATTCTACTTGAATGTTCCAAGTTCCCACGATACAGTGTATATTATTTCAAATAAAATGTGGTTTAATAAGTCTTTGAAAGAATAATTTAGAAATAAATTCAATGTCATTGTTTTAGCGTATTTTCATCAGAAAATTACACTTACGAGGTTTTTCCGATGACAAAAGTGGAGGGGCAGTGAGGAGGAAGATCGAATTAAATTAGCTTCCTATTTTTTTACGAAGTTTATATATACAGAGAGGTCCGTAGATAAGTTTTAAACCGTCTAAGATATTTTTTTAAACTTGGGGATCCCCATAACGTATAAAAATGTATTCTTTGCGTTGA
Organism: Microvelia longipes; assembly: GCA_018340805.1. Lineage (NCBI taxonomy): Eukaryota > Metazoa > Arthropoda > Insecta > Hemiptera > Veliidae > Microvelia > Microvelia longipes. Next base: position 12,671,453 of record JACMZG010001914.1, read on the forward strand.
CCCTTAGTGTGCAGTGCACCTACGACAATCAACTACAAAAATTTCAAATTGTATCCCGTATTATTTATAGCCTATTTCAAATCTACGCCCAATATTGTCACTATTTTGCATTTTGATCATCAATATATATTGCTCTAAGAAGTGGCAAAACTGTAAAAAATCCAAAAATTTAGATTAGAGAGGAAAACTATTACGGATGGAGAAGTTTAAAACATAAATATTTTACTCAAAAACCTAAAGCTAAATAGTAATTTTTTTAACTTTCAATTTTAAATCACTTATTATATACTATCACTATTATATATATATATATATATAATATATATATATATATATATATATATATATATATATATATATATATATATATATATATATATATATATATAATAATTTCCTCACTCTGATGGATTGGCAGGCTATGTAGAGCCAATTTTCTCACTAATGAGGTGTATTTAGTGTGAATTGTGTAGTGTGCAGGGCTAATTTTCAAAGGGTGAGCCAATGAAGCAATTATTAGCATTTTCTTTGAAAATTAAACATAAAAATTGAGTAGCAAGTACAATGTTACTATCTAGGTTGGTTATAAAGCATATCTCAAAATCTGAAGCTAAGAAATCATAATAACTTAACACGGAAGCAAGTATTTTTAAGGAAATTCGCCCGGCGTGCGGGGCGAACCTCCGCCCCAGACCGTCCGCCTCAGAACTATTTACCACTGGGATCATCCTCACGGGCACTAAGAAACAAAAATTGTTATCTAATATCTTAACTTAACTCTGGCCTAAAATGTTAAACCACTAATAAATAATTTTTCCAATTATAATTTTTTGTAAAAATAAATTTTAAATGTATTCAAAAATAGTAATCTAGTTTATTTTTCTGATTTAATTATAATATTTAATACCACGTGCATCATGTTTGTTATCTAAGCGTGAACCGCAAAGTCCAGTTATAGTCAAGTTTTAAACCAACAAGAACTTGTTTTTAATAATCGTATTAATATTTTACGCAGTATTACTATTACTGTTACTGCACCCTTTCACTTTTTACACGTCTTCTTATGTGCTTGCTAATAACTTGTTCCACTTATTTAATTTATTGCCAATTTTTTTTATTTATTTTATTTAAACATTTCATATTTTTTATCATAACATATTTATGTTTATATAATTGTAAAATGTTTATTTTTTTACTCTGACCTTTACCTATGAAGTTTTTAGTCCTACTTTACCACTTGTTGCATTTTTTTTATTTTTTAATGAACTTGAGTTTTATATTTTTGTCTTTGTATCTATTACCTCTCTTACTTTATCCTAGTATGTTGTAACGTTTCTTTAATTTTAGTATCGTAACTATATGTTCTTTATTCAAAGTTTATATTCCATGTCATTCAAATCTTTCCTATATATTTAATTATTATTCGATTTAATTTTCTTCACATTTATTTTTAAAAGGTTAAGTTTCAAAACTTACGACTTATTGTATCAACTTTCGGTCCGTTTGTTTTAACTTCGATGTCTTTTCGTCAGTATTGTGTATTCGTACTCTACCTCGTATGATTCTATGTGTAGGTCATTTAAGGTTATGTTATTTTCCAAGTGATAAGTGTTTTTATCATTATTTAGTTTTATTTTTGTTAGTAATAATATTATAATAATAATGAAAAGAATATGAATAAACAAAATAAAAGTATTATAAAGAAAATAAAAATTAATTTTTGTTAAAATATCAACCATGTGTTAGCTAAATTCAGTCCATTAAATTAAATATCAAACATGTGTTAGCCAAATTCAGTCCATTAAATTAAATACCAAACATGTGTTAGCCAAATTTAGTCCATTAAATTAAATACAAACATGTGTTAGCCAAATCAGTCCATTAAATTAAATATGTTCAGTTATAAAATAATTTTAATATATCTCATAGTTTTTTTTTCTTTGAATATTTTCTTTTTATATGTGTGCTTTCATTTGCAAAAGTGACTTGATTTAATTTCTGTGATAGTCCAAAGTAAACATTTAGTAATGGGATTGAAACACTCATCCCGGTTTCAGCAGCCATGGAATGTACCTAATTATTATCATAAAATGTGGAAGAGAAAAACAAGACATGATTTCGTGTAAGCATATGATTTCATATTAATAATAGTTACAGATAAATATAAAGATATATAACTACAAGAGGCATATAATGAAAACTACGAAGCAGTTTGTTTTCGTTCTCGCTCTTCTTCCTTTTTAACGTCTCAACGGTTTTGCACTGATAATGGCCTCTTTGTAGGTTGAAAGCGCTTTGCCAATAAAATTTTGTTTTGTGGAGACTTCGTAGTTTTCATTATTATAATGGACTCCAGTCACGCTCATTTTAATCATACAAGAGGTATAGTCTATTCCAATACATTAAAAGGACTGAGACATCTTTTTGGGGCTCTCTGTAACCTCATTAAAACCTCCTCTAAGGGGTGAATCAAGGTTATTATAAATTGTCCCACTGCTTTTTACACATTGTTTGTGTTTTGTATTTTAAACGATTTACTATATAAGTTACTATAATTTTGTTCTGTTTGTGTAAATATATTTATAGTCGAAGGTACGTTCGATCTACTTTTTCGATGTGTCAAAATTCAACTGATAGAGCCTCTCTACTAATAATATCTCTTGGTATCATGGTTGTGTATCGTTCTGTATCTATGATGAACATAAACTTACTGTTTAGTTCTTATGGCCAGTAACGTTTTATAACCGTCATCCCTGAATTACTAATTTGAGGTAAAAAGTGTTGACGATGTGAGGCCCCCCTCGCATGCTATCTGCCCCCCCCCCCCCTGTAAGAGTTATTGTTTTACAACTTCATGCTTGTTGGACTGACAGACTTTTTTAACTTATTTCCTTTTCAGAAAAAGTGAGGCAGCATAGTCGAGCCCAGCCATTTTTTTCCTTCCCTACTACCGTATATAGGCATAAAGGAAAAGTATTGTTTTCGCCCTAAAAATACGAAATCCAGATTTTATCATAATTAATTTCACTCATTTTTATGACGTTCTATGTACTTTTCTATGTATTTTTCTTCTTGGTACAAACACATGCTTGGTACAAACTGCGCATGATTACAATCCTTATAACGGCGCAGGTCTTAAATTTTAGAGGAAAATTGCCTCACAATGTTTCCCATTGTTTATTGCTTGAGAAAGTTATAACACCTCAAATTGACACTCACTAAAGTGGCTAAATTTAGTCCAAACATTAAAAATTAAATAAGCACAAATAACTTAAAAAACTTAAAAAATGTAGCAAGCTCGACAACGTTGCTACATAACCTGAAAGCACCGAGGTACCCGTACCCGATTTTTTTAAATAAATTACACGCACTTAAGAAATTCAAATAGGCTATTCTTACTGCAAGTTGTTTAATACGTTTGATGTAGTTTCGAAACGTCCTTGCTTCTAGGCTTTGTCCTAGACAAGGCCGCCAACCTGACAATAAAATAGTAACGCAAACCATGCTATTCTTAAGTACGAAGAAATGCAATTATAGCACAGCTCCTAACCATTGATTTATGTACAGAGTTTTCACTCTTTAGCATAAGTAAGCAGAGAGCTACAACGATAACAGACACACACATACACATACTGACAACTTAGTAAAAACCGCTTAGGTTTTTATAAAGTTTTTATTTAAATCGCTTGGGCTTTCGCCTGAACCGACCACTCTAAGTGAATAGTGAAGACTGTAATAAATGAAAAGGGAAGCATAGGGTAGGTCAGAATCTTAATACTAGGAAATAAATGACAAGAATGTACTTAAATGAATATCTATTTTAAAAATCGTCATCAAAAGTTATAAAAATACGTGTAATAGTTAAAAAGAAATAGGTAAAGTTAAATTTGAATTGCTTAGTGTATTCCCTGAACATAAAGAGGTTAGAATAGTACCTGATAATAAAGCTGGTAATCTGAGTAATTGCCCCAGCATGTAAGAAATATAAACAGCAATAAAAGTGTCTAAGTATGCTCTAGTACGTAGTATAAGTAAACCTAACTTCATGATGAAGCTGGTGAGGTGATAAGATCACCTGAGCTGTTGGAGATCATGTTGAGATTAAAGTTGGGTGAATGCCTGCCATGGGCCATTACATTTACCGTATAAACAACTCACAAGAAGGCTGAACCTAATAATATTTATTTATTTATTTTTAATGAGCCCCTAAACGGCATAACCACTAGTAGGGCGCTCAAGACAAATTACAATAAAGGCAAAGGCATAAAAGGCAATAAAGGCCTAATCATTAACAATTATAATGATTAGGCCTATAAGAGAAGTTCAATTAGCAGCTGGCTAAACATTAGCGCGGTGCTTGTGGAGAATATGCGGTACCCCTGATGTGGCATCTAAAGGTACCTAGATCATTTAGAACAGTTTGTTCTAAGATAATACACGTAAATGTGGCTACATACCGTACAATAGTGAGTTAACACGAACTTATAGATACTTAAATTTAATTATGAATAAAACATAGCGAGAACATGATCAACTACAGCATGGCTGTTGAAAAGGAACCGTAAAAAGCCCAAAAGCAACAGGTTACGTTGCCAAATCAGTGTTACTAACATTCATGAAAAAGTGACTGTATTGAAACAAGACCTAGATAAAAGGCGCTAAATACAAATTCAAAATTTAAAAGTACAACAGTTGGATTGCTCCAACACTCAGAATGTGACGAATTGATCAATACACGATGATCCGCTTGCTACATGTACTTGAAAACGAAGTATTTAAAAAAGTATGGATAATATATATATATATATATATATATATAAATATATATAATATTATATTATAAAACATTTTTTGAGTTGTTACGCTTTAGTATCACTAGGGTGACAAGGCTGACTGAAATAACTTCTGAATAACTGACATTTTGCTAAAAAATAGTCTATTAAAAGTGGGGGAACTTCATTTATATGAAGTTCCCAATGCATGCGCAATTATTTGCGAATGCTCAATATAGTATAATATTGTACTTATTTTAATCTCTTTTAAAATAAGTGGTTCCCTGTTTATTGTGTGTAAAACCTATGAGGAATGATCTATTGTAGCTGTTTTTCGCGTTTAAGATTCAATTCTTGTTACTATTAGGGTAAAATACTGGATTTGATTCCCCCCCCTCGCCTCATTACACATTTTCCTCTTCATGATCACAATATTTTATTCAATTTTTTTTCATTTGTAATTATTTAAATCCAAGGTCGGTTGCTTTAATTAAAGTTGAATGATTTAGTTCCTAGTTTTATATGAATAATAAATATAGGTAATTCAAGCTTTGAAACGACTTTATTTTGATCACAAATTTATTTTGTTTAAATAATATTTTACAGTGAAATTAATTGTTTAAACAGTACATGTGTATTATTACTTGTACGATATTTTATTAAATTGTTTATGGAATAATAATAAATATTTTTAATAAAATTTTTGTTTGTTCTTTTGCTGCTTACATTTAGTGGATCAAATCGTATGTCTTTGTTAATTTTAAACTAATTATTAAGTTTGATATTTGATTTAATTCTGCTGTTTGTTGAACGTTTGTGGTATTAGATAAAAACACTTCGCAATAGAGTATCCTCTTTTGGATAAATGAGCTTAAAGATTGTACTGTCTAGTTATGGCTAGACACTAGACAAACTGTTATTTAGTTTACCCGAAAAAATATTAACTTATAAAAGTAAGAGTAATGGTCTGAATAAAATAATATTTTTATAAAGTTTAGAAGCCGGAATTGATCCAAAAGAAATTTGAGTCTGGTTTTAGCGAACTCACGAATAGATACTTCCTATATTTAATACTACTTTAAAAATAAAACTTCATTATAAAAATGGTTTTAATGCTTAAAAACTATATACATCATCCGATCTTACATTCTAAATACGCCTGTATTTTTCAAACTATATTAACTTACGTATTACATTCCTGTATTGCAAAAATGTCTAACCCAAGGCAAAACTTTCTGCATTTTGTAACGGTGTATTAACTCATCTATTACTTTCATTAAAACACCTAGATTACATCCCTCCTCTATCAAAACAGCTGTTTAAACCGCTGAGTTCCTCCCGCTGCTAACAGCTGATTCCCATGTTCTGCCTACCGTAGTCAGTCGCATTTAAACCGCGTGTGTGTAATCATCAGTGCCACTAACAATAAAATAAATAAATATCGTAGTATTGTTTTATTTGTGATTTTCAGTGTTAATTGTGGTTTAGGCATTAATTTGTGATATGTTTGTATTAAAATTAAAAGAGAAATGGAAACTTTAGATCGAAGGAGACCGAGGGCTACCAAACCTAAAAAAATATTTAAGGAAGCCAATTCAAAATGGTACCAGAAATTTCTTAATTTTACTTTTTTTATAATTAAGTATAGTTTTATTGGCTATATGACCACTAAAAGTCTACTCTGATTGAATACTTGTAGTCAATCATAACATGTCCTGAAATCGACCATGTAACCAATTAGGGCGAACTACATCTATAGGTTGGTGTAAGTACACATCAACCATTTTACGCTTATTTAGGATCTATAGTTGCTCAATTGTGACGCATGATAAAAATAATCTGTACAATAAGGGGGGGGATATCAATCAGACGACATAGCTCCCGAAAAATGAGCAAATATATTGATTTCCCACCATTCAACCAATCCAAAGACATTTAGGGTTACTCAGCACATTTTTTTAGGGATTTTTATTTTTCCTTATTTGGACTATAGGTATAGAGGGAAAATATTGGGTTTGGACTAAAAATCTAAAGCTGGGTTTCACCTGAATTATGCTGTTCAGGTGTTTTGAAACTAAAGACCTCCTGAGTGGTTTGAAGTTGTCTTCCTGTATGTGTGTGTTCGTCTGCTATGATCGTAGCTCTCATGTGTTTGTTAGGGAGTTGAAGAGTGGAAATTATTAATTTGTAGGTCTTGGAGATATTTTTTATGACGTAACAAAACCGGCAATAATGACTCTGCAAAATTTCGAAAATTTATGAACCACGGAAAAATAATCTGATCGTTGTAAAATTCGGCACGCAATCGGCGGCAATATGTAGTTTTATATAAGACCAAAGAATGTGCCACGTTCCATCTTGTCTTTAGCAAAAGTACCATCAAAACAGTAACCTAAACCCCTTCAGCTATCAATATAATCAAATAAACAGGACAAAATTATTACAGTAGCTTATATAGCTAGTAGAACATTTCAAACACAAATCAAAACACAAACAGTGCGCGGGAAGCCGAAAACTATTGATACCTTTATAGGCTTATTGCCTCACTTTTGAATGGGGTTTCGATGAGGTTACACAGAGGCCCTGGGAGCCCCAAAAATATGTTTCAAACCTCTTGATGTATTGAGATAGGCTATGTTGTCTCTAGTAATACATCTTTATGATAAAATGTGATACTAACTTTTTATAATATTAGATAAAAATGGTGTTTGTGTAGTCATAGGCATAGAGATATATTACTAGAGGGGCCCTATTGGTTGAATTTTGAAACATCGAAAAAGTAACCTGACCACCTTCGATTATCATTTTCATCAAATAAACAGAACAAAAAAACAGTAAATTATATAGTAGAATGTTTAAAGTACAAATCACAACACAAACAATCTGCGGGAAGCCGAAAACATTTGATTAATTATAACCTCAACTCCCTGTTGGAGGAGGTTTCAATGAGGTTACACAGAGCCCCTGAGAGCCCCACTAAAAATGTTTCAGGCCTGTCAATGTATTAAGATAGGCTATGCCCCCCTCTAGTATATATCTCTATGGTCATAGGCACTTCGTTTGTTATCAAGGTACCTGCTAAACAGTTTAGCGGAATAAAATGAAACTTGGTAGAGAAATGAAGCACTGTGAGAGAAAGAACTAAAAAGATAGAAAGAAACTAAAAATCTATCTTTTTCCTTTCCTCGTTTCTATTATCATCGTAGCTCCCAATGTATTTATGCTAGAGAGTTTAAACTTTTTACAAAAATCAGTCTATAGGTGTAGTTGTACTATCAGAAATTATTTTTTATGTCTTCATTAACACGCAATAATGACTCAGCATAAATGTTGATAAATCATGTCAAATGCGGAAAAATTATGTCATCGAATTGAGATTTAGCATGTATAAGACTAAAATAAGTGCCAAGTTTCATCTTATTATCAGCATTAGTTCAATTTTTATCATATGACTTGTGTACGTATTTAAAAAATTGTAAAATATTAGAAAATAATGCAATTCTGTTTAAATTTAGTACAAGTTTGTACTTTTACTTAAGAAATTAATACAACACGTTTTGTTTTAATACGACAAGTATATCCATGATTTTTGTTGGATCATAAAAGTTAAGCATCGTGTGCCTTGATGACCACTGGGAATGAAACGGTTGTATTTACTATCTTAGGACGAGCGAAGCGAGTCCCAAGACGTGTTGCTGTATAAATTTAACGACTTGTATATTCTAACGAGGAGCAAAGCGAATCCGAAGCAAGGAGGATGACCGTATCGGGTACCCTGTACCCGTTTTTTATTTCTTTATTCATTACCATATGACAGGCAATGAATAAATAAATAAGGAAACAACTTATTAATTTCTAATATTAACATAGACATTTTTTTTAATGTCTTTATGTTTTTAATATTATCTTTTTTTTGTCTTTACAATAATAAAGGGGGGGGGGGTAGTTCTTTCCTACTTCTCCCTCCTGTTTGGGACTATTTAATTTTAAAAAATTCAAAAAGTCAAATATAGTTTTTCTAAAACTAGTTCCGAGTCCAACAATACCACTTCAAGATGTCTTAGAGATACGTAGATGCATATACGTAGATGCTCTACGTATATACATTTTGACGGTGTTATATATATATATATATATATATATATATATATATATACATCAAAGACATCTTGAGAACAAAGGCATAACAGGTGGTATTGTTGGACTCGGAACTAGTTTTAGAAAACTATATTGATTTTGAGTTATATATATAATATATATATATTATATATATATATATATATATTTATATATATTATATATATAATATTTATATAGAATCAGGAAGCCTAGCGGAATCGATGCTACTCTCTCCCCTCCCCCCTTTCACTTCCGTCATCCGAAAAACCTTATTAGTGTCAATTTCTGATGAAAATTTTCAACTTATTTTAACAAGATTGGTAAGAATATTTCTACATAGTACAGCTTATTTTATTTTATTTTAATTGAAAGACATTTTGTATAAGCTGTTCTTTTATTTTATTGTGATTCTAGGTTTATTCACTCTAAGTTTCCAAATTAAGAATGGCCTTCTAGATTAGGATTTTTCTAATTAAGTAATACTCTTATTGTTTTATTATTTAAGAATTAATTCTATTCAACTGATAAAACACATTCTTATTGGAACATACATGCTGTCTATTAGATTACAATGTAATTTCACTTCAAAATGTATATTGTAGTCGATTTTTCGTGTTTATAATCAGACACGAGGCATTCCCAAATTAACAATTTTATGCTAATGTTATTTTAATTCACTGTTTTTAATTTGTTAAACAGCTGCTAATTATTGGATTTCGAGCAAAATTAATTTTGTTTTTCTTTTAATGGGCACTTATGGTTTGTTCGTACAATCAGTGTGCCCATAGATAAAATAGAATTTTTCGTATTTTTGAAATAAGTTGGTGCTGAAACGTGGTCATTTAGTGAAGCAAGTGTCATTTTTTTTTATTCCAATGAGTTACTCTCCAATACATGAGAACGGGAAGCAAAAACAAATTATAAAAAACCTAATAGCTGTTCCTCACTTGGAACTTTTATTAAAACTTGGAAGTTTTAAACTCTACAGTGGCTCTATACTCTATTGTTATATTTTATTAATATTATTCAAAATATGTTTTAATAGAACTAGTTCTAATCTGGGGGCATGGCTGTGCCTCCGCCAAGTCTATTTAAATTAGCGGTCTATTTTCATTCCCACGTATCTTTTTATGAAGGACATTAAAAAATATAATTTTAATATTTACTAAAAGATTGAGCTGACCACCCATTCTACCGTATTTCTTTTCCAAACACGGGTGTTGATATAATGGCTCAAAGTTAGGCATTTTTGACACTCACTCACTTACTCATCAAAATTCTAAGGCACTTCCAGCAGTCGTAGACAGTTGAAATTTGGTATATAGATAAATGTTGATGTGAAAATCAATGAAAACTTGTCAAAATCAAACATTTTCAGTTCTTTCTACCTAATGTGTTCCACCCAAGTTTTTCTTAGGACGAGCGAAGCGAGTCCGATGGAATGAGATTGAGCGTTGTGAATCTGATAAGATGAAAATGAGCGTAGCGAATCCAATTAGGTGAGGAAAAGTTCCGAGGTACCCTGTACCTGATTTTTTCCTTTATTATTTGAGGAAAGTGCTCCTATTTATCTTTAGGTTATAATAAACTATGTGTATTCTTTTAAAGTCAGCACTGCCAAACATTTTGCACCCTCTCTAAACTTTCCTTGGGAAAAGTCTGAAAATTGAGTTACAAGTACTAATAGTCCAATAGGACTAAAAAATATGACTCATTTTGTACTACTTCAAACCAAATCCTATGGAAGGAAAAGCCTATCCAGAGTGGAGCCCTTTATATGAATGCGCTTACTCAAAATATTAGAAAATCGTACTAATTCCAGTTTTCTTGCAATAAGTGGTTTCCTGTAAGTCGTGAGAAAAATTAAGAGAAGTTTTTTAAATCTGATAAAACTTCCTATAAAACGAGTGTTTTTTCGTCAAAATCGGATAAATACAACTAAAGTTATAAAATTTGTTAAATGGCCAACAAAATTCACAAAAAGCCAATATTTTTCTAAAGAAGTTTATGACTTGGCATAAATTAATTTTTTCAGTGTTTTTGAACAAGCCATAACTTTGGTTGCAGTCATCCGATTTTTATGATTAAACACTCGTTTTACAGAAAATTGTATCACCTTTATAAAATGTTCTCTTCATGTGTTGCTCATGAACCACAGGGAACCACTTATTTCAAGAAAACTGAAATTCGAAGTGAATCGCCGTATAAATTTCTATCACCTTGGTTATGACCTGTTTTTTTTTATAAATGACGTGTGATGTCATTGCAGGAATCGGTATAGGCCGTTATCATTAAAAAATTTCTATTTATTCCTGCAATGACGTCAATTCCGGACTATAACCTAACATGTCAAAACAATTTGATTTCATTCATAAAACCCCTCCAATTGAATCACCTTTTAATGTCCATCAGCAGCTGATTTCTGAAACAGATTTTTGACCCACTCCTGGGTCTGAATCCTGGCACTACCACCTTTGGCAATTTTATAAGAAAAAACTGATATATGACTTAAAGAACGACATAAATAGAGAATAAGAAAATACTTCAGTTCTATAAAGGGAATATATTTTAAGCTATAATTATTTCGTTCCCATTTGGGTCATCTTCAGACTTAAACTATCTTATAAGACAGGTTGTTTTTTTAGCATAAAAAGTTTGCTAAAATTGTTGAATTTAACGTACTATATACTATTTTTATATTCGTTAACACTATCTAGCTTTGCTATGAATAGTTGACACTGTATAATTGTGCAAAGGAGCTATTTTCTTTCCCATTAGTTTACTTAATAATAAACTTAAATGCTATTATTCAACACGCCATGCGTTCTGCCTTCGACGTGTCTCTGATGTTATAAGCACTCGATTTCGGTTAGACACCGCGGATCGCAGTTCAGACTATACTCTAACTTTATATGAATTGTATCATTAGTGAAATGATTTCGCCAACTTAATTATTACTGGGAGGATAGCGTATGCAACCCACCTGAGGTAGTTCCAGCAGGTTGAATACTCTAATGGACCAAAAGGTCCTAAACGTTAATTTATTTTTTTAAATTTATTTACACCCCATGGCGTAAATAATATTTGTTATTAATTGGATCCTAACTTGAAATGTCAATGAAAAAAACTTTATTTCTGATGTGTTCGGCTGAGAAATCGTGAGAAATCGCTGAGTGATCTGAATATTGATTTTCATTATTATGTTTTGTGCATCATTTATTTGTATTTTTTGCCACAGTAGCATTTTTCCCCGATTTTCTTCATTGATATTTTGTATTAGGTAGGTTTTAGCTTGCATCTTCCGATTATCTACAAAAAGAACATTTTTTTCTTATAGTTGGATTGGTTATAATTTTCTTACCTCATTAGACCTTTGGTTCAAACCAACCTTTCTAGACCTTTGGTTCAAACCAACTTTTCAACCTCTCTAGACCTTTGGTTCAAACCAACTTTCCAACCTTTCTAGACCTTTGGTTCAAAACAACTTTCCAACCCCTCTAGACCTTTGGTTTGAACCAACTTTCCAACCTTTCTAGACCTTTGGTTCAAACCAACTTTCCAACTTCTCTAGACCTTTGGCTCGAACCAAGTTTCTAACCTTCCTAGACCTTTGGTTCGGAACAACATTCCAACCTGTTGCTTCAAACAAACAGCCCCTATTTTTTTATATTTAAATTTAAATTCAGTTTTATATTTATTGCTGATTGATATTAGAGGTCTACTTAATCATTCGAAACTCTGAATGTTTAGGTAAAAAAAAAAATACTGACATTGGATTTAGATTTGAGATGTCGAATATTTGGTCGAATATCCAAGAGTTGATTACTATCGCTATTGTTTATAATTCTTGTTATTTAATGATATTGGGTTTTAACCTGTAGCCAAGCGAGGAAGCAAAAATTATTCTCTTTAGTTATATGTATATATATATAATATATATATATATATAATATATATATATATATATATATATATATATATGTGTGTGTGTGTGTGTGTGTTGTGTGTGTGTGTACGTGTGTATGTCTCTGTGTGTGTGTAAACATAAACAATGAATATACTATTCTTAATCAGTAAGTCCCCTCCCTAAAAAAAAATCCACTCCCTACCTCTACCCCCTCCATGACCCCAACCTCTTAAGCTCATTTTTCCTAAGAAAATTCACTAAAAATTCGCTTAGACTTAATAAGCGTATTTTATTATTATGTCTCATATTAATTTTTGTCCTTAATTTTTGTACCATCTTATATAGTATAAAAATATAGTATATTGTAGAAAAAATCGTTCATACAAGCTTTTTGTATTTGTTTTTAGATGTTGTCATAATAGAGCATTGATTAATCATCATGTAACCTAATTCCCTAAATAGACCAGCTATAAAATGATTAATATCTAGACAATTTTATTAACGCTTTAATCTTCTTATTAGCGTTAAGAATGAAACCATATGACTGATTAATTCAAAACGGTGCAAAACACAAAAACCATTCCACTTTGATTTTCAAAACAATCAATCCATATAAACTGGGTTACCAGTTAATTTTGCGTCTTTTTATACGAAATTTAACTACAGTTATCTTTCTCTAGTCATTCCTATATGGTTAGTTAAACACTCTGTTAGTTTTTCTAATAAAAACAATCTTCCGTTAACTATTAAAGACAACGTATAATTTTAAAATAGAGTTTTGTTATAAAATCGTAGTATTTAGTATTAATTGCATCTAGAACTCACGTCAAAACAATTCATCGAAATAAGTTAAAAAACCACAGGCTTGCTTCGCTTTTTTGATAAGAAATTATATAAGGATAGCTTGGCTTTGAAGAAGGAATATGGCTTGTTTTGCTTGCTATTGACAAACGAGGACACAAGATTGCTAAAATAGTATATTAGGTACATTACAACGGCTCGCTTTTTTCGCTGAAATACGTGAATGTAGAGAACGAAGCAAGCTTTGCTTGCAAAATGCTTTATATATGTGACTCTAAAGTAACAAAGCTTTGCTTGCAAAATGGTTTAAATATGTGGCTCTAAAGTAACAAAGCTTTCCTTGCAATATGGTTTAAATATGTGGCTCTAAAGTAACAAAGCTTTGCTTACATATGGTTTAAATATGTGGCTCTAAAGTAACAAAGCTTTGCTTGCAATAGGTTTAAATATGTGGCTCTAAAGTAACAAAACAATATGGTTAAATATGTGGCTCTAAAGTAACAAAGCTGCTTGCAAATGTGGCTCTAAAGTAACAAAGCTTTGCTTGCAATATGGTTTAAATATGTGGCTCTAAAGTAACAAAGCTTTGCTTGCAATATGGTTTAAATATGTGGCTCTAAAGTAACAAAGCTTTGCTTGCAAAATGGTTTAAATATGTGGCTCTAAAGTAACAAAGCTTTGCTTACAATATGGTTTAAATATGTGGCTCTAAAGTAACAAAGCTTTGCTTACAATATGGTTTAAATATGTGGCTCTAAAGTAAACAAAGCTTTGCTTGCAATGGTTTAAATATGTGGCTCTAAAGTAACAAAGCTTTGCTTAATATGGTTTAAAATATGTGGCTCTAAAGTAACAAAGCTTTGCTTACAATATGGTTTAAATATGTGGCTCTAAAGTAAAAGCTTTGCTTGCAAAAATAGTTTAAATATGTGGCTCTAAAGTACAAAGCTTTGCTTACAATATGGTTTAAATATGTGGCTCTAATGTAACAAAGCTTTGCTTGCTATGTGCTCTAAAGTTACAAAGCTTTGCTTGCAATATGGTTTAAATATGTGGCTCTAAAGTAACAAAGCTTTGCTTGCAAAATGGTTTAAATATGTGGCTCTAAAGTTACAAAGCTTTGCTTGCAATATGGTTTAAATATGTGGCTCTCAAGTAACAAAGCTTTGCTTACAATATGGTTTAAATATGTGCTCTAATGTACAAGCTTTGCTTGCAATATGGTTTAAATGTGTGGCTAGTACAAAGCTTTGCTTGCTGGCTATAAAGTAACAAAGCTTGCTTGCAAAATGCTTAAATATGTGGCTCTAAAGTAACAAAGCTTTGCTTGCAATATGGTTTAAATATGTGGCTTTAAAGTAACAAAGCTTTGTTTGCAAAATGCTTTAAATATGTGCTCTATATAAAGTATCAAAGCTTTGCTTGCAAAATGCTTTAAATATGTAGCTCTAAAGTAACAAAGCTTTGCTTTTCTCGCTAGATTACTGAAATATAAAATTATGTACATGAAAAAGAGATTTCTTCGCTTTTTAAATTGCTATAAAAATATACGTAAAGGTAAGGAAAAAGGCTTTACGCTTCGCTGGCTAGATTCCTAAAATATTAAATCTGGTAATTTAAAAAAGACCCGCTTCGCTTGCTAGATTGCTATAAATATATATCTAAAGAGGCTCGCATATAACTTTAGCAAAAATGGCTAAAGTTTATTACAAGGTGCATAAATTATTATATTATCAGTATTACTTTCGATTTAACTCATTGAAACGTATAAATAAATATAAAATGCCTGTTTCAGGGCCTTTCGGCTCATCAGGTTATTCACCCTGCGGGAACAATTTTAGGTAGTTTGCATCCACTATTCTCTTAGTATTAATTTAAGTTGGCGGCATTCTTTTAATACTAATACTATTCATATAAATATTAATATAAAAAGTTTATTAAAAAGTTTCTTTTTGGGGACTTATAAAAAAATATAGAAATAAAAACAGATTAATTACACAAAAGTCCTATATTTTTTAATACATAATAATAACTAAGCTTTCGACTAAAAATTAGTCATCATCAGAGTTTATCAAATATAAAATAAAAATACAAATTTACAAACTACTTCATATTGCACTTTGGTATGGTTTGGTTAGCTATTCAAACCATACCAAAGTGCAATATTAATAGTAGTTTGTAAATTTGTATTTTTATTTTATATTTTTTAAACTCTGATGCTGACTAATTTTTAGTCGAAAGCTTAGTTATTATTATATATTAAAAAATATAGGACTTTTGTGTAATTAATCTGTTTTTATTTAAAAAGTTTATTACTTTTTTCTTACAAAAAAAATCACATATATGTTTATAAAAAAAGAGGAACTAAGAAAGAAATAAAAGGAGAGGTTCAAGTATCTTCCTGTTCTTCCACCTCTCCTGTTGTTCTTCCATCTCTCCTGTATAAATAATAAACTTAGAGCATAGCCCGGGCTGCAAACCCCGGACCTTCGGTGCTGAAATCGAGCGATTATACGATCACCGACCATGGAGGCAGACTTAATATATATAACATTATGTAAATAAATCACGTTTTTTGAGTAATACATTTGAAAATTCGCTTATATCCTGGCGGTATGTCCCCTATATTTTCTAGTAATGTGACAAACTTACATAGGACGACAATCATGATGCCGCGAAGCGGCCCCTCAGTGACGAAGCCGCGGAAGGCCTTTTTTTTCTATTAGTGACGGTATACTCTTAAGTATTTATTAATTCTAACTACCTGGATTGATCTAATTGAGATAAAATGTTTTTGAGTTCAAACTTGTACTTAGAGGTTCCAAAGGTCAGTTTAGTGCACCCATGCGTGACGTATAGTTTTTTGGAGTTGCTTAAACTCTGGAATTCCGTTAAAAAGTCCTAAAAGCACGTTAAGTTTGGTTTTTAGTCTATTAAGCTTTGTCTTTAACCTAACTAATATGATATTAACGTAATAAGGCTGTCCTTCCGGCTTCTTTTTTGAATTCCCAACGGTTTGTCTTTTTATTCAACTCTAGCTCACCGGTTGGTGGAATTACGTCATGCGGTGGGTTTTATATTTACTTCAGCACAGTGTTGAGTTCATGGAAAGGGGAGGTGGTTTTTGAAACGGGGTACTCACTGATCAAGAATGTATAAACACACACACACACGCGCGCGCACACACACACACACACACACACACACATATAATATATATAATATATATATATATATATATATATATATATATATATATATACATTGTTGAGGTTTATAAACCTTTTTTTATAGACATTTCCTTTTAAAAAGGCTTAAATCGCTAAAGCTCTTCCCCTAATAAATTGACGTGAATTAAGGGCTGCTTACCTCTTCTTTACGATAAATAAGTGGTGGAGGATCCAATAAAGGAACATCTTTGCCTACAGCACTACGGTCTCAGTCTTGTTTTTTTTTCTCCTTTTTTGTTCTCGTACCGTTCACCAAGTTCAACCAACCGGTGGATTTTCAGGTAAAAACTGAAAGTTAAAAAATGAAAAGACTAGTCACCAATTGCTTCTTTTCTGTATGTCGCAGAGAATTTCAATTTTGCCCAGATGCTCGACAAAAAATGTTAGTGAGTCTATTGTCTGCCGATTTTCAATGTCATTCTATAGAAGCTCAATTTTGACTTTTCGTGAAAATATTCGAATACACTGGACAATTTTGGGAAATTTGGTGGCTTCTTAGTGCTCAATTGTTCGTTTTCTATGTGCTTATTCGGTAATCAGAGAACATTTTTAAGTTTGACTCAATACTGGTTTGATGATCCAATCC
This sequence comes from Microvelia longipes, assembly GCA_018340805.1. NCBI lineage: Eukaryota > Metazoa > Arthropoda > Insecta > Hemiptera > Veliidae > Microvelia > Microvelia longipes. The sequence continues at coordinate 12,688,868 of JACMZG010001914.1, forward strand.
TGAATTTTTATGTGTTTGACAACCAATTTTAAAATGATTAAAATACTGATATAAATGATAGTAAAATCTAGCAGCCGAATATGAAACTAAACTGCCTTATCTTATGTGGTCCACTTTGTCGTCCCGTGGTCTGTGGTGATGTGATATGCGAATTTTGAAATGCGACCATGCTCTCCGCGGGCCTTCGGTCTGCTACGCCTTGGGTCCTTTTTCGTTTGTTATAGCCATAAAAAATTATCAAATAAGTCACTTTGATCGCATCTTTAAGGAATTAGTTTTTTAAGATGTTAACAGCTTTTCTGGCTGAACTAATGAGCTGATTGAGCTGAAACTTGTCTTAACAGATTTAGAGATATGCAAATTTATGTTTTGGACGTAGTTAATGCATTTGCATTATTGACGTAATTACATTCTTATAATACCTCTTAGAACCACAATTAGGCGGAGATTCTAAGGCAGTTGAACTAGATATTTATTGCACCACGCAAAACACATAAGTTGTTGATTTGTCTCCTGAAGAAAAACTGAAAGGAATCTGACGCATTCTATCTTATATCAATGTCAAGGTAGTAAATAGAACTTCAACAATTTCTGTTGAAATTTTGCTGAAAATCATAAAAAGACGGGCCTCTCCTGGCCTGATTTCTGAATATCTAATTTCTTGAGAACACTTGAAATAATTTTCAGCCAAAAATACTTTATTAATTTTTTCGTAAATAATTATTGAAAATTTATAATGGTACCAATTTCAAACGTCTTGCGTTAGGTTTCGCCCCAAATCTATTTATTCCTTGTTCTTATAGAACATGATTTTCGTACAATGTTGTAACTGAGTCGATTTAAGGTGCATTCAGAATACTGCGGTAAGGATGCGCCGTCCGTTGCGGGCGTAACGGTCATTGCGATGCGGCAAATGGTGGTTTCACAATTGCCACGCATACGGCCACAAAAGCCTCTAACACAACGCACTCTTGTTCCGAATTTTAGAAACAAAAATATATTTTTCTGAACAAAGATAAAAATGACAAAGAAGAAAAGGTTTTTTTGGACCAGCTGTTTCTTTTAGATTTCCTTTTAATTTTTTCATTATATTAAATATTTAATTTATGTCTGATGATAATGGGAACTTTCACACTATATAAATAATTTTTTTCTTGTTATACTTATTTTTTCAATTTAAGTTTAAATGTTTTTTAACTGAACAACCCGATCAAAACGGAAGCATTATCTTGTTTAGTTTATTATATTGTAATGTACTTGTTATATAAACTAAAATAGTCTTGTTTTTGAAGAACATGTATAACTTTAGATCTACTCTTATTTAGGCAGTAAAACAAGAGAATAGAAAAATGCATAACATTTCGAACAATTATATTAAGATAAAATAAACTGATCAAGATAAACTATACTATTCAAATTGGCCAACACCAAGAATATTAAGAAATAAATGATTTAAGAATAGAAATATAAAAAAACACTGAACTAATTAAAACTAAAAGAAAATTAAACACTTTAAAAAGACACAGCTAATAAATAACAAATTGTGTTTAAATAACAAGATAATATTAATTTTTGATACAAAATAACTCTTTTATTAAAATAATAAAGAATAAAAGGACTTTAAGCACAGTAAGAATCAAAACCTAAACAAAACAAAGTATTCTTCAAAATCGAAACAGGGTAAGAAAAATTCCAAAACTTTGAAAACGGAAAGGTTTCTTCCACGTCAGGCCTTTAAGGTGTTTTGTAATCAATCAAATGCTAACCACTATATCATTTGTGCGGGTTTATTAGGTTTGCGAAAATTTCCATTTTCCGCAACGCAAGCTGTTTAAGAACGTCCCATACGATAATATAGGTTGGAATTTGAGCTGTCACCGCATCAACGGACGGAAGCATCGCTACCGCAGTATTGTGTATGCACCTTTAGCTGTTTAAGCTTCATTGCGTACAAGCAACAGAAAGTCCACGTACATCCGGACACATACACCCATGTTTTCGATTTTTCGGATCTATTTGTGCTGAAACGTGAATAATAGTAATGATAATAATAGTGGGTGTCCCATTTGTCGTATTACGATGTTTTTTCTCTTATTATAGAATTATTGTTGAGCCTTACTTTCAACTTAAAGTTTTCAAAAAGGCATTACTTGATATCTTAAAGTTAATAGAAAGCTATAAAGTAAAAGATATTTTAACAAGAACATTACATTACAACTAAAAAGTCAAAATGTTAACTCTTTTACGAAAGTAATAGATTTATAATTTTAGATATTTTCACTCATAAAGACATCTTTCGTAGAAACATCGTACTAATGGGAATCCATCAATATTGCCATCAGAATGGACAAATTTGACTTTTACAGCCATTATATGACATCTTTATTATATTTTCATTTCTTGTCGTGTAATGGTTTTAAAAATGTGTCTGTTGTTGCTTAAACAAAAAAAATATTTTCTTTTTGTAATTTTTTAAACTTTATATTGTATTTTGTAGAGCTTTTAAAACATGAAGATGGCTACGCATGTATCTAATTAAACTGTCTTAAACACAATAGAAGCAGTAATCTAAATTAAATGAAATCTCTATAAATGGAGTATTATTTGACTTAGCCAGCTTTTAATCCGCACAATTGCAAAATCAGGAGACATCGGTTACAGTTTTAAGTTAAGTTTAATTTTTACAGTTGCTTCGTTGTTTCCTGACATAGACAATTATCTTTTAAGATTGACAGTTGGTTTTATCAAATATGTATCATTAGTAGAACAATCCTATTTAGTTTTATTTCCTAAAACTCCATTACTCATTTCTACCTTATTAATAAACTATAGTGTCAACTTAACGTTTTTCCGTAAGCTGTTCTTACTGCCTAACCTTGCTTTTTGTTCGCACTGATTTTTTCCATCATTTATGTATACTCATGTATACTTAGCCTAACCTTGCTTTTTGTTCCATCATTTACAATGTATTCTTAAAATTTTTAGACCAATATTTTTTTACCAAAGAAATATTTTGTTTAAATTAGAGACGATTTATTGTGGCCGCCTCCGTGGTCAACAATAAATATGATACATCTTCTATGATCTAACGAGAACGGGCATTTATGTGACAAGATATAAGGCTATTAAACGTTAAAAGTATCAACCCAAATAAACTTTTTTTTTTTCTCTAAAGTCTCATTATTTATTTTAAAACAATCAAAAGTCCTCTCGGGTTTTACAACTCCTTTTTTTTCAAGTCATCATTTTTGAATTTAGGCACAGTTCTAGGAAGAAGAAACATTTTAGATGACTTTGATATTATTTTTGTATAAAACAAAGTCATGTCTATATGAGTGTGAAAGTGAAAATATGGTCAAGTATCGTTAAAGTCTCATTTTTACGAAGGTCGTGCAACAAGTTGATTTATTTGTTACATAATCAACTGATGATTATTGTAACAGTTTATGACAAGTCATCGGTGTATTCTTTTTCCTTTTTCTGCGAATTTTCATCATGAATTTAATACTTGTGACTGCTACAGATTCATCTTTAATACTTGACTTTAAAATTACATCAAACAATAATTCTAATGTTACATAAAAAATAATCTTGGGTCGCTGTCTGTCTTAAAATAAATTGAATTACTTATAACTTATAGTATTATTAAATGCCAAGTCAAAAGAATTTCACATCTTGCTATAAATGTCAGAAATTAGTCTTAATGTCATTAAACTCTTCCTCAGCTGACTTTGCTTGCATTTTTGGTTCTTTATTGAATGCAACATTGAAGATAAACTATCTTGGGTTATGCTAACCCATCTATAAAACACTCGCACCCTCATTCGAAATTTATTGTGTTATAATAAGCTCTCAATAATCGACCCTAATAATTCGAACTATATCTACGCCAGATTATTATCTCTATTGAAACAAGCATTGCTGTTCGTTTAAGAGAACCACTCGATCAGGTCTTTTGAAGATCTATATTTTGAAATCGATTACTACCTACATTTAATAGGATATGACGACTAACTGAGGCATATCCAAATTTAAAAAAAATTAAAGGGCATAATGACGCTTTGTTTTTCAAGCATGTATTACGATCGACAAAATAATAAAACTTAATAATCTCCTATACTTATTTCTATCATGACTAAGGTGTTCATCACAATTTATGAGACACAGTCCACCAATAAAAAGCCGTTTAAACAGCCAATTTCGATTACAGCATCCATCAAATAATTATGTCTTAATCTCCGCCTCAGCAAGTGAAAGTCCCATTATTTTCTCTTTCGTTTTTAAACACACTGATAATACTTTTATTAGTTTTTTTGTGTTTTTTAATTAGTGTCATAATTAAACAGCGTAAGCGCTAGTGTCTCTTTTTCACCAACAACTATACTCGAACTAAAGATGTCAGACAAATCTTGATAAAAAGTCTTAGTTGGCGCAGCTATTTCTTTTTATTTCTTTCTTTTTATTTTTTTATCATTAATCTTTACAATTCTTTGCAGTCCAATATAATAGAAATTGCGGGTGTTAATTATTTAAACATAGTTATACTAAATTAAAATATAAATTATTTCTGCTTTCATTTTTAATTTATAATTGCAATAAATTGACATTGTATCACAGTACAAACAGATATCTCGATCAAGAGATATTAAAAGATTACAACTTCTAGATTATTATAAAATACCCTTGATCTTGAAACTATATTTTATTTAAAGTAATTTGTATAAAAATTCATATCCTGCATAGAAATCCTAATTTAGTTTTCAAACAAAAAACTATATGCGTTCTTTCTATTCCCTATTTTAAAAATATTTATAATTTCTCTATCCTCTTGTTATAAAGTTTAAAATGTAAGAGATTTATTCAAAATAAATTTTTGTAGTTTTAATTAATTTTTTTACTTTTCCTCATTTATAACGTAGATATATAGGAAAAGTATTGTGAAAAAAATCGAACCGAGGTGTCACCGGAATTATCCGTATTAGGTGTTTTTAAGGCCTCCTGAGTGGTTTTCTCAAAGTTGTCTGTCTGTGTGTGCGTGTATGTATGTGTCTGTTATCATTGTAGCTATACTAGTGTATTTATGGAAGAGAGTTGAAACTTTAACTTTAACACTAGACTAACAAAAATTAGTCTAGTGCTGTATTTTTGCTATTCAGAAAATATTTTTTATGAATAGGTCATTAACCCGCAGAAATGACTCAGCCAAAATGTCGAAATATCATAAAACGCTTCCGTAAATCCTTACAAATTAAGTTTGTTATTAAACTTTGTTTGTTTACTAAACAAAAATGTGGCTAAATCTTTTTTTTAGTTTGTTGTTCATTATTCGATAGTATACACAGCTATCTATGTTTAGATACCTTCTTCTTTCTGTTCTCTGCTTTAGTTTGTTATTAAACACTTTTTGATGGAGACTTAATCATACGGTTGAAAGTTTAAGTGTTGTGTTTTTAGCGAATTTTCAAAGAAAAAAAAAATGAACTTATGAGGTTGATATTACAAGGGGGAGTGGGGTGGTAGATTTTTGAATGTGGGTCTCCCTGATATATATATATATATATATATATATATATATATATATATATATATATATATATATATATATATATAATAATATTATAATATCTTGAAAAATTTTGAACTGATATTTATTCATTTCATACTTATTTCACAACATTACCCCCCTGAGTGTGCTCACTTTGCTGTACCGACCACAAGTGCTAATCGTCTGAAAAGACATTAGTATTTAGTTTTCATAAAACTCATAAATAAAACTCATAAAAAATCATAAATAATAAAGCCTTTAAATATATAAGCATTTATTAATTTATGAAGATAACTTAACTTTTACTCGGTATAAACCATAATTATTATCAGTATTTTACGGCCAAAACTTGATACAAGGTTTCTTTATTAAAAGAGAAAGAAGTAATTAAAAGGAAAGGTTGATAATTTTTCTGTTCTGAACTTAATAAACTTTCACTTAAAGTGTAATAAACATTATTAATAAAATAATTGTATTTTAAGGAAAATAAAACGTCACAGAGAATCAGTGTGACAGAAGGCCAGAGCTCATGGCACATAATTTGTTGGTATGGATTATTTTGAACTTGTTTCAAAGAACATACACGTACCATAAGAAAGTAAATAACAGTAAAAAAAGAAATGTGAAGAAATGAAAATGCTAAAAAATAAGAAATGCAAAATAAATAAAAAAAATCATAAGATAATCAGGATAAAAACGTGTTGTAGATAAAAACGATAACGTTTCCTAAAGGTATGAATTGCCGCAGTAAAATAAAATTTATTATATTACTGTAGTGTTTAATATGTCTATGACTTTGCATTTAAAATATTTTAGGAAGGTTAAAATTGTAACCCTATTAGTGTCACACTCAAATAAAAAAGTAATTGGGGTTTGTCATAGGACAATCTATTCTCTGTTACTAGAGTATTACTACTGTTACTATGGGTTGAATTTTAAAATATCGATAAATTAACCTGAATACCTTCGACTCTCAATATAATAAACACTCTCATAAACACAACAATATTACTGTATTTAATATAGTAGAACGTTTAAAATACAAATCTAAACACAAACAAGGTGCGGAAAGCCGAAAGCAATTGATTTAGTATAACCTTAATTCACTCTTAGAGAAGGTTTTAACACAGAGCCTGTGAAAGCCCTAAAAAGATGCTTCTGGCATCTAAATGTATTGAGATAGGCGATGCCCTCTCTAGTAATTTATCTTTATGGTCAAAATTTAAAATTACTCTCTCAAAATTATTAAAAATTAAAATTATTATTCATTTTGTATATTTGTGTTGCTCTACATTTTTTATTTTTTTTTACATAAAATTATTACTTATAATTATTATTATTTTTTTGTTTACGTTACGGAATCGTAAGTTTACTTGACATAAAAAGCTTCGTAACATTTAATTTTACATTATTTTATTTATAGCCTCAATTCATTTTATGTATGTATTTATACCTTCAACCGTTACGTTTTAAAACTTATAATTTTTCTTTATTAGAATTATAACGTCTTGCATTACTATAAACATATATAGTTTCGTTGTTTTGAATCTTGATTACAATATGCATTTAGTTATGTTGGCATTACTGTTATAAATATAATTTTTATTTTTAATAGTTATGTCAGCACTATATAAGTGTCAGAATGATTTATGTTAGATTAGTTCCATGTTTAGGCGTAGATAATGGAGCGCTAGTGTTTAAGGAAGTACATCGTATTGGGTTGCCAAGAACAATGTTTTTATATTAATGAATTATGATAATTTATTACATGTATATTGTATAAGTTTTACATTGTTTTATTAGGTATTGATCGTATTTTATTATCTCTATACTTACGGCTATGCCACCTGTATCTTATTTCTATTCCCAAAGCGCTCCGTCGTTATTTGTCGTTAAGACTTGAAATATCGTACTCACGCCAAGCAAATTATGCTGATTAGGCTAGCATCTTCCGCTTTTTTAAATCATGCAATTAAAAACTCACTATTTTATTGAACAAATAAAGATGCTAAACACATCGTTTATTGAAGCGATGTCTTTACCACTAGCTTCTTAAAATACTGAACCGAAAGCCTAAAATTTTCTATAGAATGTATACCAAATTTTTGCAGTAATATTCTTAATTGTGGCCGTAGATTCGGCAACAGAAAATACTTTTTTTATAAAAATAGAGCTATGTATGGTCAATAGTTATGCTTTATAAAGTAAAAACAAGTTAAGATTACAAACGTGATGATCAAAAGTCAATTAAAAAAAATAATATTAATTATAATCTAAAATATTTTTTTAAAATTTTTTTGGGAGTTTTTCTTTTTCAGGACATGATTAATTTTTTTTTGTCCACAACTTGTTTTTATAGCTTTCTTAACATTTATTTTTTATATCTTGAGTATATTCTACCTATTCAATATCCTATTTACTGCAGTAACCCCTTTTTACTGTTTTCGGCTCAATAAATTTTACTAAATGGGGCCTCCCCCCATTTAATTAAATGGGTCCCAATTTTTTAGTTGGACCCTCCGTCCAACTAAAAAATGTTGTATTTTCTTTAGATCCGTTTAAGATTATTAGAAGTCGTTTGATGTTATAATTTCTTTCTAGGGGTTGGGCCACTAAATTGTATTAGAATAAGTCAAAGTAAAGATATATCCTACAAGCCTCATACGCCAACTGATCATTCTTACTCGACGAAACTTTAGAAGCTATAGAAATTTTGAACTTCGGTATTTAGGATTAGTTAACAATTTTAACTATTATTACCTTGAAATAAATTCTGACTGATCAGGTTAATAATCTCTCATCAACCTGGCAATCAATCAATGGGGTTCCTGTTCTTAAAGAGGTTGATTTTTGCATTAAATTTTAGTATAAAATGTTATTTTATTGCCGTTGTTCATACAGAATTATACACTTATTATTCCTACAATTATCTGCTACATGTATTTATAGTCATAGGGAATGAAAACACATGAAATACATAATTTAATAAAATCAATTCTGCAGAAAAGAAGAATAATATTACATCACTTTATCCGATAATATGATTTTAACAATTTTCTTCTTATTCTTTTGTACATTTTTAACAATCAGTAGATTCGCGGGTACATCTGAAGACGAGTTAAGAAGAAAAAGACGAATGACCCTAATAGTGTTTAATCCGTGAAAGATTATACGGCTTGTACGTTGCCGCTCACAGAATCCGTTACTGTGTAGTCTAGTTTCTGTTGTAAGCTTGCAAGATTGATCATTTAAGATTATTTTTATTGGTAACACTGTAACTTCTTAAAACACTACTACGGATACGCTATATACAGTTAAACGTATCAAAGAAATTATCTTTTTGTTTCACTGTTTCAAGTCAGAGTTATTATTTTAAAATACTTTTGAAATCCCAATTCGTGAGAATTTGGATTAATATTTGAAATAATCATTCAAAAGAAAATCACGCTGCAGCGAATTTCCTTTAAAAACATTTTCTATTGGAATGACTGAAATGTTTTAGTGCCTAAAAGTCCACTTTGGGTTACTCCTGCTGTAACTGACTCAGTGTATAATTAGCATTGAACAAAACAGAAGCCATATTCTTAATTAAAAAGAAAATTTCTTTAAAAAAAAAATAAACAAAAGAGAATTCCTACAATAATCCCAGTCCAAGTCGAGAACGAAGTAGTCACCAGCAAGCAGACTGTTAAGTACTTTGGAGTTACCATCGACGTAAAGATAAAATTCCTAGATCGTCTAAAAATAGCTGCAGAAAAAACTTCACTGCGAGTGCGGGCGCTTGGAAGGCTAATGTCTAACATCGGAGGCCCGAGAGCCAGCAAGAGAAGATTACTAATGTCATCAAGTCAATCTATTATCCTGTACGGAGCAGAAATCTGGTCCGATATTCTTAGCAAAAAAGCTACAAAAAATCGTAGCCCGAGTTCAAAGGAAATCAGTCTTGAGGGTAGCTTCTGCGTACCAAACGATCTCCGAACCAGCTGTTTTAGTCATTGCAAGCGTCATTCCTATTGACCTGCAAGGGTTAGAGCGTAAGAGAGTATACGAAAGAAAAATAGATGCCAAACATATTACAGTACGAAAAGAAGAAAGAGATAGAACCATGGGGCGGTGGCAACTTTCATGGGATGAGGAGACAAAAGGTATATCGTAAAAGCGTTAGGATCATTGTTACTTCTCTGTGGACTGTGACCGTGGCTTACTACAGTGGCTCTTTATATATGCTATATCTTAATATAGCAGCTCTTTATATTGTTTCTTCTCTAAGGACCGAGCCCTTTAGTCTTTAGCTCATAGTTTGTTTTCTGAAGACCTTGGCTGTGGCCTTTTTGAAAAAGCTGCAAGCAAGAGTGTACTTTACAATTTAAAGTTAGAACCATAATATGAACTGCTTCTAGTAACTCAAAGTTTTGGGGGAATGTGTGTATACTCTATTATAGGGAGTTAAAACATGAAACATAAAATAATACATCCACTTTTAATGTCCTCATAACTTACCAGTGCTCTTTATTTTTAAATCGTTTAGTGAAAGTAGTATCATCCGCGAAATTTCATAATTTTGTTAGTAACTAATAGTATTAATTAACTATCTATAGAACCTGTTACAATTATTGCCCATATCGATATTACATAACGGTGTAATATTCGCAGGAGTCGTCCACAAAATATTGACACGCATAAAAAGTTACTTCACTCTTTCTATGGAAAGTAAATATTAAATTTATGGTCACTTTCATTTTCTCCTTTACATACATTACATATTTAATCATCTTGTTTTTTTATAACATAGGGAGTTCATAAAACGGGTTACGGAAGATGTAAAGCAAGTTTTGATTTTATTAGAATACTTTCTTCCGAATTAGATAACAGTTCCATTCAACAAGTGGTCGATTTTTGGAATGCAACAGGTTGACATTATTATTTCCCGATGCTTTGGTTTCCTGACTTGGTTTGCATTAGGATTATGACGGTACTAAAAGTCTTTATTTTAATTGGCTATTAATAAGCGATTATGTTTGAGTAGCAGTTATTATGCCATAAGACATTTCCTGTGTTATGGATTTTATACTGTCCATCTTTAAATACTTCTTTAAACCTACGCAATGTTGAATTAAAACTCCTATGAAGGTATAATATTTTAAAGGTTTCTTTAAACCTACCCAATGTTGATGTACTAAACCTTTCTTTGTAGGCATTATATATTAAAGACTTTTCCAAACTTACCTAATGTTGTACTAAAAATTCCTAAGTAGGTATAGTATCTTAAAGACTTTTCTAAACCTACTTAATGTTGTACTAAAACTTCCTATGTATGTATAATATCTGAAATACGTCTTTGAACCTGTCCAATGTTGCACTAAACCTTCTTATGTATGTATAATATTATAAAGACTTACTTTAAACTTACCAAATGTTTCTTAAAACTTTCTATGTAAATATTATCTTAAAGTTAGTATATCTTAAAGTTAGTATATCTTGAAGTTAGTATATCTTAAAGTTAGTATATCTTAAAGTTAGCATATCTTAAAGTAAGTATATTTTAAAGTTAGTTAGTCGTAAACTTAGTGAATCACATAATAAAAAACAAAATAAAACAACTATGACTTGAGCTTTAGGTCCCTGATCAAAAATTCCCCTTAAATTTAACGAGGGGGGGGCTTATTTTTTTAGTCGTTATAAATGAAACTTAAGATACTTTTTTTGTGTAAAGAGGACTTTTTTTGACTGTAAACGTAGGGTGTCCAATCCTACACGAATGTTGCAAAAAAATGAAACAAAATTGGGAGGTATACACGACTTTTTTCCTCTCACGTTTTGTTTACGATCGCTGTTGTCGCGTATAAGTACCCGTAGTGTAAAAATTGGACATTTAAAACACAAATCAAACATTACATTTTCAATTTTAATCAAAGTCAGAATTACTATTTCTCCTTAATCTAGCAGCATCAATGACAATAAATATATTAAAATAATGGTAAAGTAGTTAATGATGTGTGTTCTTAAGCCAAAAATAAGGCATTTTTACTCTTGGCAAATCTTCCTAATGTCATTACTAAAGCTTCAGTTTTAAAGTTAAAATGCCCAATTTTTACAAATTGAGTAATTATTCCCGACAGTAGTGATCTTAGAAAAAAAGTAAGAGACAAATTGTCTTGTATTCATCCCTAGAACCCAAATCTTCAATAAAGTATATTTTAAAATTTACTTTTTTCGCAACATTTCATGTTGCATCGGACATCCGACATTTGCTGCACCACCAGAAAAAAGTTTCCTGTACACAAAAAAGTACCTTCAGTTTCATTAATTTATATTTAACGGCAAAAAAATGTTAGACCCCCTCCCCTAAATTTGGGGGGGGGGGGTTTGATCGGGGGACGAAAAACTCATGTCCCCTTCTTTACCTGCCCTGTCCTGTCATTTCCTTGTGAATCTGAATTGCCTGAATTTAATCACAGATTTTTAATTGAATCGAATACAAACTGACAACTAAATTTTAAATTATTTCGCCAAATTAAGGAACACTATTTGTTAATTTTGATTTGCAAATAAGTTAATTAATTATTATTAAATATTAAATTATAATAATTTTTATTAAATAATATTAATACTTGTTATCGTTTTGTTTCAATTATTTTTTTTAATTTAAATGCTAAACTTAGTGTTTAATTTAAATTTTTATATAAATAATTCAATCGAATCAATAAACGTTATAAATATTTGAAAACTGGATCCCTTATTTTAATTTGTTCTTATATTATGTATTTGAAACTTTTTCCTGACTTCTTATTATAAACCACCTGTATGATTGTTTTGAATTCAACAGGTTGATATAAATAATATTTTGATAATATCTTAAGTTACTGTTCGCGTTTAAAATCAAATTAAGCATGACAACTTTCTTTAGTTCGTGTTGACTTTAAACTTGTTCCTTTAAAACGTTTATGGATCCCTTCTCCGCGTCTACTAAAATTTTATTTCGGGACAGATGAAATGTCTAATGAACTTTCGATTTCAGTCGAACTCGGATATCTTAATTATTCATTTCGAAGCGATACGTAGTGCTGCTAAATGTTTGCATTAATGTGAATTATATAAATGTTGACTATTTTTTTAAATAGTTAAATAAATAAAATAATAAAATTAATAAAATGTTTAGTAAATAAAATTTTATTTGTGTGGTGTTCTTGTGTTAAGGTTATATTTTGATGTAAAACGATGCGGTTATTTTGACTTTATTATCTATAATATGTACCTTGGATTATCTTAAGGACTTGATTAAATGCTCTTATAGTAAGTAACCTATTTTCAGGTACGTACATAGATCTACATAGATAAATAGATAGATCTAGATATTGAATTTAGATCCTACACACCTATTTTTTTAATTCAGGTCTTTACAACAAATAATTTCGTTTTAAATACGAAGAAAAAATTTAAAAAACTCTGTTATCAAAACAAATCTTGGTTGCGATATCTATGAAGAATGATAAGATCTTCTGCATCTTCATGATTGTTAAATTTGACCAATCACTTCTGAGTATTAGTTATCCCCATGCTATACGTATACAAAATAGCTTTAATAGACAAGTATTTTATGATTTTTTTGAGGTTAGAGACATCTAGGAATCAACCAAAGAAATAAATTATAAGTAATCAATACCTCAATTCAAAACTAAAGAATAGATTATTCAAGATAACAACAAGGGGACAGATTAAATAGGCGAAGAAAATCACAAGTCAGGAATCAATGCGACGTAATGTAGAGGTGATTTCCTGGAGTGATTGTTATTAAATCCTCCCACAATGGATAATCATATCGTCCATATAGATCTGCATAACTCCACTCTAATTAAATAAAGAATTAATAATCATTGTATGACTGGCTTATGTAAGGCTGTGTTTTGACACAGTTTCTTGAATGTTTAACAGTTCAAGTTTCTTAAAATGTGTAGTATAATGCTTCAACGAAGCAATTAGACAGTGAATCAAATATAGTGCCAATAGGGGAATCATTTATAAAAATCGAGTACGGTGTACCGGGGAACTTTTCTTCATCAGATCGGATTCGCTACGCTCATCCTCCTAACTTCGGACGAGCTTCGCTCGTCCTCAGAATATACAATTCGCCAAATTTATAATGCAACACGTCTTCGGACTAGCTTGCTCGTTCTCAGATGGTAAATGCATCCGTTTCATTCTCAGCGACCACCCATACAGCACTAACCACACGCTCTAAGCTACTTTACCCTTACAAGATCCAACAAAAATGATGGATATACGAAACCGTATTAAAACGAAACTTAGTGGTCGTATTAAAACGAAACTTAGTGGTCGTATTAAAACGAAACTTAGTGGTCGTATTAAAACGAAACTTAGTGGTCGTATTAAAACGAAACTTAGTGGTCGTATTAAAACGAAACTAGTGGTCGTATTAAAACGAAACTTGGTCGTATTAAAACGAAACGTATTAAAACGAAACTTAGTGGTCGTATTAAAACGGTGTACTTAGGGTACTTAGTGTACGTGAGGGCACGTGTTGTTCCTAGTTTTCACTAGACTACAAGAGTCAGTGAAAATATGTATGATTGCTTGAAAAAAAAGCATGAGAGGATCCATAGAAATCCACGGCACTACTGTCTAGATTAGATGAAATATACCTACACTTGAAATTAAAAGGAGTAGAACGCTATCTTAGGGAGCTGGCAAAAAGGGCCCAACAACGTGGCCTACTTGCCTGGTGGTTTCTACCACTCCCCCCATATTACTACTACTAGTGTACTTATCTTTTACGTAAATGTATATGGTTTTATCAAATTTTAACTCAATTGCATTATTTTCAGATTTTTTGCAATTTTTTACAAGTTATTTGATAAAAGTTGAACTAATGCTGATAATGAAATAAAACTGGGCACATATGTTAGTCTTATACATGGCTACATGCTTGTTAAATTTGAAACTGATCGCAACATTCGCCGAATTATTATTACTGTTTAATGACTTCGTATACAAATTATTTTCTGAATTGCACAACTTCACCAATTTGATTGATTTGTTTCAGTTTTTTAGCATAAATACACTATGAGCTACGATGATAACTGACACACACACACACATACAGACAATTTTGTAAAAACCACTTAGGAGGTCTTAACACTTGAAACTGATAATTCTTTTTCCGCTTGAATTCGATTAATGCTCAGAATAAACATTAAATACAATATATTGTCTTAAAGAGAAAAATTAAGAACTCATATAAGCAGAACCGATAGTCTTAATATGACGCTGGAACTACGCGTGTACCAAGTACCATATTCAATTAATTCAGTATGACTTCCTCTACTAAGCTACTTTCATATCTAATAAATAAATCATTAGAGGATTAAGGGATTCTTAGAATAATTAGCTTTTTTAATTAGTCATCACTTCGCTGTTGAATGGCACTCGAGTGATTGATACATTTGGTACTGATAACGTATTAAATCTTTAAAATGGAAAAATAGTAGATTACTTTACTAGGTTGTAAAATGGAATTTTATTGCTACGTAAATTTGATTATTAACGAGGGATATGGAAAAAATAAATAATTTCTAAAGCAATAGAATCACTTTACCGCCATGTAAGATGAACTATTTTTTGAGAGTGCATGGAACTACAGTCCCCATACTGATTTTTAATTAAACAAATCAATTAAAGAATTATTATGATAACAAATAAATGGTGTTTAAATACTTTAAATTAAAAGCTTTTATTTTTCTTTATCTTCTTAGATTTTAGGTGAAACTTAATATGTCGGACAATAATTGCTATTCGATAACTACTTTTACTGTTAAGGCAGTAAAGGCTATTTTATTTCATAATGTGTCTATTGATCTTGTGACCTTACTCAACTTTATTTTTTTTTGTTTCCCAAACTAGTGTCGCAATTTTTATTCGAATCGCACCAAATTGATGTACCTCATATTGAAATTAATAGAATGCGTCTAGCAATGTCAGATTTTTTAATGAAGTCTAAAATTGAGTTTCTAAGGGAAAATTGGAAAATGCTTTTCTCATGAGCATAATTTATTTATTTATTTCTTTGCGGCAAACACCATTTTTACCAAGTAGTATAACAAATTTATATAATTTGCTGAAAATGTATACAAAAATTTAAGTCTTTGTAAAAATTCGAAAGCAGGTACGAGAGCACAGCCTTGAACAGCAACAACAGTCAAACAGTAATTGTGTTGAACAGTAATTGTGTCGAACAGTATTTGTATTGAACAGTATTTGTATTGAACAGTAATTGTGTTGAACAGTAATTGTCTTGAACAGTAATTGTGTCGAACAGTATTTGTATTGAACAGTAATTGTCTTGAACAGTAATTGTCTTGAACAGTAATTGTGTTACAGCAATTGAAGGGCATTTAATTTGTCCATTTAATGTTTTGAGGAAATAGGGGAAAACCTACTTTTTTGACAATGGTGCTAAAATAAATCTTATTCTAACTCAAATAATGCTTTTAATATTCGTCTTTAAATCTTAACAAGTTCTTACTAAATTAAATTCACGAAACTCTCACTGATAGCAGTGGCGATATTTGGTATAAAACGACATACGGCTAAAATTAGTTGACAGCGTGGAAAAATATTGCGAGGGAGCCAATGAGGTTAGTCCTGGATGTTAAACCCCGCCCTCAATTTCAAATCAGGTCAACCTTATTGGTTGCTCAACACTATTTTCCCATGCTGTCAATTTATTTTGGGGGTGGGGGAAAATTAAATTTGTAGGAAAAAGTGTTAACTGAAAAGAAGGTTTAATCATAATTTTGCCTCTGTATGCTCGTGTTTTGATTCCCATGTCATGTGATCTGACATAGTATAGTGAACCTTTAACTTGAACTGTGTTGTTCGTCGCGATCCAAAAAAGATATTGTTTTCACTTACTTTTGCAAACTAAATATTGAATTTCCCTATTTTCAGAGAAATCCCCCCACCCCTGCCCTTTCTAATACCGCCACTAGTGACTGTTCGCGGCTTGTTTGATAGATTCAAGGACAATGAAAACATCTTTAAAGTATTGCTGCTGATTTCAGCTATGAACGGTTGTCCTTACGTTACCCAAGAACAAATATATTTCACCATCTTAGTCTACTATTCTCAAGTCCAAACTTTATAAAAATTTTTAAGTATATGTCATATGATAGACTTTATACGGCGAGTAAAACAAGTTGTAAAAGTATTTACAACAGAGTGCCTTCTAGATATGATAATGTGTGTTGATGCATAAAATTTCATAATAATCAGCACGATTTCAAGACTCACGATTCGATCGAAACATCTACTTGCTGTTATAAAGCGAGGTGACAATTTGAATCTTTAGGAGTGGAAAGACTTTTATTTTGCTTTTGCCATTTTTCCTAGATATAAACATCGGAAAAAATTCTTAAAGCTTAATTATTGTTCTTTCAGTGTGGTCTTACACAATTTTCAAAGGTTAGAAAAAAGCTACACAAGGTGGTTTGTTTGGTATGCTTCGCTTTCCACAACTTATTCTCGTCAGTGTTGTTCAAGGGATAACCGGGCCTCTGATTATATAACATTTTATTAGTTTTTAATATACTAACATAAACAGTTTAAAAATTAATTCAAATTAGCTACGATTTTAGTTTATTGTTGCAAGTAATACATATCATGATTTTGGTATAGGACCTTACCCAGCTTATTGGTAGATTGTACTAGATATTTTATTGAGAGCCAACTTTGAAGCCATAAATAAAACATATTTATCTTTTAAAGCAACGTTTCACAACCTTTCTAATTCACGACCCAAAAAATCTGACGGTAACTACCCCTTGACCCGATTATTTATGTATATGAGCATGTTTTGCAGGCTTAGTATTTTGTTTGATTTCGAATGATGGTCAAATTAATTTACATAAATAACATGTATTTAAAAATTATTAATAGAATAGTAAGTTATTTTTGCTTACAATATATATATATATATATATATATTATATATTATAATATATATATATATATATATATATATATATATTTATTTATATATAATTGTCTATAGTTGCTCATTTTGTTGGACGTGTTTGTTGCACGTGACAAATTATAAATTGGCCAGCGCAGCTTTCTTCTCTCATTTTGGGAGTTTCTGGGCCTTTTTTTCTTTATGTCGTGGACAGTTTGTCACTAGACCAGAATTATGGTTTAACTTTATTCTTATTTTATTTTTAAGACCAGTAAAATAAGTTCCAGAACAGGCAATGCAAGTACTTTTACCAGTTATTTACTCGCGACTTAACAATAATTGTCTGCATCTCCAACTCATGGTTGATAATAGCTGTTTCAAAAGAATCGGAAGCAAATGATTTGATTTTCTATTCGGGATAGGGTATTTGAGTTCCTATGAGAGGGTATTTTTTTATTTGACTCTTTCTTTATCTTTGCTGCTATTACATAGGTTGTTCAGAGTTAAAGGATTTTAGGTTATTTTAGATAAGTTTGTTGACTATATGTATATTTAACTACTTGAATTATTTCTAATCTTATGTGCTAAGAAAATACGCTTATCAGATATGCTAATCTGATATAAGTTTTCTTAGTTCATTCCTCTGTAGGTAATTCCTCGCTGGAAACACTGGAAATACTATAATGGACCCCTTCATGCGTTCCATTACTCAAAATAACAATTGTAATTTCATGAAAAATAAAATTGATAATCTTACATTCGAATCCTGGACCAAGACAATTGAAATCGAATTCAATCTGGGTTCTGATGTCGTTGGGATCCTCTAATTATTTGTTGGACACAGTCAACTTACTCTCAATATCTGCGTCAGTGTGTCTGTACTTTCTCTTTTCAATATTGCGTGTAGTAATGATCATTTTTTTTATTTTTATATCCTATTTTATTGAAGATTTAGATCTTCCGGTGGTGACCGCCTCAATGTAGATAAAGAATCCGACGTTTCGCTTCCACTGTGGGAGGCATCTTCAGGGATGTAGGACATCATGGATAGAAACACAATGCTCTAGAAAACTGAACTGTTAATGGAGACGATGGAGGCCCTATTTATACCTGTCTCTGACCATGTCTTGGAGGACGAAGCTTTGTAGATTCTTCATCTACATTGACGCGGTCACCACCGGAAGACCTAAATCTTCATGACAATAACCGCGGAAGCCTACGCAGTTTATTATTTATAGGTTTTTCGAAGTGCTTTAGTTTGTCGTTTAATGCATATTTACCATACTAGTCAGGCGTAGCAATCGTAATGCCGCACCCTATGCTGTTGGTGACTATGACATTCTGAGGACAAGTGAAGTAATGTCCAAAGTTATTTCACCTCAAACTTTAAGGCCCGTATTATGTGTGACCCCGTATTTAAAGCCGTATCAAACTTAGGGCCTTTAGGGAAGCCTTAACCCGTAAGGCTTCCTTAAGGAGACCTATAACATTTTCCTTTCCTAAACTGTAAACCTAACATTTTCCTTAAGGAAAATGTTAGGTCTAGGTAAGGAAAGTGTTAGGAGAATGTCTTTGAATGCGGGCCTAAATCTCAATGTTACGAGACAAAAGTAAATATCACATTTAGCCGTTTTAATCATGACACTCTGGATGAGCGAAGCGCGTCCGTAGTCTTATCAACTTAGAATCTCTATTCTATTCTGATGTCGAGCTTAGCAAGTCCGAAGTAATATTTCATTAAGCTTTAGGCAACCGTGACATTTCGGTAAGATTTGTTCTAAGCAACCCCGTACCCAATTTTTGTATTTATATTACTTTTATTCATAGTTCTTTTTAAGTAAGCCTTCCTACTACAATTCCTAATGTTTTAATACGAGCAATCGAAGAATTAGCTACCGTCGATACTTGTTGCTGGATATGATTATACTTGGTTGCTGATTCCTCGATTGCTTCTTCAACTTGCGGTAAATACAACCTTTTTAGTTTTAATACGAGCTTTAGATTAACTGTCTGGTTTCAATATGTTTAGTTATAGTGAAACTTTTAGATAGAATTAAGAGGTTATTGGATCAAAAACAAATTAAGGAACCATCTAATTGTACTTAAAAAAGTAGTTTTTACGAAAATGCGGGAAACGTTTATTATCTAGACACGCCTTTCTTATGTACTCTTTCTTACTCTTTATGTAGTCTCCATTTGTACTATTTTTTGCTATTTTACATTCTTTACTCCTTCATTGTATTATGATCCGGTTAAAATATTGTAAAGTCAGTCCTAACCAAAAAAATCTAACTTTAAAGTATTGTATTATTCCATACTTCTATCTTACTCTAAAAATTCCTACATTTATAAATATAAACTTATAAGTAAATAATAGATTGTTGTCTACGTAATATTAGTGTTCCTAAAGATACATATAAACTTATAAGTAAATGAATAGATTAGACACTTATTGTTTTAGAGACTTGTGACGCTTGGGACTGGGATAGTTTGTCCTAGAGTCTTATGATGCTTGGGACTGGTATAGTTTGTTCAAGAGACTTTTGACGCTTGGGACAGGGATAGTTTGTTCAAGAGACTTATGATGCTTCGGACAGGAATATTATATTCTGGAGACTTGTGACGCTTGGGACAGAGATAGTTTGTTCAAGAGACTTGTGACGCTTGGGACAGGAATATTATGTTCAAGAGACTTGTAACGCTTGGTACTGGGATAGTTTGTTCAAGAGACTTGTGACGCTTGGGATTGGAATATTATGTCCTGGAGACTTGTGACGCTTGGGACTGCGATATTATGTTCTGGAGACATCATTAGGCCATCAATATAGCTTAATTTTTTTGTGGTCCTCAATATAACCTAATTTACCTCTTAGTCCTTAATATAGCTTAATTTGCCTCGCAGTCCTTAATATAGCTTGATTTGCCTCTTACTCTTCAATATAGCTTAATTTGATTCTTAAAATAAACCACGTGGACCTCTGTGGTCATTGTCATTCAGGTGAATGTCTTCTGTGGTAACCGCGGAGATGATAAAGCCGACGTTCTTACTTTCACTATGGAAGGTATCTTTAGAGATGTAGGACATTAGACTTGAGCACAAAACGCTCTACAAAACTGAACTTTACACAAAAATTCTTGAAGATTTTCATTAACTTTTATCTATTTTAACCATAAAATGTGTATTTGTTTGGTATAATATTATAAAATTATACCAAACAAATAGCTGTGGTTTCTAAAATTTAAGGATAAAAAGGAAAAGAATTTTAAGTTAAATTTAAATTTTAAAGTTAAGTTATATACGATATTAATAGAGCCAGCTTTCGCTCTTATTTCATATTAAAATAAATAAGATTTTATTTTCTAAAATAGACGTGTGATTTAATTTATTTTATTTTTATGTATGATTAATTTTTTGGTAGGCACTAATGCCCTTTTAAGAGCTAAAGCTGACTCTATCAATATATTTAATTTTAGGAAGACTTTTTCTTATTTATCCTTAGTTAGTTTAGTCCTAATAAACAAAAATTAATTCATTAATTTTGGCTTATTACAAACAAGATAGAATCTGATTTCCTGCTTTTATTTATTCATTGTCAGTGCCAGTATTCATTCTTCATTCACATTCTCTCAACGTATGCCTCTTGGGTCGTTTCTATGTTATTTGACCAATATCTCTCATGTTCCAGGGCGAATACACAGATGGAAAACGATGTAACGCCTGTCTATTTAGCAGCACAAGAAGGACACCTAGATGTTCTCAAATTTTTAGTTTTACAAGCTGGAGGTTCTTTATATATAAGAGCAAAAGATGGCATGGCACCTGTACACGCTGCAGCGCAAATGGGGGCGCTCAGCTGCCTCAAATGGATGGTACGTCATTTTATTTACTTATTATGTATGTATGTATGTATTATATATATATATATATATATATATATATATATATATATATATATATATATATATATATAATATATTATATATATATATATATATATATATATATATTATATATATATATTATTTTATGTATGTATGCATGCAACCTATATTTCAGTAATTAGGACCCTCTGAAACGGGTTTGTAAGATAACAACTAATCTTTATTAACCACCCCTGTAATATTGTCATCGATTCCAATCGCCATATTTTTTTTAGTAAATTCCAAAATTAGTGAAGCATTATGTGTCGCGGTCAGGTATTAATCTTTTCTCCGTCTGGACCTAAATCAAATAACCTTAAAAAAAGCTATTTATCTAAATATGAGTACCAGTATATTCTTAAGCATGGTTTCAAATCAAACTTATGATCTAGAATCATAGAGATATATAACTATAAGAAGGGGCATACCCGATCTTAATAAATTGATAGGCTTGAAACATCTCTTAAGGGCTCAGTGTAACATTGAAAGATCCTCTAAGAGTGAATTAAAGTTATAATAAATCATTGTGTACCGGTTTTTCGCACGTTTTGTATTTTTTGTTTTGTATTATAAACTATCTATCATATACTTATAATAATACTATGTATAGAAGGAGTATAACTGATAACAGCAAAGCCGGTTCTCAGGTGGTCTTATGTATTCTGCCACCGTAATAGTATACAATTTTTGTATAACAAACTTGGCAATATTTCCAGTCACTGGATTATTATGTTCTATTATTAATTAATGCTTGATTATTTATAAAATACTAATATAAATATTGGTGCATTATAATTTTTTAAGCATTTTAAATCGTATTTTAATGTTTTTAAGTAAAAATATGTTAAAAGTAGTCCTCGTCAACTAAATGTAGATTCTCGTGTTCCGCTACCCTCTGGCTATCTTATCCTGATTTTATTAAGTACTTAGCTGGTGTTTTACTTTATTTTATTTGTTTCCTATGATCTTTCTTCATTATTGAATATTTATGACACATTTATAAAATAATGTTTTGTTGTTTGGGTGATGCAAACAACAAAACGTGTTGTTCGTGTTATCGGTGGAATTCCATTATGTTTACAGTCCTATGCTCCTTTTATATTAGTACTATTCTAAGATCATAAAATTTTCAGGAATTTTGTTATTTAGAATTTTTGTTGTGTTATTAGACCAAGAGCCCAGGGGTGTTTTGTTAATAAAAAATGTAATGGCTGGAACCGGTCTCAATTTTTCGTAAATACCTTCCTGAACAAGGATCTGCAATTCTGCCGACTCGTATCGGATGGGTGTCCCAGGCAGAACGCACTTTACAGGTCAAATTTACCACCCAAGTTAATAAAAAGTGTAATGGCTGGAAACGGGTTTAATTCTTCGTAAATACCTTCCTGAACAAGGATCTGCAATTCTACCGACTCGTATCGGATAGGCGTCCAAGGCAGAACGCACTTTACAGGTCAAATTTACCACCCAGGTTAACAAACAGTGTAATGGCTGGACCGGTCTCAATTTTTCGTAAATACCTTCCTGAACAAGATCTGCAATTCTGCTGACTCGTATCGGATGGGTGTCCCAGGCAGAACCTTTGACCCCTAATGTGCGTTCTGCCTGGGACACCCATCCGATACGAGTCGGCAGAATTGCAGATCCTTGTTCAGGAAGGGTATTTACGAAAAATTGAGACCGTTCCAGCCATTACACTTTTTATTAACCAAACACCCCTGGGCTATTGGTCTATATCTGAACGTTTATGCAGACTTTTACGATGTTTTAAATTCAACCGATTGGGCTTCTCTAATTGTAATGTCTTTATGTTTAGAATAAGCTAAAGAAGAATGTTTGTGTTTAATAAATTATACGTATTATTATCTTTATGCACACAGTAAGAGTGACGTATGGGAATGAGAAGCTCTATTTACCAATGTCATTGGCTGTATGAACTCATTCGAATTCACCTCTCTATGTAAACAAATATTAAAAGTACACATTACAATATTCCTTTTCTCACCTGTTTAAATAGTTAATTAAACCGTTTGTGAACTTATAATCTAGCCGCTTAAAACTAATTATATTCTTATTATTTAATTATAATTAATTGTAAGGCGCCAAGAAAACTGAGTACAATATGTTTGATTCATTTTATATTTATTACTTTTTTATACTAATTATGCGTAGTAAATTTAGTATAATTATTAATAATAACTACACATAGATTTTAGATTGTTGGCCTTTGATAAAACATATGTATCATATTAGGTCGATTATGAACAATAAGGATATGTGGATAAAAATATTGTTCTCACGGTGGGTTACGAACCCAGATCTTTCATTGTTCTATCGGATTGTTATTATTTTTTTTCGTTACAAAACATTTGATTCGTTTTTTGATAGTTATGTAAAAATTAAACTATTTGTTAGTTGATTGTTCATTTTTGTTTCCCTGTGCGGGTTCGACAAAAGGTGGGTAGTATTGGGGAACTAACATTTCAAGTAGAAATTCGCTTTAAGATGAAAACCAAGAATATAAAAGTCGGCAGTTTTAATATGAATTGTATTATATGGCTCTGTATCACTCCGTCGACAAAATTGATTTCTACCGTCGACAAGTTGACAATTTATAACATTTGAAAATTCGCTTATATCATGGCAGCATGCCACTTATATTAACTAGTAATATAACGAACTAATATCGAACAACAACCATGTGGCCGCGAAGCGGCCCATAGCGTCGAGTGCCCGAGACCGTAAAGTGGCTAAGAGGCCTTAAATAAAATTTAATATTTTAAGCCAAAGAAGTGAATATTATTAGTATTTTTTTTATTATGAATAGTGTCGTAATTTTATAACTATTATTAGTGTAGCATAGTGCTCAATTTCAGCACCGGAGGTCCGGGGTTCGCAGCCCGGGCTATACTCTAAGATTTTATGAATAGTATTTGTATTTAAAATATTTCGCCAAATTAACTCTTAAAGGATGGTAGATGCATACCCTAAAACGGGCATTTTATTTTATTGGTGTAAATAAACTAAAAAGTGTAACCGAGCAACCCAAACATAAATATTATTGGCATTAATAAATTAAAAAGTGTAATCGCAAGCACAATTGTTTTATTTATTTCACATCATTATACTGATCAGAATACTGATACTGATACTGATGATAATGTGAATGTTTATAGATCGAAGAACAAGGCGTCGATGCAAATTTACGAGATGGTGACGGAGCTACACCTCTTCACTTTGCAGCATCTAGGGGTCATATTGATTGTGTTAGATGGCTACTAAGACATGGTGCTGCTATATTGCTGGACAAATATGGTAAATCACCCATCAATGATGCTGCAGATAATCAACAGATGGAGGTAACTATACACTATCCAAGTTAACTGAGAATTTGTTGTTTTGTTACTTCATTGTAAAGAATGGACTTTGATTGGTTTCGTTAAGAATTTATCTAACCAATCGTATTCCATCTTTCATACCTCATAAAATAAACTTGTATGAGCCAATAGAAATTCTCTAACTTCATTTCATCGCGTAAAGTTTGTATTGATGGCACTTATATTGATGTCATACCTTTCCAACTATTAGAAATTATATCTATATGATAAACTGTGTAGTGTAGGCTTTCGCGGTTATTGTCATGAAGATTTAGGTCTTCCGGTGGTGATCGCGTCAATGTTTATGAAGAATCCGACGTTTCGCTTCCACTGTGGGAGGCATCTTCAGGGATGTAGGACATCATAAATAAAAAAACACAATGCTACATAGCATTGTATTTTTTATCCATGTCCTACATCCCTGAAGATAGATGCTTTCCATAGTGGAAGCGAAACGTCAGATTCTTCATATACACTGACGCGGTCATCACCGGAAGACCTAAATCTTTATATCTATATGGTTTGAAGTCAAATACTAAACCAACCTCTCTGAGAAAAACTATTTTAAAAATACTTATTGGCATGCGTGCTGTTGAATTCTAATTTAAAAATAATAAATTAATGACAACCATTCGTACATTGCTATATTTTCAGGTTTCGGATGGACACTATTTTACTAATTTATTATTGAATTTAAGCAAAGATATAATATTACTAGAGGTGCCCTATAGGTTAAATTTTGAATCATCGACAAAATAACCTGACCTCCTTTGCTTATAAATATTAACAAATAAATATCAAATATCAGTACAAAAGTATATTAACTTATACGTTAAAAACGTTAAAAATACAAATTAAAACGGAAAAAATTGATTTATTATAAACTTAAATCACTCTTGGAGGACCTTTCAATGAGGTTACACAGAGCCCCTGAGAGCCCCTAAAATGATGTTTCAGGCCACCCAATGTATTGAGATAGGCTATGCCCCCTTTAGTATATATCTCTATGGATTTATGTATTTTTTTTTTAAATCAACATGTTGGACAACAAAGTTCAACTTGTTGGACTAACTAGTTCAACCCTTGTTCTAAAAACGGTTTTGCTTTCAATTATAACCATCCAACGCTTGGAAACCAATGTATACAATACATTTAGGTTATTCAAGAAACAATATTTGTGTATGCGAAATCAGGTCTAGATGGGCAAATGCTAATGATTTTTCTTTAATTAAAAATCAACCAATAGTAACTGCTATTCGTTTTATTTCAGGGTAATAATTCCCAATAAAATACGTTGCGAATTTCGCTTGTAGTTTTAAAATAATACTATATATAGAAGGAGCACAGGGCCGTTAACACAATGTAACTCTACTGATAACACGAAAGCCGGTTGACTGGTGGACTTAAGTAATGCTGCCAACCTGACAACATAACATTATTTTAAATATTTGTCATAAATATCTATTAATGAAGAAAGATCGTAAAGAACATATATAATAACTTAAAACACCTGCTGAGTATTTAATAAAACTGGTCTTAGATACCAAAAGGGTGGCGGAATACAAGAATCTACATTTAGTTGACGAGGACTACTTTTTATATATAATTTTAATAAATACGTTTAACTACAATTTAAAATGCTTTAAATATTGTAATGCACCGATATTTATATTAGTATTTTATGAATAATCAATCATTAATTAATGATAGAACATAATAATTTAGCAACCGGAAGTATTGCCAACTTTTTTTTAGAAAATTGTATATTGTTAGGGTGGCAGCATTACTTAGTTGCACCAGTGAACCGACTTTCGTGTTATCAGTAGTGTTCCTTCTATATATAGTATTATTCTAAGCTTGTATTACTCTTAAATAAAAACTAACACAAAAATTGCATGTGCTCTCTCAGACAGCGTATTATACTCATATTATTACTCGCACGGATCATTACTTCTTAAAACATCTTTGTGTCAGCACCCAATTTGTTAATATTAATGAGGCTAATTAATATTAACTTTTGCTTATAGACAACCTAAACGTTTATACAGTCATAAAACGTCTACAAGATCAGCTAGTTTGATAAAGATCAGTAAGATCTTCTGATATATGATAGTGCTACTGTACAATTGTGCATGTTATTCGAAATTATCAATTTATATCTTTAATCTTTAATAATGGTACAATTTAATGATGACCCAAAGGGGTTGAAATTTATAGCTTTCTTTCTAAATAATTGTAGAACTGAAGTCAATCTTGTTTTAAATGATACAATTATGCTGTGTACCTTAATTTCACTGGAATATAATATTTTGAAGTATTTCATATGGTAATAATTATATAAATATATTTCTAATGTAAATATCGAGTACGGGTTACATCGAAACTTATCCTCAATACATCAAATATACATATATTTCACAATTTAACCTATAGGGCTCCTCTAATAATAATATCTCTATGCTTAAATCCACAATAAATTTGATATACTCATGGAAGCGACGAAAAAGGGTATGGTAACATTGTGTCCATCCGAAACCTGAAAATATAGCAATGTATGATGAATGGCTATCATTATTAATAAAATAATAAATTACTTTTCCTCCTTTATACCGAAGGTATATAGTAAAAGTATTGTGTTTGCAAAAAATCCGAGATCGGGATGTCATCGGAATTATCCGTTTTAGTCGTTTTTAAGGCCTCCTGTGTGGTTTTTGCAAAGTTGTCTGTCTGTATGTGTGTGTGGGTGTGTTATCATCGTAGCGCCCAGTCTATTTATGCTAGAGAGTTGAAATTTTGTATAAAAATCAGAGTCTATGGGGTGTAGTTGTGCTATTCGGAAAATATTTTTTATGGCTTCATTAAGCCGCAATAATAACTTATAGAAAAGTTCATATTATTTTCAAGTAAAAAAAGTGCTCTCCCGAGAGCAGCATTGACCCTAATTTTAACCCCATACGCTCTAGGGGTCAAGATAAATATATATATATATATATATATATTATATATATATATATATATATATATTATTATATATATATATATATATATATATATATATATATATATATATATATAATATATATATATATATTATATATATATATTATATATATTATGTATATATATATATATATATATATATATATATATATATATATATATATAATATATATATATATTAAGTCGAATATATATATAAAATACCTCACTTCCTACTTATGTGGCTTGCAAGTTATTCTTAAGTGCTCGAGATGAGATTTTGTTATCAATTTATTAAAATGTAATAATATTTGTTTGCTGACATATAACCTACATGTAGCCTACTTGTAGCCTTCATGCCACCTACTTCTATTGTCTTCATCATGCTATATTTGAGTGTATTTTTTACTTCTATCCAAATCAAACTATAAAAAATATTCCAAAAAATAATTTTCGTATTCCTTACTTATCGCTGCTAATTAATATGTTTGTTAAGAATTAAGAAAGCGTTACATTATAATTACACTCAGAATTGTTTATTACAGTGGAAGTTTTTTTTTTTTTACTGAAGCTTTCGTGATTTTCTTATTTATAATAGGTGTGTGTCATGCGACAATATATGCCACCGAGGCTTGTTGGCCTTATAGTGTGATTGTAATGATTCAGCTAGTTGGTTTAACAGTATAATTCTTCGCCAAAACAATTATTAGAATAATTCTAGTATTATAGGATATGTAGTTCTGCTACAATGAACTATATTTGGTTTTTTTAGATAAAGGAAATAGTTATTCGAGTTTGTACAGTAAAAGGATAGCGGGGAACATGTTTGCTGATTTTGTCATATACTATGTTCTTATATGAAAACGTACTGTAGAACGGATTCAATATTACATGCAGTATTGAATCCCGATTGTATACTGTTTCAATCTTCAGATCCCTATGAGAACTCTCAAATATTTTAATTCAAGGTCTTATCAGCTTTATCAATAATCGAAAGATTATAAAAAATCGGGTACGGGGTACCTCGGAACTTTTTCTTATAACATCGGATTCGCTACGCTCGTCCTCCCTATTTCGGACTAACTTCGCTCGTCCTCAGAATATACAAGTCGTTATATAAATTTATTTTGCAATACGTCTTCGGACTCGCTTCGCTCGTCCACAGATGGTAAATACATCCGTTTTATTTCCAGTGGTCACCATCCAGACACTGAACACGCTGCTCAAGGCTGCTTAACTTTTATGATCCAGCAAAACTTATGAATGTACTTGTCGTATTACGACGAAACTTAGTGTATTTATTTAGTAAAGGTATATACTTGTACCAAATTTTAACTCAGTTGAATTTTTACAATTTTTTCCAAAACGTACACAAGTCATTCCATAAAAAATTGAACTAATGCTAATACTCAGATGACTTGGCAAATATGTTAGTCTTATACATGGTTAAATGTGTGCCAAAGCTCAATCCGATCGCATCATTTTTTCATGTATTAAGAATTTTGGAAGCTTTTGCTAAGTAATTCTTACGGGTTAATGACGTCATAAAAATATTTTACGGATAGCTCAATTACACCTATAAGTTGATTTGTAAACAAAGTTTCAACTCTCTAGCAGACAGACAACTTCGTGAAAACCACTCAGGAGGCCTTAAAAACACCAATCAATCTCGGATATAATCTAGGATTATGAGGGAACATTTTCCCTTTCCTATTTGTTTTTGCTTTTCCTGGTCTCTTGTCTTAAAAAGTTGTTTATTATTAAATTTTCTTTATCACAACTGAAAACATTTTAATGTTCTTTTGTTATGTTTAACTATGTTATCTCTATTATACCTGAGCGCCTTGTTTTGGAATTATCTGTTGAGGGCTCATTTTAAAAATTTTATAAATAAATAAATAAAACTAAAATATTTTAGTTTAAAAAGTCGGGTACGGGGTTCCTCAGAACTCTTCCTCACTACTATGGATTCGCTAAGCTCATCCTCTCTACTTTGGACTTACCGCTTTACCAACAAATCTTCGCTCGTCCTTTAAAAGTAGATGCATTAGTTTTGTTCCCAGCGGTCCTCTATCCTGGCACATAAACGGACCCTTTCTTGGGCCCTACTCTTGCAAGCCATGCCACTAACTTCCTTAAACGTTTAATTCCTTAAGTATGAAAAGGTACTCCATCACGATGACCTGTATAGGTTGACTGTCGCTATGATTTATTTTCACACTTGTGGAGTGACTTTTTACTTCTCATCATTTATACCGTAGGAACATAGGAAAAGTATTGTGTTAGCAAAAAAATTCGAAACCGAGATGTCATCCAATCAGGTCTTTTTATGACCTCCTGTGTATTTTTCTCTAAGTTGTGTCCCTGTATGTGTGTCTGTTATCATTAGCTCCCAGTTTATTTATGCTAGAGAGTTGAACCTTTGTACAAAAATCAGTCTATAAGTGTAGTTGTGCAATTCGGAAAATATTTTTTTATGTCTTAACCTTTAAAAAGGACTCAGCAAAAAATTCGAAAAGTCATAAAAGTCATGAGATTTAACACGCATGCAGCCATGTATAAGACTAACATATGTGCCAAGTTTCAGTATGTTATTCAAAAAATAGTAAAATAATCTAATTAAGTTGAAATTTAGTACAAGTATATACATTTAAAGTCATACAAATCACCAAAATCTCTCTACAAAATGTTTATTTATTCTTTACATAAACAGAGCCGGCTTTCGATCGCTCGATCATCATCAGTGCCTAACCCAACAAACATAGAAGAAAGAATAATCAACACAGTACTACAATAAAGCAAAACTAAAATAAATACTAGAATAAATAACATAATAATAAAAAATAAAATAAATGAATAAATAGTTAAAAACATATAAAAGAAAAAAAGAAGTTTTCTTTTATATGTTTAACTATTTATTCATTTATTTTATTTTTTATTATTATGTTATTTATTCTAGTATTTATTTTAGTTTTGCTTTATTGTAGTACTGTGTTGATTATTCTTTCTTCTATGTTTGTTGGGTTAGGCACTGATGATGATCGAGCGATCGAAAGCCGGCTCTGTTTATGTAAAGAATAAACATTTTGTGGAGAGATTTTGGTGTTTTGTATGGCTTTATGAGTTAACTCCATTACTCAGTATCTTAGTTATATATACCTTTAAGTAATAAGTATTTACACCAAGTTTCGTTTTAATACAAGTATATCCATGATTTGTAGCGAATCCGATGTGATAAGGAAAAGTTCCGAGGAACCCCGCGTACCCGAGTTTTATTCTTTTATTTCCAATTGATAAAATTCACTCTTTTATTCACTTAGTATTTATTAACTGAAAAATGGTGGGATTTTGAGCCTTCGGAGTGACCAGGAGGCGAGGTCAGCGTCCTTAGTGGCCAGTAAGCTAAGTGTGTGAAATTCTCAAGACCACAGGTATCTCCCAGGTATATTGGGAAGGTGTTCTATTGTTGACAATCAAGAATAGGGCTCATAGTGGACAATAGAAATGACCTCTCATTGGATCTCAGATACATTGAATACACGTATCAGATAGTCCTGTTATTTCATACAATGTATCCGTATTATTCTCCTTTTATCTTATGCTATCTCTTTTATGTCTCAATTCTACATCTTATAACATCTAACTTATTACTTTTACTGATTTATACAGTAGGTTTAAATATGTAGCAAAGTTTCTTTCAGAGGTTCTTCTCCGGGGGGAGGGGGTATACACAGCTTTAAAAATTGTTGACCAGGGAGAGCAGCAATGTTTTTAATGTTGCCCAATGACAAAAAGAGAGGTTTAAATTTCTTACTTCAAAATTGAACATAAGTAAGACACAATAATAATTTACAATAAGTAACAATCTTGATAGGAAATTTAAACACACTAGCTTAAAGTTCTATAATAACAACAAAAACTAATTATTTAGCTATATATTTCACCTAACATATATATATAGCTAAATAATTAGTTTTTGTTGTTATTATAGAACTTTAAGCTGGTGTGTTTAAATTTCCTATCAAGATGTGGGAGTTCTATAAAATAAATAGTGCTACAAAAGAGAAATTACATAAGTAACAATAATAATTTCAAAGACGTAACGCTATAACAATTTCATGGGTACTTTAGTAGCAGTCATGGGTACTTAGGGTAAAACATTTCACATGAAATGAGGGAAAAATATGGTCCTAGACTTTCGAAAACTATCTCTACCCCCAGTAAACAGACTCTTGTACATTTAAATTTACCACTGTATATATTGTCTAGGGACGAGCGAAGCGTGTCCGATAGCAGAATATAATAGCAGGATAAGTGTAGCGAATCTGATGTGTTTGAAAAAAAATTCCGAGCTCTCCGTACCCGATTTTTTGGATGTTTTAATACGTTTTTATGTTTATATACTGTCGTATTTTATGTTTATATACTGTCGTATTTTATGTTTATATATTGTCGTATTTTATGTTTATATATTGTCGTTTTTATGTTTATATATTGTCGTGTTTTATGTTTATATATTGTCGTGTTTTATGTTTCTCTATTGTCGTGTTTTATGTTTATATATTGTCGTGTTTTACCGAGATTATATGTTTTTGTTGCAGTGTTTGAACATTTTAGTACAGCATGGTACTATGCCTGACTATAATGACGACTCAAGAAGACATGGCAAATTACACGGATGTACTTGTAGAACTTCTGAGCCATCAATTAGGGTAACCAAAATAGATTATTTTTGTTGAGAGGGGATAGTCTGTTAAGGCTCTAATTCTAGCAGTGTGTCCGAATTTGAGGTGTATATGACATTCATCGTCATCCACTGGAAGATATTACTGGCTTTTGGCGAATTTCCTTTGGAAACAAATTCGCTTATGGGATAGGCGTCATGGCGGGAGTCGAACTTCGGACCACGACACAAAGCCGTTTCAGAGGTCCCTTATGACGAAAAATTGTTTGACGTCATTAAACTGGTTTGCTCAGCAAAATTTTCAAAAAATCGGCAAAATTCAGGGTTAATATTTTCGCCGCAAAAAGGTTATTATTTATGATTTTTGGGACGCTTTATCGAATGAAGCCGATACGACCACTTTAAGTGACCAAAAAGTAAAAAAAATGGTAAATTACCGGAAACCAAAATTGTGGTCAATAAAATATAAATATTGAGTTGGGTGTCGATTTTTATGTATTTTTGGGCGCTGAATCGAAAAATAAAAAACTAAACAAAACTGGTCCGAAGTCGATACGACCACTTTAAGACAAGAAAACTACCAGTCAATGCCAGAAAACCTAAAATAAGGCTGCTAAACAACACATTTCAACTGGGGAGTCGTTTTAGATCTTTTTTGGGCTTGTGAGATGAATGAGAGTGGTCCGAAGTCGATAAGAGCACTCAAAGCCAGGGTAACTGGGTTCGAACCCTGGTAGAGACGATATTTTTTTTACTATATATAAGTTTATGTCTACAAAATAAATCTGGCGCGGTCGGGTGAATTTCCTTTGGAATACGTGTTTCTGTGCTTAACTATCCATTTCTTGTGGAAGGATCCAATTTGTGCTTTATAACTTTTGCAGACACCTTTTTATCAAGCACTACTCGTAACTTATTTCTTCTGTATTTTTTAAAGGAAATGCGCTAAAATCCTTTGAAGAAACCAACTGAGCATTAAACTATTGAAAATAATGGTGTGCACAGCCAATTTTAGAGGTATACTTTTGTATAACTAACAGCATAATTATGCGCATTTCCTTTGAAAAATACAAAAATAATGAGTTACGAGTGGTGCTTGATAATTGAGTGTCTGCAAAAGTTATAAAGCATATATTGGGCCCTTCAGCAATCAATTGATTTTTAAGCACGGAAACAGCAATCCAAAGGAAATTCGCCTGACATGCGGAATACCGCACCAGAATTTTATGTGCCACTAACATCACTAAACGCAGCAGTAGAAATTAAATTTATCATCTCTACTTTAAGAGTTAGAATGTTAAAACTCACCAACGATATTTTATTAAACATTAATCATATTTTAATTCTACCTGGTTTATGAAGTTATCATTGTTGTTCTGTTTTAGTGTTCCTACGCAGATTGTGTGAACTATGTTGGTGTTAGTACTGAACCGTTTTATCTTCACTGTCCATCTGAATCAGGAAGTACAAAGGATGGAATCTATATCAACCCGTTATCAGCATCAAATGACCCGTTTTATTTACATACACCTAGTCCTGGACAGACAGGTAATAACGATAAAACTTGTTCTACATATACTTTCTGGTGTATAAATACACATATCTTCATGGGGGGGGGGGATAAGTACATCTTGAAGGTGTCTCTAATTAATGGCTTCTTGGATGTTAGAAATGAAACAACAGGTGCTTCTTGATAAATTAAATAAATTCCGAAAAGTATGATCACAATTATTACAAAGGATTTTTGTTTCTCAAGTTGTTAATTATTGTTTCAGGAGGTTCTTATTACAGAGTTCGACAACTATTCGGTGCATCTGTTGTTAACTCTTCACAACCTCCACCATTACCTCCACCACAGAGACATCTTGGTGGACATCAGGATCTACCATCAGTTCATTCTCACTTATCTAGTCTCACTGGTAAGTATTTTATTGTTGTTGTATACTTACAATAAATACTATTACGCAGTACTATTACAATAGTACTTCGTTATTGGCTATCTAAAAAATGATTCAGGAATGTATTTTCACGTAGGAGACACAGGACTTTTACTTTTCGTCTATATGAACCCTCTTTTCGTCTATATGAACCCCCTTTTTCGTCTATATGAACCCCCTTTTTCGTCTATATGAACCCCCTTTACGTCTAAATGAACCTCCATTTCGTCTATATGGCCCATTTTTTATTATTCTCAACATCTTCAAGTAGCATAGCTTACTTTCCCGTTCATTTCTAAGACTACCCCTCGTCTACCTGTGCATTATCTATCTCTTTCTGTACTCGTGTCTCGTGACTAATGATTTTAATTATTCCCCTATAAATCCTTATAGTTAAAAGGGTTCCTTAAAAATATGTATTATGCTAATCCCTCAATACTCATCTACGTACCTCAGTAAATTAATAAATAAATAAAAAAGGTTTATTTATTTTTTCTTTTTTACAACTCAACATAGGTTTAAAATATAAAATAATGTCTTAAAAATAAAAATAAAATCCATAGTACGTAATTTGTATGATGTGATAATGGATACATGCCCGCTATCATCTTTGTGACATATAATGTTGTTTTGCTGTGTTCAAATCTCTGAACTCTGATGATTTTTGTTTGGATTTTTGATTTTAACTAATATTAATAAGGACCTTGTCAATGAAAAATACACTGAGTCCTGCTGATAGATGTTCGAGTCAATGGTTCCACTCTATTAGTGATGGACTTTTCCTTAAGATTGAGGACAGTATTTCTATAACCTTTATTTTAAAATTGCATGTCATTGTTTTATATGTTTATCACTTTATGTAATAACTTAAACATGTTTTATATTTATTAATTAAAATACATATTAATGAAAAAAAGATATAGAATTTTTCCCAAGCCTACGATCTGAATGAGTGCCTTCAAAATTATACGTAGACTTAACCCACAATACTTCTTCAAGGTGTTGTGAGGTAGGAACAAGTGTTTACTTTTTAAGAACTCACCACTTCGTTGTTAGCATCCCTCCCATATGGTCTAGTGGCTAGGATATCTGGCTTTCACCCAGAAGGCCCGGGTTCGATTCCCGGTATGGGAACTTTAATTTTGATAACGATACTTATCGTTGTACTGTGCTGTTAAGAGAAAAAAACATGTCGATAAAGAATGCAGCATTTTTATTTTCAATTAATATTGGTATTTTTTAAAATAACATGATAATAAAATGTTTGATAATATAATAACATAATGTTTACTCATTGACCTTGAGACGTTCCCCAGCTTTATCACGTAAAATTTGTATTACTTCTTAAACTATGGCCATAGTTTTAATTCGCCATATTGAAACCTTTATAATGCTTATAGCCATTGTTAAATATTTTATTGGAGATTAAAAAAGTAAGTCTGTAAACGTGATATCGAAACTCGGAAGACGCTGGACTATAGTGTAACACATGGCTATAGTCAGTTGAAAGCGTAGGAAAATAATACCGTGGAGCCAATGAGGTTATTCCTGGATGATAAACCACGCCCACCATTTCAAATCGGAACAACTTCATTGGTTCCTCAACACTATTTTACCACGCTGTCACCTGATTTTAGCCATGTGTTAAACTATAATTTCCTGATGGAATTCATGAATTCATGTAAACAACATTTCACAGAAATATATATAGTGGGAGTGATATTTTAAAAATTCGAAAAAGTTTTGGATAGCATACAATTAATACCTAGTCTATCTGGAGAGGGGGGGGGGGAGGCAGTGCACCATTTCTAAAACTTAATAATTTATAGTATTAGCTACATATTATGCATTTCAATATTTTAATAGATTACCTGAATAATCTATAATTTTATCTATAATTTTGGGATATAATTTTTTATGATTTTTGTTTGACACCATCTTTACGTCATTTTCTTTAAAAAGAAGCTCACTTTATTTGTATATTACCTAATAGTACAGCAAGTATTAAATATTTTATGAATTCTTAGTATTTTTGTTAGAAATACGTGTTTCCAATGGACAAGCCTATCAACCACGTGTTTTCATATTTTCTAACCACTATTTCTATAATTACAACATAAATTCGTATTTGTAACATTACACTATTTTAAATTAAGCTTGTGACGTGACCATGATAAATTTGTTAAAAGTTAACATAATTACGATAACAAGATAGCAGGTGAAACAAAAAAAAACGGAGATAATATTATAAATGATAAGATAACGAAAAAAAAAATAAAACAAAATTTTATATTGAAGTGGATTTGCGGTGACAATGGGTTGGGTGTTTTTGCAATAGTTTCTTCGCTCAATTTAACTTGTAAATTTCGATTATGTTTTTATTTTTATTTCATAAAAGAATCTATTACAGTGCTATAAATATTATAATATATAACAATAAAATTAACAAAATAAAAAATTAAACAAAAAAATTGTAAATGAAATAAATGTGTTTTCAGAAACCATTATTAAATCATTTAGATACGTTATTTTCAAAAATTTTTAATTTGGATAATTTTAATTTATAAATAATTTATTTTTTACAATTTTAATTTTGAAATTGTTTTTATTCAATTCTTTTTTAATTATTTAAGCAGCTGATTTATTACTTTTTGATTATTTATCTCATTTTATTGTAAACTGATTATTATTATGTATTAATTGTTTTGAAAAAAAAAATACATAACACAAATGTAGCCGACCATATCAGTTTCTTTTAAAAACTATACAATCAATTTTTATTTATTTTTGATAGTTATTGTAAATTAAATTTCTTTACAGGTATAATTAGCTGTTTTTATAGACATTACTTGAACTTACTTTAATTTAGAACAAGAATTACTCATTCGTATTCTAATTTTACTTTTAACTTAAGTCAAATGTATCATCAATTACTCCATCCAGTAATGTATCTATTTTCGATATATTTCGTATAATTAAAGTGATAAATGATTGCATAATAGAGTGTAATTAATTCAAATTATCTTTAATTGATATTGTATTTCTTACGTTCTGAGCTTCAACTGCCTTAACCCATTTTTACCTGTTAGATATTACTATTGAATTTATTACCAGTTTTGATTTTATTTGAGTTTAAAAATACCTACGTTCTGTAAGTGATTTCCTTTGATTTTAATGAACAAAGTAATTTTTCTTTATTCGTTTTTGTTTGAATATAATTTTTTAAGCTCAATCTATTTATCATAGATTGAGCTTACGTTCTTTTTTGCTCTTAACGTATAAAAAAGTAATTTAGAAAAAGTAATTTAGAAAAAGTAATGTAGTAAAAGTAATTTAGAAAAAGTAATGTAGTAAAAATAATATTACTACTAAGTGAAACTAGTAAAGCAGTATAAAACTTTTAAGAGTTTAATATAATTTAAATGTGATTTGGTCAAATATTTTAACTAACTTAAAATAACTTACTACAGTAACCTATAAAATGATTAAACAAATTAAGTAGTGTTAATAAGTAGTAAATGGAAAATAAGTACCATTAATTACTGTACTGCACTGAACTTTTTATTTTGATAAAAGTGTTAAATGTGAAAGTGTTTTATGGTTTATAATAAGTGGGTAATATTGTCATGCTGTTAATTTTCATTTCAGCAGATTAAAATCCTTATGAATTAAAAATGTGGACTTGCTGGGTTTGTAAAGCATTTGGATGTGGGGGTGATCACCCTGAAACTAAAAATTCCGTTAGTAATACCGTCACTGAAATTCGTGTCACTCAACCGACTTCTGATGACATCGACGGTAATAATCCGTTGTCTGAATCGTCGCCTGATGTCCGACGTCAATCGATCGATCCATCGAGATTGATACATCACGCTGCATCTGATGCAACCATCGAAACAGTGGAAATTGAAGTCGTTGAATTTACGAAAACGCCTTCGGTGAAAAGATTTAGTGAAAAATTTAATTCCGGTAGACGCGATGAAAAACAAAAATCAGAAGAAAATAATCAAATAACGACCAACAAAGATAAAAATAATCATACTATTGAAGCTAAAGAAAATAAAGAAGAATATAGTGCGAACGTTTCTGAAATTCGAACAACTGATGATGGCATTGATACGAATCACGGCGTGTTGTTTGCGAAACAAAACGAACTGGAACGAAACGATTCGCTTACTACTCTTCAGGACCAAATTGGTAATAATATCAGACTTGATATTATTGAAAAATATTAACTTCTATAAGAATAATTTAGTGAGTAAGTGGTTTCCCCGTTACGTTATTTTGCTTCATTTTGTTAGCTAATTTACAAGACCCTTAGTTCATCCATTCGTTTTTCATAGCTTTTTCAGTAAAATTAAGAAAAAGTCCTCTCAATGTATTGATTTGAAGTATGCTCCCTCTAGTAATATATCTCTATGACTTTATAGGATATCTCATAGAGAGATAACATATACTAGAGGGGCATGGCCTATCTAAATACTTGGGGGCTTAAAACATTTTTTGGGGCTCTGTGTAACCTTATTTAAATCTCCTTGTGAGTTTAGGTTGTAATCAATAAACTTATTTCGGTTATCCGCACATTGTTTTGTATTTTTAACGTTTCACTATATAATAATAATAATAATAATAAATAGTTATAGTAATTTTTACTGATTATTTGCTTATATTTATAAGCGAAGGTGGTCAGGTTACTTCTTCGAAGTTTCAAAATTTAACCTATAGAGCCCTTCTGGTAATAATATCTCTAAGGATCTCTCCATCAGGGGTAAAAATGATCAAATATGCCCAAAGACTGCCTTGTAAATAATAAAGGTTTTGTTAAAACGATTTAGTGCTATTCTGAAATCTACTGCTTATGTTCTCTGATGAGAGAGAAAATCAATGATTCGAAGTACTAACAACAGACGTGTTTATACTTATCACGTGACCATCTTTTGTTACCACCAGGGCCCCGTTTTACGAAATTACAAGTCTTGCAGTGACAAATATTGCAAAGAACAACTTGTCGTGTCAAATATACGAGTGTTCCCAAGGATACACTTGTACAATTCCAGAAATTTTTCTATTCATAAACAAGATTTTCCTATCTATACTACAATTACTTGTTACAATCACTTTTAATATTTCTACCCAGGTCTGAACCTAGGTAGAGTTACAAGTTCATTTTACTAATATAAAAACTTTTGATCGAAAACTTAGTTTATTAGATTTATTTAGTGATCAATATGAGTTTGTAAAACGTTGTTTATAAATATTATTTATCATATTTTAGAAATAATTGCATTCGAAATTATTAACTTATATGAATGAAACTGGGATTACTAAAAATTGTTTACTAGTACGAAACACGGCTAAAATCAGTTGACCAATAAGATTGGTCTGATTTGAAATTGAGGGCGGGGTTTAAAATCAGGACTAACCTCATTGGCTCCCTCGCATATTTTCCCACGCTGTTAACTGTTTTTAATCGTGTGTCGTATTATAAATATTGCAACTTTAGTAAACATCTCATAGGTTACAATAATTGGTAATTTATTTACTTAGAATAATAACTATATAGAAGGAGCACTACTGATAACACGAAAGGCGGTTCACTGTGCAACTAAGTAATGCTGCCACCCTTTTAATATACAATTTTCTAAAAAAAAGTTGGCAATACTTTCGGTTGCTGAATTATTATGTTCTATTATTAATTAATGATTGATTATTCATAAAATACTAATATAATATCGGTGCTTACAATATTTTAAGCATTTAAATTGTAGTTTAACGTATTTATTAAATTATATACAAATTAGTAGTCCTCGTCAACTAAATGTAGATTCTTGTATTCCGCACCCTTTTGCCATCTAAGACCAGTTTATTAATTCTCTGCAGTGTTTTAAGTATTATATTTGTCGTTCCCGATCTTTCTTCATTAATAGATATTTATGACAAATATTTAAAATATGTTTGTTGTCAGGTTGGCAGCATTACTTAGTTGCACCAGTCAACCGGCTTCGTTTATCAGTGGAATTACATTGTGTTTACGGTCCTGTGCTCCTCTATATATAGTATTATTCTAAGGTTATTTATGAAACGCTCTATTTTGACAGTTGTACAATAGATTAAAACAATTTTTAGGGGGAATGGTCAAATAAATACAGAATTTAACTCGAATACGTTCGTTTCCTATGAGATTCAACGTATAACTTGTAATCTACATGTGTTATTTAATACAATTGTATAAAAACCAAGTGTATCAGTCTACACTTGTACATTAGTAAAACAAATTTCTTACTATGATTAGTAAACTATTAAATTTTTACTTACATTATTCAAGACTTGTACTTTCGTGAAGCGGGAGATAGCAATTAAAGGACTTCCATGTTTAGACTTGATGACTACTTTATTTTTATCTTATTTTAATATTTTCAAGCAGTAAGCTCCTTTAAATTCCATTTCACAATAAGAAGTTTATTTGCACTCAAAGTTAGAAAATTTAGTTATAGCACCCGCGCAATGATATCTTGAATATCACATGGTTTATTCCTGAAGTGAGGGTTTTTAACACACACACACACACACACACACACACACACACACACACAACACATAATATATATATATATATTATATATATATATATATTATATATATATATATATATATATATATATATATAATATATATATATATATATATATATATATAATATAAATTACTAGGATCCTATCGGTTGAATTTGAAAACATTGAAGAATAACCTTACTATTATAGTATTCACACATGGCTAATATGAATTGACCGCATAGGAAAATAGTGTTGAGTAACCAATAATGAATGTTCCGATTTGAAATGGTGGGCGTGGTTATCATCCAGGAATAACCTCATTGGCCCCCTGATATTTTCCTCTCGCTGTCTACTGATTTTAGCCGTGTGTTACTCTATAATACAATCAAGTTGACTGCAAAAGGTTACAGTAACTAATACAAAACAATTAGTAAAAGCTGATATCGTTTTAGTTATTTATTTAGTTACAATGACGTCATCTGACTCGATTGACGAAAAAAACACGGTGTAAGAACTGGATCGAATTAAATGCGTGTGGAATGAGATCACTTATTAAATATGCTGAGTGTACGTAGTAATAATTGTTTGTGTTTTGTATTTTAAACGTATTGGCGTTTAATTTGCCGTAATGTTATGTTGCATATTTGTTTATATTAGTAGACAAAGGTGTTAAGATTAATTTTTCCATGTTTTAAAATTCAACTAATAGGGTTTATTAGAGTCTAATAAATATATATGAGATTTAAATAAGCTTTACGGATTTAAGAGTTGACCTATATTAAATGTCAGCAGACAATGTTACAAATATATTAAAATTAAAATATCCCGTTAGCTAATTTTTTCCCAAAGGAAATTCGATAAAATTACCTTGAACGTAATCGCGTGACATAATTATGTTAACATTAAGATTATGAGGAAAATAAGATTAAACTGTATTAAGATATTAAAATTTGAATTTGCATAGCATTATAATTTGAAACAACTGACAGTTCTGCTCTTTTGCCATCACTGATAAGAAACTATTCAAATTAAAAGTGCAGTGGTTCATATTTCAGAATAGAAATATGTGTATATATTTTCCAAATGAATTTGGAAACATTGAAAAAATAACTTTTATTATTATAGTATCACACATGGCTCAAATCAATTGACCGCGTAGGAAAATAGTGTTGAGTAACCAGTGAAGTTGTTCCGATTTGAAATGGTAGGCGTGGTTTAAATCATATATATATATATATATATATATATATATATATAT
The DNA here is from genome assembly GCA_018340805.1 of Microvelia longipes. Classification (NCBI taxonomy): domain Eukaryota; kingdom Metazoa; phylum Arthropoda; class Insecta; order Hemiptera; family Veliidae; genus Microvelia; species Microvelia longipes. The sequence goes on from JACMZG010001914.1 coordinate 12,731,091, forward strand.
ATATATATATATATATATAATATATATATATTTAATCAGTAAGTCCCTCTTACTGGGTTAATTTATTACTTGAAAATAATTTTTATCCTTGACTTCGGCGAATTTCCTTTTGAAGGCTTGGTTTTTGCTCACCAATTCAGTCCTTGCTTTGATTTTTGGTTTATAGTCAAACCAGTAACACTTCCTGGGTGCTTGAGCTTCTTTGGCAAGTTTTCAGGATTTTTCAAAGGAAATGCGTTTTATTTTCATTTTTTTAAGCTAAAATTAAGTCATTTATCCTTTTTTCGTGCTATAATGGAGAGCCTATTTATTGAAGGGGAGTATCTATTTCGTGCAGTATAAAGTGGAGTTCATTTCTTTATGTAGGATGAAGGGGAGTACTCTTATCTTCTTTATGTAGGATGAAGAGGAGTACCTTACTTCTTATGTGATGAGGGAGTACCTTATCTTCTTTATGTAGGGATGAAGAGAAGTACTTTATCTTCTTTATTGGATGAAGGAGAGTACCTTTATCTTCCTTATGTAGGATAAAGGAGAGTCTATTTATCTTTTTACGCAGGACGAAGAGGTGTCCATTTATCTAATTTTTGTAGATTGAACAGGAGTCATTTATCTTTTCTCGTAAATTAAGTGGAGTGATGATGTGAAATGATAGGTATTCTTAATAAAAGTTTAATTTAATCGATCTATTAACTCTGCTATTCATGTTACAGTCAAAGCTGATGTGCACAGCGGTGGGGCCAGCGAAGATGGACAGGAACATGAATATGAAGATATATATTTGGCCCAAACAGAAGAATCTGGCAAACACAGCAGAACCGAATCTACATCTTCTAATAACTCGACGACGTTAACTTCTCAGCAGCAGATACATTCCCCTGGTAAGTAAAGAATTGATGTCTTCTGAGTTGGTTAAGTAATTTGGTTTTTATGAGGAATGGTTTATGATTAAATACAAAAGATACATACTTGTTACATACCTAATGGTACAGGAAACCAATTATGATCGAAGAGACTTTGATCGGAATCGTGGTGAAATAAGCTAAAAGGGGGAGTAATTAGGATTTAAAAATGGAAGACTAGAAGTCTAGTCTTTTAGTCTTCCATTCTTGATTAGGGTTTGCGAGAATAGAGATCTAAGGAAAGATCTCATTCTAAATCACTCATTCTATATCATCTAAGTAGTTTTTGATGCTTCCTTCATTTCTACTACTTGTAATGATGGTTCAATTCTATATAATCCCTCCCTCCCTATTAAATTGTAAAGCGTTAAACATAAATTAAAAAAACTTGCGGTAATCTTTTTGTGGAAAGGGAACATCTTATTGATGGTGTAGTTAAAATTCGGGTGTAGCATGCCACACCGAATTTCGGTCCGAAACTGGGAGCTACTTTAATTGAGCATTTTTATTTCTAAGGATAAATACAATATTTTATATTATATTGTAAAACGCAAGGGGCAAAACGTGTAAATACGTTTTGCCCCTTGCGTTTTTTTGTTGTCTAAGACCGCTACTTTGCCGGGAGTAAGTGCCGTGGAGTAAAAATTGGACATTGACATTAAAGATAATTAGCCTGGAGTAAAATTATCTCATTTTTGACTTAAACCACAAATTATTCATTACCTTACCCTCATTTCGAGAAATTTATAGTCTTTAATACTGCTAAATATATGAGGAAAACTAGTAACACTGGATTGTTTTAAAAAAAAATTGGTAAGATAATGAATGTAAATGTTATGTGTATGTAATGTGCATGTAAATGTAATTTTTTTTCTTTTCATTTTTAATATGTACATAAAATAATCGTACATGATTATTATTTATTTTGTAAAATGTGTTTTTCTGTTTATTGTAATTGTAATTTTGGCAATAAAGGATGTTTTGAATTCGAAAATTAGAAATTTGAATGGATTAGTGTTGACTACTCCATCATAAAAAGTTCCCCTAACACACAAAAAAGTACCCTAATTTTCATTAATTCATGTTTAATGGTTCAGAATTTTGGGGGAGAGGGGGTACTTATATATCATCGAGTAATATTATAACAAATGAAATATTTTGATTGATTAAATAACAGCTACTTAAAAATATTTCCTAATATAAATATATATTAACTCGTGATAAAAAGTTTCATGTGAGTGATAAAAAGATAATCGAAATGAATTTAGCTTCTTTATTAATCAAGACAATATGATTCATTTAATTAAATATTTAGTTAATAAATTATTATTAAAAGAATTATATTAAATAAATGTGCATGACTCACAAAACTGCAATTAGTTGAATTATATTTAAAAGTGAAATGAACTTTTAAGTTACGAGTTAGTTCACCTGCCTCAGTTTTTAGTGAGCATGTGCAATTATAGCATTAGGAGCTATGTATACCAATATAGTTTGAGTCATCTTTAAAAGCATAATGCCCCCTCCCCCTAGAGGAAGACCTGGGGATACGATGTCGCAAATGTTCTTTGTCACAAATGGTCATTGGAGCAAAAATATGTCAAGGCTGTCAAACTTGATAGATGAAACAAAAGGGCAATGTCACAAATGTTCGTTAGAGCAAATATGAATTTCCACCTTATTTTTGCTATATCGAGCCAAATTAGCTAAAAACTTTATTTAAAAATTATATTTTCTAATATTTTTTCTTATTTTAAATGATTAAAACTTAGATATGTCAAAAATGTACGAATGAGCAAATATCTTATAGTGAGATTTATGAATCTTTCCCCTTGACACCTCATTTTGTACAGTCTTATTTACTTCACAACATTTGCCAGCAACAAAAGATTGCTGGTACTTTTTATTTTTATTTTCATACTAATTATTACAAAGTTTTGTGTTAACTTATGTGTTTATCGTGCTGTAGAGGTTTTTGAACATATTTTTGTTAAAATCTTAGTATTTTTGTTGTCCTCAAACTAAGCGGATTCTATTTTACCTTACTACCGAAAAAAAAAGCTTTATTTTTGAAAACAATTTCAAAATATTGTGGAATTTGCGTGGTTATGCCGCAGATCTGAAACATTACTATTTGTTACTACGGTAAATGTTTTTAACCGTAAAAGGAAAGGTAAAGAAAAGCCATTCCCAGTCGTCTAGCAGTAGTAGTAAACAACTATTTAGAAGAAAAACAGTATAATGTAACAAAATTTGCCGGTACACATGTTTCGATCGCCTCCTTGGCCAAAAGTTTCAATTCTGGCAGCGTATTTTCAATGTCTGAATCACTATTCATGATTATTTGATAATAATAATAAATAATTCATAATTAATAACTCACAAAATTACAAAATTTCGTTACTAACAAAAACGTTCAATTATTTATTTGATAAACAAAAGAAGAACAAGGAACATTATATCATAACCTTGTTCCAAGGAACTTATATAAAGCCTTGTTGCTTATATATGTTGCCTTGTTGTAAACTACTAGCGCCCATCTAGTGGACATTTGAACTTCAAGAAATTTAGAGGGGCAGCCTCTCTATATGCTATTTTTTCCTTCGCAATTACCTCCATCGGCTTCGCCTCGGCATTTAATAGTTATAACTCCCACGGCTTTGCCTCGGGAGTTAAACACATAAATCTCTCGACTTCGCCTGGGGAGTTAAATACATTAGTTCCCTTGGCTTAAGCTTTAGGAACCAACTAACTGCTGAGGGAAGTAATAGCATTCTTTACGCCCTTGGTGCATAAATAACTATTGTTGACAGTGTTGGTAAGAAAAACATTTTATAGCGTAAAAACAGTTTAGTTATGCTTTAAGTTTTACTGCCGTAAGCAGATATAATATCCATGTATAATTGTTTAATTAATAATGCAATAATTTATTTAATTGAAGTACTAAATTTATTATAATTTACTATGCCTCGCTTTTGTTTCAGAATCCGGTGTATCTTCTGCATCACCTTCTGATCTTGGTCAGTCGGAAGAAGAAACCGACAAAATGAAACTGTCCGATCAAATAATTAACAAATCTATCGATCAAAACGATCACTTATCTAATAACTTACAATCCAATCAAACCAATAAATATAATACGATAAATAGTCATTTTAATAATAACAATAACAATAGCTCGACGATAAACCGGAATTCGCTTAAATCCTCCGTCAAAAAGAGCGGCAGTAATGTATCAATCGTAGACGAAATCGCTAAAACTGACGACACTCCAAAATCAAATACTTTGAACGGTAAAGTTGAGAAGGTAAATCATTACGATGTAAATAGATCTAATACTTTAAATAGTGATATGAAATTAAACGGACATCAGGAACTGAATCGTGCGTCTTCGGTCGAATTCTACGGTAATAAAGAAATAAATAGAAGACCGTCATCAACTTCATCTGAAAGTTATAAATCTTTGAAGAAATCATCCCTCAACGGCTCAGTTGAAATAATTACAAATATCTACGGAGTTTTAGAAAACAACTCAGATTACAACACTTTGAACAATAAAACGGAAAATATTTACGAAGTCGCTGAAACAAATATTTACCAAGACATCGATTCGACCATCAAAGATAAAAATTCTTATAACGTTGGTAAGGAATTGAAATCAAACGGGTTGACGAGAAGTTTAAATGATATTAATAGTAGTAATATTTACGTTGCGCCGAGCTTGGACAGCGGCATTGATGATGGTGATAAGTTTCATCAAGGTTCCAACGACTTAGATGACAATAAGTTGAGATTATCTCTACCTAACCAACCAACAAATGGGTAAGTTGGAATTTATTTATTCTTCCGGCGTCAATTTTTTTAGATCAGATTATTAAATCAATCATTATTATAATTTGCTGTTTTAAATTAGAATTGATCTTTTGAGTTAGTATAATTATGTAAGAGGCATTAAGGAAGGCTAAAGATTTGGTGTTGACATATTGAATTAATATTTTTGAATAGACAATAACCTTATATTCGTCTAAAAGATGTTAGCTGTCCTCTCTATAAATGAAACCAAGCAAGGGAGGAGCTGGAGGGGGTCTCGCTCCCCTAGAAATTATGTTACCCCTTCTGACAAATAGTTTTCGCTGGACGTCTCTTATAGGCGTGTAAAACATTGTTTCTTCCGGAATTGGTCCCCCCCCCCCGCACAAGTTTCTGCTGGCTAGAAGCCTGAATCCAGTACTTAGACAAAGTTGTCTAAGTAGCCAATTTTCAGTTTATTAGTAATCTAGTGCTCAATATGAGTTTGTAAAACGTTTTTTATAAATATTAATTCTCTGGTTGTAGAAATAATTGCATTCGAAATAAATAACTCATATGAATGAAACTGGGGTTTAATAATATTTTGACTCATTGTTTACAAAAACTCTTGTAGGTTACAATAAATTAGGGTATTCGTAAAACGCTTAATTTTGACACTTGTATTAGCTACAAGTTGTTTTGTACGATAGTTTGTAAGATTTGCGAGGGAGATAATCAAATTTGATTGGAGTTTGACACAAATATGCTCGTTTCCTAGGAGATTTAAGAAAACACTTGTAACCTTCTAGTGTTTTTGTAACCTACAAATTTCATACAATTATTAGTTTATACTTGTACTATACAAGACTTGTACCTTTGTGAAATGGGGCCCACTTCAAGACATTACCTTCATTCATTTTCAATTATCTGAACATTGCTAAACCTAGAACCTAGAAATAATTACTAATTTTAGATTACTCTTCAACTGGTGTGTTTTAGTTCCTCCATTAGACCTTAAATAATATAATATTTAATTCCTGGATAATTAATATTTTGTTTCTTTACTTTCACAGAGAGGCAGGTGAAAATTCTCATTCAGCTCTAAAACGTGTTGTGAGCGAGCCAGCCAATATGTGCCCTGTTCCTCCGCCCCCTCCTCCACCACCACAGTTAAACGATGAGCCATCATCACTTCCTCCTACTCCTGCTAATTCAACTGCTAATATCGCAACTGCTGATGAAACTTCTAATCAGTCAGCTGGTATACATAACACGATCCCTGCTGCTCCCCAGCCTTCTAATACTGGTAAGATACCCTTATATATTACAAAACATAAATTGTCTATTAATTGAAGAGGGGGGGGGGTTAACCATAACTTGTTGATTTCGTCGATAACGTAGTATACTTGATTGAATTTACACTTCCTGTTTTACAGAATTTTTCGGGAAAAGCTCTTTTGTAACCATCTATACCATACCAGTAAACTGACTCGGTGAAAACAACCTGTATTTTAATTAAGGGAGAAATTAGGTTTAAAGTTTCAAGAGTAAGTGCTCTATTTCTTCTTTATATACTAGCCAATAAAGGAGAAATTGAGTTATGATGAGCCAAGTTTACTACAGATTGTAGAAGTTAAGTGTCACCTGTGTCTAATTGTCCTAGAACCAGGTTCGAAGTACGTGATTAGTTTTGTACTATTTAAAACCTTTTTTTCTAAAAAATAAACCTAAAATGTAATACAGAGTACGGATACAGAGTGCCCCAGCCAAGTTTTGCTGTATAAGGTACAAGTTTTATTTCCAAGGCTGACACTGACGAACACCCTTTTCTCGAAGCAATTCGGAGCATTTTCTACCCCCCTGTATCTTTTGACTGGATTAGCCTAGAATCTTACGATTTGGCTAACGCGAAGATCATATCGGAACAATATTACTTTTGAAATTACAATTCTTTATCTATTGTAGAAAACGAGAAATTTTGCTTCGAAAATGACTAATTTCGACACTGACTGACTGACTGACTCACTCACTCACTCATCATAATTCTAAGGCACTTCTAATAATCGTAGAAATTTGAAATGAGGGTAAATTTGTTTGATAAAGCAAGGGAAAATTGTAAAATTTGCTATATTTCAATTAGATCTCCTCAATATGATTGCCTCTGATATGAAAAATTAGTGGTTTATAAAGACTTTATCAACAGTATATGATTCATTATTTGTAACATGAAAATATATATGTCTAACAATAATATAATGACTGTATTATATAAGTGATATATTTTTTTTAAATCTTTATCAAGTTTGTTAAGAAATTTAAATAATATAAACTTAATAGCGTATTGTTGATTTCAATATAAAGTATCCATTGTTATAATTATTTCAGATGCAACATGAGTTATTTTACTTGTAGGGTTGTATTGTAAGAAAAGGCTCGACCATATGTGAGCAAATCAGTACCTGCTTTTAGCTTAATATATGTTAAATTAATGAATTAATGAATATGTTTAATTTTGTATATATGTCATCTAATATTTTTAAAATAAAAACTATTTATTACGTTTGAGAGTAATACCAATGCGAAGTATAATATTATATATTGCAAGGACCTATGCAAAGAGGAAGTTACACGATTATAAACATTTTCTTAATCTTTAAATATCAGATAAAGATTAGTCGACATGTCTAGCCAAGGGTTTACATAAAAGGCTTGCATTTGAGTGTCATAAACTTATATATGTGAAAAAATAGTTAAGATAGTGCAGGTATCAACACATATTAATGAAAGAAATTTAAATACCGTCTAGATTTATCATCTATATGTGACATAAAAATTGACCAAAAAAGACAGAAAATAGGCTCTTCCAAAATCCACAAGTTCAGAAGCAAAAGTTAATCGAAATTACTTACAAAAAGAAGTGAGATCCTAACAAAAACACTCCGTGAAAAAATGCAGCCAAGTCTTGCGTAAAAAGTTATGATATCATAGTTTATACGCCAAGTCTATTCATTCCTTGTTTTCATAAATCTTGAGAGATATAGATGTTTATTTAATATCCGCAAAATATGCGCTCAAAAGCCTTACAAAATTTACCAGTAAAGAAATTTCTGACTTGGCAATAACGCTAAATAACGAAATCAGAAATAGAATAAATAAGTAGGTAATACCTATTTTATATATTCAATATTAATTTGAGAAAGTAATTCATGATTTTTTAATTTTACCTCTGCGTTCTTGCATGTCAGAAATTTCTTTACTGTTAAATTTTGTAAGGCTTTTGAGGGCATACGTTGCGGATATTAAATAAGCATCTATATCTCTCAAGATTTATGAAAACAAGGAATGAATAGACTTGGCGTATAAACTATGATATCATAACTTTTTACGCAAGACTTGGCTGCATTTTTTCACGGAGTGTTTTTGTTGGGATCTTAAAACTTCAGATTTTTGTGTCCAAATGCTTATGTAGTATTACTTCGGTCTCGCTACACTCGATCTATTACTGTACAGTTTTCCTAAAGTTTAGGCCATAGTAACTTTGGCCTCGCTACGCTAAACATCAGAATGGAAAGCTTTCAAAACGCGCAGTTTAGGGCAAAATTAAAAAAGGGCTCAATCAACCTTAGAATAGAAAGTTAGCCTAACGTTAACACGCTAGAGGACATAGGGCGTCGCTAAGAGGACACAGGGCGATGCAGGTCGCAAAGCGGCTCTCAGCGCTAACACCTTGTAGCGGCCGAGGCTGTGGAGCGGCTAAGAGTTCGAAGGTTTATTTGTAAAAACTTTAATGATTTTGAGAAACTTTCCAAGTAACAAAATAGTAAAACCTGACTTTGCATAGCCCTAGACCTAGAACTGCAGAATTTACCGGCAAATATTTAGTTAGAAGTAATTAAAATATATTATATATTTTTTCATTATTGGCGTATAACTTTGTATTTCTTGTCTCGTTGACTCGCTTTATAAGTTTTTCATATCCATTTGGTAACATAATTTTTTCAATGTAAAAGTGCCTTTTATACTCAATAGGTCACTTCTAATACTATAAATTAAATTAGTCATTTTAGATCGGCACAACTTTATCCGACTGACTGACTGCGGTGATAGGAATGGAACTGGAATAATTACTGCGTGTCTTGCAGAACAAAGTCGTATCAATAAACCGTAAAACCATAATCATGTGTTATTACTTATCCAACCTCGGTATTTCAATATCCATTTATCTTTATCTAATTATAGTTTTATTTTATTGTGCATATTAGATATTTTGTTTGTTATATTATTTATTTGTGTGCATCTAGTATTTATAACATTTTATTACGAATTTTATTATTTGAAGCATAATTAATTTTTATTACTTGAAGAATAGCAATTTATTTTTCAAGGCTGGGAAATAGACTTTTACTGACCAATAATAAATATAGCCCTCGAGCTGAAAGAATAGGCTACAAAAATTACCTTCAAAGGAGAAACTATGGCTGGTAACTTACAAATTTGACTTCCGAGGCGGTGCCGTTGTATAAATCTAGCCTAATATATAGACTGCGTCAGGCTATATTCATGCTAACCGGTTCGTGAGGTTCTAAAGCCAACCATATATAAAAGTTCTTCATTTTTAAGTTCTGAACGCAGTATCGAAAATTATGGTTATGCGCTTAAAACAAAAATGTTGCAAAATATTTTGTTATCATTGAAATCCTTAAGTCAATTTTATATATATGGGCTGAAAATTCTCTTTGTACAGAGAAAAGAGTTAAGAACAATACAACATATTTTATTTTTAATACCACGGAGTTTTATTTTAAATAAATATTTATTCCTCACAATAAATTCACAAGATAAACAAAAAAATGTTACAAAAATAACATGCTTAGATTTAGTAATCACAACAGATACATTATATAAAAGTAATAAATAATAATTACCAATAATAATAATCAATAAAAGTATAGGTGAGCGCCCCCAAAAAAAGCAAAATGCTTGTACCAGGGGGGCCGCTATTATAGAAAATTTAAAATAGCTTAGCGATCTACCTCTAATAAAAAAATAATTATATTAACAAATTACAAGAATACAATCAATAAAAAATGAAGAAATACATAATGCATAAATATAATTATTAGGAAGACATTGTGCTTTATTTATTAAGTTATTTGTGTTCGTGCAAAACTAATTAATATCAAAAATCAGCTTTATTAATATTTTTTCCCAAACAATATAACTGTTTAATATATTATTATGTATGAAGCTGTTCTATTACTCGCTCAGTGACATCAAATGTATTAGCGACTTTCAGGCAACGTTAAAACGTTGCCTGAAATGAGATAAAGGTCTCATTTGATAGGTCCTGAATTTAGATACAAAGAATATTATGAGACGTGATAAATAGAAGATTAAAAAAGGGTCCTCTCATTCTTCATGATGGGTGTTTTTTTTAAAGTCACTCTATTTTATAAAAATATCTTGTTTGCGTTTTAATTAAACCCTAACTGTCTATTGTTTTACCTGCATATCTATCTACATATGAACTGTTTTATTTATCCATAGCAATTTAAAATTGAAGCTTTGGAATAACTATAATAGTTTTTAATAATTATTCATTATGCTTATACTTAACACGAGATATAGGTAAAAAATGCAAAGAAATAAAAAATCCGGAGTGAAAATGAATGAAAAGAAGACTCATTATGAGTCTACTTTCTTCTTCTCTTGTAGCCTGTATTTTTCACTATAATTTTAACCATCTTTTTGTATTTTGTTGTATATATATATATATATATATATATATATATATATATATATATATATATATATATATATATATATATATTATATATATATATATATATATATATATATAACTAATATATAACTAATATTCTTATATATAATATATAAGAACGGATATTGGTCTGAGGTTCGACTCTTGCCATATCGTTTATACCATTAGCGATTTTTTTCTAAAGGAAATTAGCATTACATTAAACACAATGACACTTGCTATATTGTGGAAATACTTCATTGCTTTTTCAAAGAGTAAAAGAGTATTTAATCATTGTCATCTTGAATGATGTAATATTTTTATCTTGAAGTTTTTATCTTGTAGTTAATAATAAGTACCAAATGTTGTCGTTTTTATATTGTAAACAAATTTTCCTGTATCAAATGTTTACACATTGCTTCTCCGGTTAAATTTTATTGGCAGTGGACGGAGAAATTTCAGGGGACTGTTTTCAATCAAAACTTCTGTGTCAAAATAGTAATGGTAATTCTTCGCCGAAAATAGTCTCACAGCTGTAAATTGTATTTCGATGTGGACTGTAACGTGTTTTTGTTACTAGTTTGTTGTTAAAATTTTGACATTATGTTTTGTCTTAACCTCAACTTTTGACTAAGTTTTTTTTAGTAACATCCACAATGCTAGCCTATTTACTAGTAACGTTTGCATGGTTGTTAAAACCTTGAGACATTTTTTAAGAAATTATTTATTAATACTGATAACTCGATGCTAAAACCTATTTGAATAAAACAATAAAATTAGTAAGGTTTTGATTTAAATGCTGTCCGTGCACCTGTACAATGCTATTATAATATGTATTCAGCTGTTTCCCTTTTTTACTTTTCTCATTTATATCGTTGGTTTACAGGAAAAGTATTGTATTTGCAAAAAACAAGAATTTCACCTGAAATATCCATTTCAGGTGTTTTTAAGACCTCATAAGTGGTTTTTACGAAGTCTTCTGTGTGTGTGTGCGTGTTATCATCGTAGCTTCCAGCGTATTTATGCTGGGATTTGTGAGTTAAAACTTAATACGAAAATCCTTCTTTTGGTCAATTGTGCCATAGAGATATAAACTAAAGGATGCATAGCCTATCTATATAAATACATCGAGAAACCTGAAACATTGAGTTTAGCCAAGAACGGAAAAACTTCTCTTATTATTGCCCTTTAAGAAAACCCAAATATTTTTATATATTCAATAGTTAACATTTTAAGCTATTCTTGCTATCTAGAAGTTGGAAAAATTGATAATTTTTAGCATTTTAGCATATCTTTACAATGTTAATTAAATGGTACATAAAATAACTAAAAATCTCTATAAGATTTAATTTAATTTAAATTATTTTTTTTATCTCTAAATAAAATAACTAAAAAAATTTATAAGAATGAAATATGTTAATTTTACTCCCTTTTGTGTAAAATTGTATTATTAGTTCACTTTCGAAAAAAAATATTTTGTTAAAATAACACATTATTTTCACTTTTATACAACAAAAATTGTCATTTTTTGCAACTTCTAACTACAATAGCTTGCATTTTTGACTTTTGAATGTATACAATTATTTGGGTTTTCTTAAAGGGCAATAATAAATTTCTTAAAATTAAATTCTTAAAAGCCGTTCTTGGCTAAACTTAGCTTATCTCTTACTTCCCTCTAATGCCCTACCATAAATAATAAATAAAATAATAAAATTCCATAAAATTTAAGGAAATTAACTCAGCTTTCCAACGAGTCCAATTGACCAAGCTTTTACCGATTTTATGATACGAGGTCAAATATTTTTAAAAAATATTAAATTTGACCTAGTAAGACTACAGTTGGACATCGGGGTTTATATTATTATAGAACATTTTTAATTTCCCTTAAGGAGTACTATCACCTTATATATATATATATATATATATATATATATATATATATATATATATATATATATATATATATATATATATATATATATATATATATATATATATTAAGGGGGATGCAACCCCGCCCCCTGGGATGTTTACCTAGAATCGTTTATGGTTTATTTCCACAAGCTTATTAGCCTCATCTCGTGATTAAAAGGTGTTCTAGCCTCGTTAAAAAGTTATTTATCTTAATAGTACCTATGTCGTAATTTTGATAATGATAACAAACTTCTGATTGAAATTATTACTCTCTGATTCTTCGGTTTGATTTAACAAACAGTGGATGGAGTAAAATTCAGCCAGTGCCGATTTTCGAAATGTCAAAGGAATGTTTATAACATTGTTTTATGTCGCTTCGCTCTCAACCTTTTTTCATTTGTCGTTTTGATGCAGTAATAGTAGATCTTTTTACTTTTCTTCATTTTCACCGTAGATATAGGAAAAGCATTGTGTTAGCAAAAAAAATCCGAAACTGGTATTTCACCGGAATGATCCGTTTCAGGTGTTTTTAAGACCTTCTAAATGAGTTTCACAAAGTTGTCTGTCTTTATGTGTGTGTCTGATAGCATCTTATCTCCCAGTGATGTTGTGCTAGAGAGTTGCAACTTAATAGGTTAATAATAAAATAGGTTCAAGCAATAGCATGTGTAAATTAAATATGTCAAAACCAACCGATTATTTGCATGAACTCAAATGAACCTGGAGTATTTTCTTTTGACTTCAGTTAGAACTCCAAACCTTGGGAAAATACTCTATGTAAACAGGGATTGTATACAGGTATATGTAATATATACGTATAGCATAATCATATAACACAGGGGTATCCGAATCTCAGAGCCCCGCGGACCCCCATTGTAGAAAACTGGTACTTGTCGTACCCCTATCCTTCTGGGTACTCCCCTTCCCAAACTAACTAAGTCAATTACTTAAAATCATCACTAAACTTCCTGTTTTTAACGTTTCATATTTAGGCACGCAAAGAAAATAGAATAATTTACATAGTAAACTCCATTATAATTTTCCCTGATAAATTGTGTTTACTTGTAGTACAACCAATTTTCTTCATTTCATCTTATTTCTTTAAATTTGAAGAGGAGAACGTCCTAAAAAGCCTTTTCACAAAAACATTAATTTATTCAAAGCGTTTTTAACCTATCACGAGGCCATCATCACATCATAACTGTTATTATAAATTATTAATTATTGTATGACTAACAATAAGTATTTAATGTTTGTTATAATATTTTGTCCATTAGCTCATGGACACCCCAAAATCTTTTAAAGTGTAGTCCTCGGACCCCTGGAGGTCTGCGGACTACACTTTGCGTACCCTCGAATAAAGCATATAAGGTACTCCTTGATTTAACTCATAAGTTTAAGGGGATTAGGGTCAACCCTTATCTCCAATCCTGGATTGACACTTAATTATGACCTTTCAACTAATAAACTTATATTATCTTGCAAATAAAAATTCTGGCGCCGTGGTCTGCATGCCGGGCGAAATTCCTTTGAAATGAGTGTTTCCGTGCTTAACAAACCACTTCTTGCTTAAGGTTCCGGTTTATGCTTTATAACCTAAGCAGTTATTCAATTATCAAGCACTGCTCGTAATTAATTTTGTCTGTATTTTTTATAGGAAATTTTATACGAAAAAATTAGGTTATAAAAAACTGTGCCTCTAAAATCGGCAGCGCGCACTATTATTTGCACTATTTTAAAGCTCAGTTAGTGTTTATCTTAAAAGGTTTTAGCGCATTTTCTTTCAATTTATACAAAACAGCGCGTTTGATTCAATCCATTCATTGAAGGAACATAGAAGCATTGCGTTCTATTTCTGCAAACTTTTAAAAAACAATACATTGGGAAGTTTGTAAGCAATTTTTATCAGTAATATGGAAATCGATACAGATGAGATAACTTTGCGATACTGTCCGACATATTGTTTCTATTTTAATATTAGTTTTAATACTTAGTTCGTTCCTACAACTGCTTCCTCCATCGACTAACCGTGGATTTTAAATTAACTGGATCGTATGATTTTCTACATGAAAAAATCTATATAATGTTTATATTTGATTAAAACTCTTTAGTTTCGTATGCATTACTGCCGAGTAAGTTGTTATTAGTTTATTACTTTTCCTCATTTATATCGTAGGTATATAGAAAAAGTATTGTGTTTGCAAAAAACCGTTTGTGGTATTTTTAAGGCCTCCTTAATCTGGTTTTCACAATGTTTCACAATGTAAGTATGAATGAGTGTCTGTTATAATCATATGTCCCCGTGTACTTATGTTTCGACTTGAAAATTGAAACTTGGTACAAAAATCATTATTTACTTGTACTGAGCTATCCGGAAAATTATTTTTATGACGTCATTTTTGTTTCCGTCTTTAAAATATTGTAAAAATTGGGTACGGGGTAGATTCAAACACACACACTCAACACACACACTCAACACACACATACAGACCATTAAAACACCTTAAAAACGGATAATTCAGGTGACATCCCGGTTTTAGATTTGTTTGCAAACACATTCCTTTTCTATATACCCACGGTATAAATTAGGAAAAGTAAAAAACGATAAATAATTTAATTTAAAATTTAAAGCTAGTGTATTCCTTTATTAAGCAAATAACTACACGAAGGTTCGTTTTAAAGAGACAAGTATCATAAATTTAACATGAAGCGAGGTCAGTTGATCGTTGATGTCGCAAATGTGACCAAATCTGACCATTAATCGCAAATTAATATGACGATTTGTACATTCTAAGGACGAGCTAAGCGAGTCAGAAGTTGGGAGGATGAGGCTAGCGAATCCGATGTGATGAGGAAAAGTTCAGAGTTACCCCTATCCGATGTTTTTAGTACCACTATCTAAAATGCATGTATTTAATGACATGTTCTATTTAAAATATTACTTGTGACAATGGACTCAAATTTACCTTTTTGAATTTAATAAAAGATAAACACAAGGGCGATGTCTAATTTCATTATCAGCATTAGTTTTGGTTTCATAGTTTGACGTATATTATGTCGTTTTCGTTAACAGTAATACAGTATTAGTATAATATATGGTATTTGTATAATATATAGTATTAGTATAATATAGTATACAACAACTATCATAGGGTGGCCAGGGAGTAGAGGGAGGTAAGGTTGCCCTTTGCGCTATCCGCCCTGTAGTGATCAAGATGGCCCATTGTTTACAACTCCACCGTACTAAAATGTAAATTGAATTTAGTCAAAATATAAATCTAATTGAAGTGTTTTATAAATAATCATTCATAGTTCATCATTTAGTTAGCTGGATAGTTATCTATCATTCAGCTGGATAGTGTCCATCTTTTGAAATATACCCACTCTAGCTTAAAAACAAATATAGCTTTACAGCTAAACTCATTTAGCATCTAAACTAAATGTTCTTGTTAGTGTGTCTATATTGGCTCTTGTATATCTATGACTCTAAGTATTAAATTCATTTAATTAAATGAACATGTCACGGTTCTAAATTAATAAAAATATTTAGATATTTTCTTTCCTTTTTAATTTGTTAAAGAGAGTTTATGTGTGTGATTAGAGTACGACGGTCTAATCTTGTGTTAGTGGGAGTGTGTGTGTAGTGTAGGGTTGCATATGTGTGAGTTAATAAACAGTTTAGACCAAAATCTTGATAGTTATTTTATTATAAAAAAGATTCACTCTATTTAACATGTTAAAGTGAAAACTAAAACAAGATCTGTTAGATTTACTTTTTTTTATTATGAATCTTTTTGAAGGATTATAAAATCTTGATGTAGAAATATGAAATGATATTTAGATTGAGTGTCTACGGATGCAAAATATGTTTTGCTTTTATGAACAATTCTTGTTTTAGGAACTTTAACATCAGAAGGCGGTACGCTAACTCCACATACACTCAAAAAGCAAATGGTCCTACCATTCATACCACCTAAATTCGGCCACTCGAACGATTCAAACTGTTTGATCAAACCATCGGAATATTTACGCAGTATTAGTGGTGGTGGTCCAGAGAGTCCAACAAGTACAGTGCCTAGTGGGGGTTCAGAGGTACCTGTACCTCCCCCGCCACCCGAACCAACCGTACCAGCGCCCCCACCACCCCCAGCGCCCCCGGTACAGCAAGAACCACCAAAATTACCTCAACCACTCAGTACCATCAGTATAAAGGAATTAAACAGTGTACAGTTAAGAAAAACCAAGCAACCCGCGTTTAAAACCATGTCGGCGCCTCCTAAATCACTCACAGGTACGTTCTCTAAATTTTTTTTTAAAATTTATTAACCTTAATTTCAATTTGTCGCTTCACTAAAAAAATATTTAGTACAGTTATTAATATCAAAACTATAGGTCTCCCACTCCTTCAGAGCATTTAGGTGGGGGTGGGAACATTGACATAACATAATTTATCCTTATGACCCAGTATTTTTTTTATTGATTTTGTTGAATGGTTCTCACTTAGATTTCATTTTAAGTTTGTTAACATGAGACACATTATTTTTAATACGTAATTCTAATTTCAGCTCCATATAAATTGATGTGAAATGTGGAACTTATGTGTATTAATTGGATTACTTACTTGTGTATACAGATTATGGATTACTTACTTGTGTATTACAGATTTATGGATTACTTACTTGTGTTTACAGATTTATGGATACTTAACTTGTATTACAGATTTATGGATTACTTACTTGTTTATTACATATTAATGGATTAATTACTTGTATATTACAGATTGATACCCATATTGATTTGATTTCAATTTTATATTGCATTTTGATATATTTGGAACGGTTTTAACAAAAGACAATTTATTTTAGTTTAATGTTAATTAACTTTATTAGTTGTTTCAATACCTGTGAATACCATTAACATTTTCCACGTTATGGCAATCATTCCTGAGCCATTGCCGATGTAATAATTTTTTCATTTTTAATGTTAACACAGGAATGCGAGGTATTTATATAAGTCAGCTCTCGAGATTGGCTCACGAATGCCAACCAGTTCTGTTCTGCTTACTAGGGTTAAGCAGCATCGTATGCAATCAGTTCTTGGACAGTTAAATACAGGCAATCATTGAGTGATCTGGGGTGTTTTGTTTTTATTTATTTTTATTTCTTTGAGAATGAGAGGAGCAATTTTGAAGTAAAAGACATCCTCAAAAGGACATCTTTTTATTTATAAGTAAACTGCAACTACGATCAATTACTTTTAGTATTATGGATAAAACTTATGGCAAAACATTATGGAGAAATATCCATTATTATTACTACATAGCGTAGTACAAATAGTAGCAAATTAGGCTAATTTTGTTTAAAATTTCATAAGTTTATTTAGAAATTTAAATATTAAAAGTGTTAAAAAATACGATTTAGACTTAGTAGTCTAAGTCTCTTAGTAGTTTAGTCTCTCGACCACTGTCTCTTCAGCTGCTTATGAGGATTATCTAGAATGGTTCGAGGGGAAAGAGTCTAATGACTCTCAAAACGGTTTAAATGATCAGATAAGGACTGATGAAGGAACTGATAAAGGTATCGATGTAGATCGCGTATAAAGAGTACTATTAGTTCATCTTATAGGGTTTGTTTTGGAAACACAGGAAGGAATAATTCTGGATTGCAATGTTTGGAAATAAACTAGGACAAGAAATTGTGAGTAGCGTTTGTGTAGGCGACGTTAAATATTGTCGAGACCCCTAGGGGACCCTGCAAAAGATACGAAAACCCCCTTACTTGATTTTTTCATTAGTTTATCCGATGCATTAATAATAGAATGTGTCCACTCCAGTCATACGACTTCCCATCATTCCTTATTTAAGGATAAAACATTGACTTCCCAGTCAAACAAAATAAACATGTATTATTGATTGATACCACCGAGTTTTCCAAAACATAGATAGTTAAACAATCAGAATGCTATGCTACTAAACGTAGCAACAATAGCAGTTTGCTTGTTATATTCCTAGGTAGTTCGCTCCCAATTATATCGTGTAAAACAAACATGTTTTATGACACGATATTTATTTAAATCTTTTTAATTTCTATAATCTACAATTTACAGTTTTTTTGGAATTGGGATTTGGTATTTTTATCCTACTTATATAATCTCTTTATTGCCCTTATACATTTAGTCAAATTCGATTTGCTCTTGCGGGTTTTATCTTACTTGTGTGTATGTTTAATCTTAGGAGTCCTTATTACTATACTACTCACAGACGTTCGTATAAATATGTTGAAAATTTGTTTAGGGTCAATACGGAAGGTTCAGAGTTCAGGGAAAGAAGGTCTTATTGAATCTCATTTGAAAAGAAAACAAAAAGAAACCTCTTGCATATAAAAAGTTTAAATTAAAAATGGGGGTCCATGTTTTCAAGCATATTTTTTACAAACTTGTGATGGAAATTGTAGAGTATTTTATTTGTATTGAGATATTATTACTACTATTTTTTACTAGAAAGGCCCTAACGGTTGAATTTTGAAACATAGAAAAACTAACCTAAACCCTTTCAATTATTAATTAAATGAAATAAACAGTACGATATTGCAATAACTTATACAATAGAACGTTTATAGTATAAAACGAACAATGCGAAAAAAGCCAACATTACCCACTCTTGGAGGAGGTTACAGTAAGGTTTCACAGAGTTCTTAGAGCCTTAAAAAATGTTTAAAGCCTCCTAATTTATGGACTTAGGATATGCCCTCTTTAGTATAGTACGACTCACGGCTAAAATCAGTTGACAGCGTGGGAAAATAGAGTTGAGGAACCGATAAGTTTAACCAGATTTAAAATTGAGGGCGTGGTTTAACATCTAGGAATAACCTCATTGGCTCCCTGGCATTACTTTCTTACGTTGTCAACTGATTTTAGCCGTGTGTCATACTAATAAATATATCTCTATGTTCCAGTCCAATAAATCCCTGGATTTTCTAAACAGTGCTGACAACTAAATTTTGACCACATTGTACATTTATTTTTTCTCCTGGACCCTTCATAGATTTTAAATAAAAAATACATTGAAATCCTTTCATTTGAATTAGTATAAAAGGGTGAAAGACGTGATAATCTAAACTTATTACTTATCTACAACTAAAGTTTTAATTTTTCTTTGATATGTACAAAATTTGGTTTGAAAATGTTTAACATTTCCATGTAAACTATTCTGCAAAAAAAACTGTCGTTAATTATTTCTCTAAAAGTTTCATTGTTAATTAAACTCACAGTTAAGTTTAATATTTTGAGTGAAAGTAAATAATATTTTTAGAAAAAAAAAATGTTAAAAATAAAATTAACAGACCATATCAATACGTCAGTAGATGTACCTGCTTTAAAGATTCATATTAGATGTATAGACGGCTTTCTTACTGTTCTTGTGTCAAAACCTTAAGGTTGACACACGGAATATAAAATTAAACAAATCATCATAAATACAATCTCTTCTATTTTATAGAGCCGGTTAGAGGAATAGCGGATTAACTGCATTTCTACTAACTTTCGGGTATTTAAGGGTTTGCGTTCGACATAAAATAAAAATGTTCCATAACATTTTTCGATGCATTTTTCGTATATTTCAATTTAGATAATATTGAAATTCCTTTTCATAACAAAATTTTTAAAATTGGGCCTCATTAACATGGCCATTTTTAAACTTCCAAATTCTATTTTTCTACTAACGTTTTTTTCCTTAAATTAACCCCCTGTATAGTTCAGCTGTGTTTAGAAAATGATGGCCTTATCATAGTCCTTATCACCAGTCAATGCTGCCAACTTCAAAAATTTACTACAGCTGTCTATTCAGAATGAAAGTGTGTTTTACAGGTTTACCATGCCAGATGTGGTAGGAGTTTTAGGCCCGTATTCAAAGACATCTTCCTAACATTCTCCTTGTTCCTAAGGTGAATGTTAGGAAGATGTCTTTGAATACGGGCCTTGGAAACACATTTCTCCATATAATTTAGAATTCATGACGTTAATATATTATATATATATATATATATATATAATATTATATATATATATATTATATATATATATGTGTGTGTGTGTTGTGTGTGTTGTGTGTGTGTGTGTGTTGTGTGTGTGGTGTGTGTGTGTGTGTGTTGTGTATATATATATATAATATATATATATATATATATATATAATATATATATAATCAAATTTGAAAAAATTGACTTGGACCACTGTTCCTGACCGGCTCTAAGAGGCATGAGAAAAAGGGATGGACAAAGGGCAGCTTTTAATTATTTTTGTAGATCGTGAAACCAAATTCGTTGAAACTAAACGCGCAGTCGTCAGTAATACTTTGAATTCTTATTAATTTAGGTTTACAATCTGTTAGTTGTAGGTCTTACTCTTCGTCAAGGAATAAATATATTCATAATCTTTTGTAGAATTGATTGTTTTACATAAACGGATTTAAAAATTATTAACCAATTCCTTTATGCTGACGTGCACCAAACTTCAAACTTACTAGTTATAATACAGATCTCTCTTTAAATTTATGTAGCCATGGTTATTTATTGCTTATCTATCACATAATCATTACATATAGACGTTATCCCGTCAACACTGGTTGCCCTTGCTCATTGATAAACTGCAGGGTTTATGGCTGATAATACTTCCATCGCGTTACTATAAATAATTCTCTTTTCTTTCTTTCTTGTATATCTATGTAAATACATTCTGATATATTGAGTAAACATTATATTATTAAATATTTAGTGAAATGATCAATTAGGATAATAAAATCCATAGAGGTAAAACAATAGATGACCTTGATGAGCACTGGACCTACTAATTCTTTATAAAGCTATAAAAGCAGCTGACGGAGTTTTCAGACCCATTACCTGGTACTGATCTCATTTTATATGATAATTTATTCTTTGAATATTGACTTGCTTAATTCCTCTCATTAATGAAAGATAGTAGATCCCGGTAATTGATAGTTTAATTTTCTTTTGGCTTCTTCAACTTTTTCTTTACTCTGTAAAAACCTAGTAAGAAAAATCAGTGAAGGATACGTTTATCTTGTTATTAATAGTATATTATGCTACTTGGCAGCAAAATAAAAATTTGCAGACGAGTTATATAATAACCCCTTGAGCCGAACTATCTGTTTTTTACTCTGCGTCAAGAAATAAAAGTATTTATTTCTATTTTTTACAATTGATCCTTTTACGTAAACCGATTTAAAAATTAAAGCGAAGGCTGGTTTAAACTTACCTACAGAGGGTTAAGACGAGGCTGATAATTAACATATTTGGCTGACGAGGCGAAGTCGAGGAAGGGCAAATGGTGAAATGCCTGCTGAGGCGGAGCCAATTTATTTTCCGTCTGCTTTATAAAGCAACGTATTTACCGCACGTCTGTTTTATAAAGCAACATATTTACCGAACGTCTGTTTTATAAATCATATTGTAATAGAGTCCAATAAATTGCGCTATGAGCTCTTTTAAATTCTTTATAAGCAACAGTTTCAGCGCTGCGTTTCCTTTTACTTTCAAGTTTTAATCTAATTTTTTTTTTCAGGAATGAGTGATCAACCATTCCAAAGTCAAAAAGAAGATTTAATAGCCGAGTTGAAAATGTCAAAGGATATAACTGGAATCAAGAAACTCAAAGTGGAAAGAGTTAAAATGGAAAAGGAATTCGGAAAAGAAATTCAGTCTGAACTAGTCAAACAATTCTCTGTGGAGAACTTTGTAGAGAAGGTATGTGAGTTTACTTACATCGATGACATCGTAAAAGTCATTGCTATAGTTGGTTATTCCAACTAAACTTCTTTTTTTAATCGGTTCCATCATTTTTTAACTCCCCGCACAAACCAAAAGCTTTTTTATGCAAATTTTATTTTTTAGTATGGGCGAGACCAAAATGAGCAATTATCTCAAATTAAAAAATGTAAAATGTTGATTCCAATATTTGGTTGATTTATTTACGAAAAATAATATTTTTTTATCAATCTGCATGAAAATTGTTGTCAATTTGAAAAGATTACACTTTTTTTAAGGCCATTTGCCGATTCATCAATTCTTGCATAGTAGAAGTGAGGAAGGGATGTTAAATCGCCAAGTCCCTCAACTATATAATATTTGATCATATTGGATTATAATATTTTTGATATATTAGGGACAAGCAGATATTACTATTGAGATGAGATGGGGTCAAGGACAGACCCAATTTGCTCGGCAACCCCTCAAAAAGTCCAAGTCAGATTAATCCATTTCCCAAGAATGATCCAAGATTTTCTTGACTAGGGATCCATTGATAAATTCAATCTTGGTTAAAGTACTACGACTCAAATTTAGAGCCTACAACATTTCAAAGGTAGGGCCTCAGAAGAAGTAGGCTAATCCAAATAGCCTAGATACAGGATTATCTCTAGACACAGATGGTGTGACAGTGACCAGTTAGTGTTTTAAGGTCTTTTTGCTTTGACTGAGAAAATCCTCAGTTAGCTTGGGATCAGGTCCTTTTAGCATGAGTTTGCTATGCCTCACACCAGAAGATTTGTTCCAGTGCTGCAGGTGATTGGTTTAGAGGCAATCTTTGACTGCACACTTGGCTGTAGGTGGATCACTGACTACTATGGGTGCAAGCAGATATAGTTTACCATATACTTCATTTTTATGCAAAAAGTTCTCCCAAATTTAAATTTTTTATCCCCCTTAGAACTTATCAAGGGTAACGTTCCTGGTTTAGTATTAATTAAAATAATTTAGTCAAAGTAAAATATTAGTTAATTTTTAATCCTAATAATGCAGGCAGATTATATGTCTCTACTATCAAAGATTTGTAGAAAATTAACGATTCTACTTTCAAGAGTTGTATATTAGATATACATCACACACACACACATACATACACACACACAATATATATATATATATATATATATATATATATATATTATATATATATATATATATATATATAACATATATATATATATATATATATATATATATATATTTATATATATATATATATATATATATATATATTTATATATATTATATATATATAACATTAAGATTTGTTGTTATTTTACACTTATACTGAGCTCCATTTTCAAAGAATAAATTTTAAATTCCATTGCATTCTTTTATGTTCAAGCTATTTACTTTTTTAAATCCAAAACCGTTTGTTATTTTGATTTTAGAAGTTATCCAGCCAAGGTGGTGGGGTGAGTTATACCTACCAAGTTTTCAAAGCAACTTTTTCTAACTACGTAATTCATGAGGGCTTTTTGAGGACATTATAATACCCTTATATCTGTCTTTATCCTATTAACACTTTTTAATCTGAAAATAGTTTAAAAAAATATTAATATAGTTGCTATTATTAATAAAATCATTCTAGCTTTTAACAACCTATTTCTTCTCATTTATTTGGTTAAGGCCTATGCCTACATCTTGTTAATGCTGTTATGCTTAAGCAGTAACATTGTAGAAACATTTGTTTTACATTTTTGTAGAAAAAGCCATTAATTTAACCCTTAAATAATAAGTTGCTTGCAATTTTTTCATGTACATAGAAGTTGATAATCACCATTATTATATTGTAACTAATAATAATTTTCTTCTTCACCATTTCCTGCTTTCGTTCGCTGCCCGGGTTATGCTCTCTGTTTTAATGAATATAATTTGTTGTAAAAAGATTTTGTCGACTGTAAGTAATACTTAGAGGATAGTAGATGCAATCCACTTGAGGTTGTTCCCGCAGGGTAAATACCCTGATAGACCAAAAGGCCCTAAAACTAGTATTTATTGATCCTTTGTCCTAAGATTAGTTATTTAGCAGTAGTTCTCTGCTCTGGGCAAGAGTTATAATAATAACTTATGATTTACACTAGACTTCGTCCGAGGACTTCCTTTATTGCTTGCTCCTTCTACCATTCCTTATGATATTGTTTTTAGTATTTTTTATTAGACAGTTAACCAGCAAGTTCTAACCTATTCTTTTTACTTTTCCTCATTTCTACTGTAGGTATAAAGTAAATCTGGAACCAGGATTTCACATAGATTATCCTTTTCAGGCGTTTTAAAGCCTCCTAAGTGGTTTTCAAAAAGTCTGTGTGTATGTGTTGGTTATCATCGTATATCCCAGTGTATTGATGCTAGAGAGTTGAAACTTGGTACAAAAATTCATCTTTAATTTGTTTTGTTGTCAGTCAACAGCAATAATGAATAAGCAAAAATGTATAAAACCCAAAAAAAATTTATTCGTCGGTTTGAAATTTGACACGCATGTAGGCATTTATAAGGCCGACATATTAGCATTAGTTCAATTTTTATCCAATGACAGTTTCTTAAAAAAAAAATATTATATCCCTTTAAGTTATAAATAAGTATACTGAGTTTAATAAAAGAGGAAGAAGTCTCTCCTCAAAAATATATTTCTTTATAGCAAAGCGCTTTCAACCTAACAAGAGGTCATCATCAGTGCTAGCCGTTGAATAAAGAGATGAGTCTTACAGATCAGATGACAAAGATAGACTCAACTCTTTTATACTGAGTTGTGTTTCAATACAGCAAGTATATCTAAGACTTGTGTTGGATTATAAAAGTTAAGCAGCATCGTGCGGGGTCAATACCTGGATGGGTGACCGATAATAATAAAACAAATGTATTCACTATCTGAGGACGAGTGTAGTGAGTCTGAAGACGTGCTGCGGTACATTTGGTAATTTTTATATTGTGAGGACGAGCAAAGCAAATTTAATGTGGCGAAGAAAAGTTCTGAGGTACCCTTCTTTGTACACTCAATTTTATTACATGAGATTTTTAATTTATTTTAATATTTTATTGATCTCTTTTTTCCATTATTTTTGACTAATTAATATAGTAAGATTAAAAAAATTGGTTACAGGGTACCTCAAAATTGTTGCTTACTACACTGGATTAAGCTCATCCTCACTACTTGCTTTGCTCGTCCTCACAATATAAAAATCACCAAATGTACAGCAGCACATCTTCGGACTCGCTATGATTGTCCTCAGACAGTAAATACATTATTCCAGCTGTCACCCATCCACTGACCTTACTAGATGCTGCTTCACTTTTATTCTCCAAAACATTTGTAGATATAATATAATTGTGCGAGAGACACCTAGGAAATGTAACAAGCAAGATGTAATGCTTCATCTGGGAACTGTTCCATCATTCGACATTCGTCATCATTAATGGCTCGACATAATGTCATGTCCCACTCTGTTTCGTTACGTCTAACTCATCAGGGTGCCGACAGAGCCTGAACATGAATTAGACATAACGAAACAAAATGGGACATGACATTATGTCGAGCCATTAATGATGAAGAATGTAGAATGATAGAACAGTTCCCAGATGTAGCATTGCATTTTGCTTGTTACATTTCCTAGGTGTCTCTCGCACAATTATATTGTGTCAACTATTCATGTTTTGCCAAACTCAGTAGTATCAGATTAATGACGTCATAAAAAAAGTATTTTCCAGATAGCACAGTTAGACTTAATTTTTCAACACTCTTGCATAAATACCTTGGGACGATAACAGACACAAACACATAAAAAATTTGTCTGTCTGCAATAACAGACAGACAACTTTGTAAAAACCTCTTAGGAGGTCTTAATAACTCCAGAAACGCTACAATTTCGATGAAATCCTAGTTTCGGATTTATTTGCAAACACAATTCTTTTCCTATATACCTACGGTATAAACGAGGAACAGTAAAATTGACTTAATATTGTCAATTCTAATATTTTAACTGATCAGTTAGCATGAGTTAGCCACGGCTGACTAGACTTAGGTATTTTTCTTAAATATGTAAATATTTATATGTTTTTTTTTCTTTTTGTCTAATAAATGGTTATTCTATTAAAATAAATAAATGTAACATTAGTACTTTTGTTGGATGGATCATTCAAAATATTTTAAATTTAAATAATTTATTTATAAACAAGCAGAATCAATCACCTCCCACACATCCATTATCCTAGCAAACGTAATTGCTGGTAAAAAAAAGTAAAGTCTTGATCAATTAACTGTCTTAGCTTATGACTTCTTCTTAATTATTTAATGAAGAGTTATATTGGTCTATCTCATTAGTAAATTACAAAGGCAGTGAAAAGATCTAAACTGCTACCAATTATTGGAATTAATAATATTAAATTTTACAGATGAAAATAAATTAAACAGTCTAATAATCAATTTTTCAATTAAAAAATATATTATTTTAAAAAACTTTTACTTAAAATTTATATTACGTATTTATTTATTTATGCTAGAAACTCAAATTTGAAACTTTAGTAAAGTGCTAACTAATAACTTTAAACTTAACTTATAATTGTTAGCTTCTAGTTTGTAGTTTTACCAGCAAATGATTAATTGTGTTTAATTAAAATGTTAGATGCCAGAAAAGGATTCTGCTGGCAACCCCATACCACCCTGGAAGAGACAGATGTTGGCAAAGAAAGCTGCCGAGAAAGCGAGAAAAGAAATGGAAGAGCAGTTGGCTCGGGAAGCTGAGGAGAAGCGGCTGCAGGCTATACCAGCATGGAAGAGACATTTAATGGCTTCTAAGAAACAAGATGACAAGTAACAATCATTTTTAGTATTCTTCAAATTTACACTCTTTTGACTTAAGAGAACCTTAAATACATCCAAAAACTCCAGAAAAAATCCAAAAAGCTCAAAAAAATAAATAAACATATTAATATATAAATAAAATAAAAAATTAAAATTAACTAAAATATACAGAATAATATATTACTTTTATTATATATAGAATTATAGAATAAAACAAATACTTTTCACAAATACTTTTCCTATATACCTATGGTATAAATGAGGAAAAGTGAAAAACAATAATTTACAATAAAGGAAGAACTAAATAAATTATAATATGCAAGCCTCTATATCAAACTTTATTCTTCTTTAAGTTAACTTAAAAGAAACCATAGAGTAGCATTTAGAGAGTCGATAGAGTGGTGTATCAGTATTCTTCCTTATCTTAAATTAGCATTATAGACATAGCTTAATATTTTTTTTTCGTATTAGAACCAGTTTAAAAATAAGTAATATTAAGGATTGTAACAAGGCACCACTTATCAAGGTGAAAGCATAAAGGAAACTTTAATGGTAAAGAAAAAACCCCTTTAAAAAAGGTTTAGACGTTTTTCTTTGATTGCTATATCCCTCGCGCTATATCTTTCTACATGACTAAAACAGCTGTTTTAATAGAAGCAGCAGGTGTCTAACTTCAGAAAAAATACCTATAGGTACTTGGGTGACGTCACAGGATAACCATAGTACAACCCCCCCCCCCCCAGTGGGCGTTCTAAACACACGTGTCCTAATCCATTAAAAATAGTCAATAATTAATCAGATTAGGCAATTCAGAATTTCAACTATAAAGAAATCCTTTTTTTTTATTAAGCTGTCTGGTCTAAAATTGCTGTTGCCAGGGCTAGAATAATTTCATCATGTAAGAAAAGAAAAAGTTTTCTATTATTCCACATACTCAAGCAATAATGATAATATCCTATATCTTTTAATTTTCGAAACCATTTTCAGAAATCTAATGACATTAGAAGCTTTATATAGACCGGAATAATTTGTGCGCCAATTTTGGTGCAATTCCTGTAATTGTAGTTTAGAGAATAAAATATAAGTTTTGTGTAATAAAGATTGAGATATAAGGTGTCACAAAGCCATATCAAGTGACCATAATCAAATAAAAACAAGATAGGATAACAGGTTTGATAATCCAGGTCAATTCATAAAATCAATACCAATTATACAGGAAAATAAAAAAGTTGATTTTGTATCAAAGTGTTCTTTCTCATAATGCAGTAAATTCTTAAGAGCTCCAACTCAGTAATGGAGTGCTACATTACTATAAACTTTAACTAAGGTTATGACTTGATAATGTATTAAGTTTATTTTTTAGACATTTTATTTTCTTGATATATTCAGTTAGAATCCATAAGAAGCTTTACCAGTCCTACCAAGACATTGAAAGTTTGCAAAAAGTAATATAAAATCAGTTTTAAATAACACTTTGTAATTTTTTGTAGAATATCTCCAACACCTGTTGCGGTAGTAACAGCTGTGATTGAAGAAAAAAGAAACGTAGTTGTCGAAGTTGAAGTGACGAAAACAGAAGAAATCATCGTACCAGAAAACAAAGAAAATAATCAACCAGACGTTGTCAAAAACACTGAAGTAAATAATAAGACTGAAGATGAAAGAGCTCAGATTATACCTTGGAGGGCACAACTTAGAAAAACTAATAGTACACTTAATCTGCTCGAATAGTATTACTTGAAGTAGATTAGATGGTTTTTAGGAATGAATTAGTCTCCGAGCTTATAAAACCCAGTTACAGTTGTTAACAATCCACAGAATTGCTTGTCCTTGTTTAAGAAGACTTGTCAAGTAGATTGTCAGAAGATTTGTCAAGTACTGTGTACAGTTGTGAAAGCATTTGGTCTCGTGAAAGGTTATAAGGGTCTTATAGAACTTCACTTGCATTTATAGTTTGCAAGATATATTTTTATTCCCATAGCTATGATTCAACTGGAGCTGTTGTTCTGTAAGATTTTTTGTTTTTAGTTAAAATATGTTAGATAAAAAAGGATTAATTAATAAATTTTCTCAAGAAATTATTTTTGATGAGGCAGGCCTGTAGCAAGGGAACTATGAAAAAAATGTTGCCTCCTCCGAAGAAATAGGTTTGAATGAAAGTCTTTTCAGTTGCATGTAATAGTAAGTCCCATAAAGTGCATGAAACATTGCCCCATTTGTGATTAGTTCCCCCTTACAAGTTTTGGCTGGCTACTGGCCTGTGGTGAGATAAATGAATTCTTAATTCAAAGAAAAGCAGGGATACTATTACGCTAATAACATAAATTAGTAAAATTTATAACATGCTTAAAAAGTCAAAGATTGGGTGAGGCCCACAGCTTTCGTGGGTTATTTTTCAATGTTAGGATAGAAGAGATCTAAAGAAATATTGATGCATATGATTTTTTCATCCTCTTTGACTTCAAGCTTAGTTTTTTTTAGCAATTCAAGTTTTTTTTTCAATCATTAAAATGATTTAAACTGATTATTTATTTTGAAAGCAACTACCATTAAGGTGTATGTATTTATAAACCAGTGGTTTTATAAGCTCATTTGAGTTAGTGATAATTAAAGTGGAAGTATTTACTAGTCTTTCAAAAATCTGCTCAAATTTATATAAAAAAATATATATTCATTTGGCAAAATTTAATGAATTGCATAACAAATTATTTCAATACAAATTTTTAAAGAATAAATGATTTTTCTCTATTGCATCAAAACTACTCTTAATTTATTATTAGTTGCATTTAATATTAGCAAAACATACTGATGATATTATAAAAGTGTTTGCCTTTTAGTTGTGGGTCTAGTGTTTTATTCATATCATTTGGGCCCTAACCAAAGATTATACCTGGTACTAACATTACTTCATTTTGTATAATACAATTTTTCGAGTGAATTATTTTACTCTCCTGTCGTAATTAAGACAATTTTGTTTGCCACTAAAATTGTGTGGTTATTTGATTAAATTTAATTAAAGTTACTAACATGCCTCGACGACTAATATTTCTACATTGTTTGACCAAATTTTATGAAACAATTTTTTTAAAGATTTGACTAAACAATTATGCATTTTAAGTATTATGATTTTTAAGTGAACTAGTGTTGCTCATAGATAAATATAACACATTGGTGCATTGACTATAACTAGTTACAAATAAAAATATGAACTGTAACCTGTTGTAATGAGTAATGTCTCTACTTATTGTCAGTTTACCAATATAATGAAATCAATTTTGACACAATACTCAACTGATGTCAAGCGAAATTTGGAATTAATTGTACTATACACTAAGCTTTATATTTTAACTCCTTAATTCTCCTCTAAGAATAAATACGATTGAACAAATAATTGACACATTAGTGAACTTCTAAAATATAAATATTTATTTCATCAAATAAAATTAATTATGATTAAAAACTATAGAAAAATAAAATAATGCCTTAATACCAGTTTTAAGTCCTAAAAAGTTTTAATGCCTTAAAATTAATAAATTCCAATTATTTTGAATAAAATTAATTTTGTTTATAAGTCAATTAATATAGTAAGACGATATTGTATTTTTGTAAATATTCATTTTTATAATTAATGAATTATTTTATGAGATATACTTAGGGAAACAATTTTTCTTTCTTGACTGGTGTAAGCACTATTGTTATAGTTTTGTTTTTGAGGCATCCCTCAAAAAGTCAGTAAGGAAAGCAATTGTATTGGTGTATGATGCTTCCCTTAAGTGGTGGAGTCAGAATACACCAATAATAGACTACCGCATTTATTTTTGGTAGAGTGCCAACTGATTAATACTAAAACTATTATAGCTTTGTGTGTTTTTAATTTTGGTTTATAAAATGTGGAATAGCTTAATTAATATGATAAAAAAATATTTCAATAAAATAATATAATAAACTTGAAGATTTCTAATTTTAAACATTAGTTGAAAATAATTGTTTTTACTATTTCATTTTTGTATTAAATACATAAAAAATCAAACATATTTAAATGTTTAAACTAAGCAACTGAATGCTTTTGAGAATAACTTTAAAAAAGGTCAAGATTTTTCTTAGATCTAATAGTAGAGGTTTGATTTGATCCCATTACTTGTTTCCACCCTTTTTTTATTATGATGTAAAAATATTTTTTATCTTTAATTTTTTTGTAAATATTTTTTCCTAGCCGTATGAATTTAAATATTTTTATATATTACCATTAATTTTATTTTAATTATTTTATGAGTTAAAATATTGTAAATTATACTTTTGTTTGGTACTGATTCATTTTAAAAGTCAAATTTTATTGATTAAATTTTGGGGAAATCAATTTAATTGTTAAATTTAAAAAGGTAAGAAAGAATTTGGTTTTGGACTCTCTATATAAAAGAAAGGTTTGAAAATATTTTTTGTCAAATGTAGTTTATTGGTTTTAGTTTCGGGAACCACCCGGATTAGTCTTAGGTAACAAGAAACTAAAACTTGGTATATTAAGTTATTTTACCCAGCATTAAATAGTAAACATATTTTTTGTAACTCCAAAAATTCAAAGATATCTTGTAAAGTAATAATTTATTTAAAAAAAGTCCCCCAATTTAATTGTTACTATGAATATTTATGAATGTAAAAGAAATAAATAATATTGTATTTACTTTTAAACTCTTTTGAATGTTATATAAAAATATTTACTATGTAAATTGTTAAATAAATTAAAGTTTTTATTTATCCTTATCTGTTATGCTTACTAATAAGTGTTTGTGAAGAAAAAACAAGAGGTCTTCCTCCTAATTGCCGCTACACGGCATCGCAGCTATGGAGCTTCGCGGTCACATGGTTGTTGTGTTTTATCAGTTTGTCACATTACTGGTTTATACTAATTACTGGTTCGTCGTTTGTAGTCGTTTTCCTTGCTGATCGGATGTTATTGTTTAGTCTACCATCTTTACTTAGGTTATATGAGCAGTGGGTTAATGGATCCATTCTAGGCTAAAAATTCGCCTATAATCTTTGTCTAGGGTAGGAGAGCAAGAGATCCCCTTCTGCTCTCTTGACTTAAAAACTATAATATTAAGACTCGCAAAACCTGTTTCTTCCTCTTTAGCAACCTAAAGAAAATTCACTAAAAGTAATGCACAGTCTAGGGCTATAAAACTCGAGATTAGTTTCCCTTGCTTTAAGTAGTCATTCATTGGTCTTGCTACACTCAGCTCAGAATATGAACATTACCTACACTCAGCTAGTACTACTCTATGCTTTTAGAATCCACCCCCAACTACCAGGAGGTTGAATAACCAATTATTTCATTGGCAATCATCTTCCTATTTACTTAACCATTCAATACTAAGTTCCTGGTAGTATTGAATTTAAGCTCTTGGTAGTTTTGATTATTTGTTATTTAAAATTCAGAAGTTATCATACTAGAAACACTCTCTGTTTTTTTTATTGCTATTCTAGGAAAATAATAGGAATCAGATTAAGTTAAGCTTGACTTAGAGTGGTAAATATTAATTTATAGTATAGCTAGTATAGGAGGCAATAGCTCCATTCAGGCGAAGCAAAGGTGATATATTTTAGTGTACCAAATATTGGGTATTCATAATGGATAAAATAAGTTATGTATGTCAAAGGATAGCTCTTGTACCATTCTGTATAAAAATATTTAAATTTATATTATATATATATATATAATATATTTATATATATATATATATAATATATATATATATATATATATATATATATATATATATATATATATATATATATATATATATATAATATATATATATATATATATATATATATATATATATATATATATATAATATATAAATTTACATTAAAATTACTTCAAATACTTTAACTATCCTGGAAGTACCCGTTCAGCAAAATTGATCTCATTCTGCAAAATACTCTGGGGGCGGCAGATGGTGTACGAATAAATTTAAATTTGTAGGGATGTGTTTTTAGGTGTATTTTATTAATAATACAAAGATTCAATGCTTTAGCTTCCTTGGAAGTACCCATTCTGTAAAATAGATCTCATTCTGAAAAATACTCTGGGGGCGGCAGATGGTGTACGAATAAGTTGAAATTTGTAGGGATGTGTTTTTAGGTGTATTTTATTAATAATACAAAGATTCAATGCTTTAGCTTCCTTGGAAGTACCCATTCTGCAAAATACTCTGGGGGGGGCAGATGGTGTACAAATAAGTTTAAATTTGTAGGGATGTGTGTTTAGGTGTATTTTATTAATTATACTAACTAAATTTAACGCTTTAGCTCCTTGGAAGTACCTGTTCAGCAAAATAGATCTCATTCTGCAAAATATTCTGGGGGTGGCAGATGGTGTACAAATGAGTTGAAATTTGTAGGGATGTGTTTTAAGGCGTATTTTATTATTTTTACAATGTTTCAACGCTTTAGCTTCCTTGGAAGTACCCGTTCTGCAAAATAGATCTCATTCTGCAAAATATTTTGCAGAAAACCTTGTTCTGCAGATTAGGGTTGCCCAAAAATTACACCAAATAAGAAAATATTAATACAGAACAAAAAGAGGTAAGTGGCTGAGGTTGAGGAAGACAACTGATGGAAACACTCGGAAGAAATTGACAAGAAACAACATAAATAAACGGAACGAAGATCAGTAACCAGTATGTCACTCCGCAAGATAAAGCTTAATATAAAGTATAATGTAAAAAATGATCAGTACAAAAGACCCATAGAAAAAGACCTAAAATTGCTTTGTACTCTGACCAACAAAAAAAGGATCTTTAAGCGACAAATAGCATAAAAAATATGGGAAAGCATGGAATAGACCATTTCGAAAATGGTCTCCATATTCAGTAAATTGATTTTTGAAGTACATATTTACCATTATTACCCAAATGTGGTAATTTCATTGTTTTAACTGAACACTTTTAATAGTTCAGTTAGAGCACATCTTAATATTGCTTATTTAGGAAACTACAAAGTTTTCAAGTACATAGCTGAATCCTAAGAAATAGATAGCAATATCACTATATTCCGGTAATTTGTATCAAGCTATTGTTATTATCGATTTTAGATCATAACTCCAAGAATGAAATATCTTGAACAAAAATCTATAATACATGTGAAACATTATTCCACATATCTCATGTTGAGGACTGAAAAACTCAAGGGATTCGGACTTTTTAGAGGCTGGTTGAAGTTTTTTTCTTTGGTAATTGATTAAAGGTAAAAATAATGAAGAGCTTCCCTCAGCAAAACATTGATTTATTTAACATTTATGGACTAAAACCCTTTGACAAAATGTAATTACACGTCAAAAAATATATACATGCATAGATACATAAACATAAGTTACACATTTTAAAATATTTATAACTCAATACAAAGACAGTACATAGAATTATTAGTTAAATTAGAAAAACAGGCCTTCGTCCTCTTAACCGTGGACCACGCGCCCTAACAATTGATTTGTGTAAGTTTTTTCTAAGTTTTAACTCCCTAGCATGAACACATTAGAATAAACAACTTTTATAAATCGATACCATAAACAACTTGGAAAAACTACTTAGGATGTCTTAAAAACGCCTGAAACTGATAATTCAGTTAAAATCCTGGTTTTGAATTTTTTGTGCAAACACAATAATTTTCCTATAAACTTGCAGTATATATGAGAAAAAGTAATAACATCTAACACATAAAATTGAATTTATCAATAGAAAGAATCAATTCAACTAATGAAATTTAGTCATGGAAGTTAACATTGGCATTCATACAAGTGGTTATCTGAAGAGAAAACTTTATTGTGATTTTAAGTTGCTTCTGGATTATAATTATACTTTGCTGGAGTACATAACTTAAATTCTTCTTTGTGATAATTCTTTTTAATCTGAGGACTTTGTTCTTCCTTGTTCGTTTCTCCAAATTCTTCATGGGCCAGTTGGATAACAGTGTCAATATTCAAATTTGTAATCTTTAAATATTTACATAAAATCTTAGTATAAAGACCACCATCAATATCTTTTTTTCTTTCGTAAGCAAATTGATAATCAGAAGTAGCACATGCTTCAATATAACACACGTTAGTAATATCATATTCATAATTTGGAATATTACTATGATATAATTTATCATTGTCCTCTTTATCAGGACATTTCAAGCACATGTCTAAAATATTAACTAATAGAAATGGTTTTTTATCAATAATTTTACCAGTTATGTACTGCAGTGAAACACAGTCTTTTAAATTGTACTGACCACATGGAGGGCAGTCAACTGGTAAAAAGAATTTATTATTTGCAATTTCAAAACCATGTCCAGAGTAGAAAAACAAAATAAAAGATTCGGGTCGAATCAAATTTATAAATTTACAAACTTTAACGTAAAATTCCTTTAAATTTAAGTTTAATAAATTAAAAGTAGTAAAACCAATTTGGCGTAGGCATTCAGTCAAAAGTCTTACATCATAACGAGGTGCACTTAAGTTTGAAAAATTATCATAATCATAATTACCAACTATTAAAGCTAATTTATATGAAGGTTCAATTGGTACGGTAACATGTAAATAGCAAACATCACTCCATTTCTCACCAGCTGAATTCCTTAAAATGCACTTATATTTACCTTCATCTTCTTTTTGAGCATTTTTTATCTTTAATTTCTTACGATTAGCTAGTGGTGAAGTAATGATTTGGTCACCTTTAACCCATTCATATGTACCAATGAAATCATCATCAGGTTCAACATATAGACATAAATCATCACCTCCTTCACAAATAAGTTCTGGAGGAAGGTTAACAACAAAATTTGGTGGCTTTACCAAAACATTAACGTAGATAAGATTTGATTTTAAACTATGAGTAAATCCTTTTCCTACTTGCTCTGCCAAACAATAATACACTCCTTCATCTTCAAGACTTAAATCATTGATTTGTAAACTCGACTTAACTTGACCTTCCATAACTGTATCATTAAAATACCACTGGTATCTAATAATTGGGGTCCCTTCTACTAAAAACTCCATAACTATATCTCTTCCAACTGTTGCTGGTCCATAACAAGGTTGTTTGATAACAAAAATTTTAACTTGAATTTCAAGCAATGAAAATAAAGCTTCTAGTCCATTACCCAGCATGATATGACACAATATTTTCATAGTACAGTTTTTACTCATCAGCTCGTGCAAGAATGTCATAGGGTCTTTAGAATGTCGAACACGGTTTAATTGCTCTTTGGAAAGGACTCTTTTATCAAATGCTGCTTCAGCTAATTTTGTGCAAGTATTGGAATTTTTTAAGTGCTTATTAAAATTGTAAAACATTTTGGTATTTTTCTTAGAAAAGATTTCAATGGTCAGACTTAGATCATGATCACAAATTAAAGTATCGTTTAAATATTCCATTTTGCTCACAAATCGATTTCATAAAAGTTACATTTTATTTACAAAATATGATCGCGTGAAACTGCTCTTACACTTAAATATAAATGTAAATTATACTGTAAGTAAAAACAAGGAAAACATGACAAAATACCAGCAAACTTCGAAGGATCACCACTGCATTTTTAAAAATAGTCAGTAAAAATAAGTTATCCTTGTCCTCTAGAATTATATTACTGTAAAATTACAATTCACTATTAATAAACTATTAAACTTAATGAAAAATTAGCTCAAGATATAATTTTTAACACAATTTTCCTTGTTTACAATTTAAATTTGATAACAGGAAAAGAGGGTGGGATGTTCGAAAAATCATTGCTGACTCTCATTGCTGAAAAACAATCGTCATAAGTGCACTAAATCATATGTACAATAATTTGATACCTTTGAATTGTTCATTATAAGATATATTTTTAAAATAATATTATTATTCAAATTAAATTAGTTTTTTCATTAAAGTAATAGAACTTCTTCGAGGGATCAGTAATGTTTTAAAAAAGCCAATTGTCACCAATGAGTAAAAGAGTTAAGGAAAACAAGATGTTTATTTACTGATAAGATTATTTTGACCTTGTTCTTGATTGGTCAATTTTAACACGTCAGTCCTTCAATAAAAATAAAAATAATTTTACATTTTTTTAAATTCTGTAAAGCTTTTTAATAATATAATTTAATTTGTATTTGAATTGGGAAACTAGGTTGAAATTTTGTTTTAGCTCTGTTGGAAATATTGACTTTATTCAATCTGTAAACTTGTTTTTTTTCTGTTTTGAAGAATTTGTAAAATGGATTTTGAATCGAAATATAACACGAAAATACCAGGTATTGTTATCTTGTTCTATTACAGAAGTGAGATTTAAGAGTATTGGATGTATGCAAACAATGGAATCTTTTACTGTTATTTATTTATTTATTTATAAAATTTACGGATTGTTATTGTTAAATAGTTTTAATGATGATAAACTGTTGGGTTGTTGTCCCTTGTCTATAAGACTTGACAAAGAAGAATAGAATGACAAATAACTTTGTACTAAAGTGATGTTGAAATTCATACAGTAGGGGTCGGGGCGGGGGGACACAGAGATCTAACTCCCTGGTTTTGGTAAGCATCTGATTAGATTAGATGCATTAGATTAGATGCAATTAGATGCAAATTAGATGCTTAACCTAAAACCAGTTAGGTGGTTCCGAAAAAAACAGGGATTAGTTGCATCAACTACCGCACCTAGCGCTAGTTTTCACTTTGTGCGCTTATCACTATTGTTATCAGTTTTAAATCGATACTTCTATTTGTGTTTATAAAAAATGTAAACAAGACAATTTTTATCTTATTCATTGACTTTTTTTTATTTTTTAGTTGTTTATAAAAAAATGTTTTAGAAAATAGAATAACGCGTGTTACGAAAGTTGTTTTATAATGAGAGAACGTAGACGTAAATTAAATTTATAATTTCCCGGTTTGATGTTTGTTTATTTCTACAAATCATGGTTATTACGATATCAGGTCTACTTAAAATTAACACAGCGTTTATATTTTTATAACATTTTATGAAAATTATACCTTTAAAATAATTAATACAATTTTTAACATTGTTAAAGACCCTTTTAAATAATTTTAATCTTAGAATTGAAGAAATAATTATTTTATATATAGCGTACATGGTGAACCGACCTGCCACTAGCGGAGAAAGGGTGAACTTAGGGCAGGTCCATCTAAAGCAGCTTATTTCGGGGGAGTTAGACCACTGTGTCCCGCGCCCCCACCCCTACTGTATGAATGTCTACATCACTTTACTATGTACACACAAAGTATCATATCTGTAGGTCTTATTGTAGGGAATTGAGTAAACTAGTATTGTAGTATAACATATTTAATGTTGTTTAAACTATGCAGAAAGAATCCAGTTACATACACTAGATCAAGAAAGATAAAATCTAGTCCACTCTGTTGATACATTATAAGAACCTTATGAGGCGATAGTATTTTAAGTTTAACCGATTATTTTGTTTCTAGTTATATTTAATGATTCTTTGTTAGTTCTTAGTGCGGATGTGATCAAGGATAGATAAGAAACAAAAATAGTATTTAGGAGGGTATCAGACCTCTAAAATCCAATAAGAGGGAATTGATATTTTAGTATTATTTCAGTTCTAAAATTAAGAGTTGGCCTTATTAATTACACCGAAACTCAGTAATGTAAATAATTATATAATCGTGTGTATAATATAATTGTGGTTAAAATTAATAACCACAATAATTCTATAGGTACAATTACTATCACAATAACCTTACAATTTTTTCAGCTGTAAAGAGGTTAATGCGCGAAGCATGTGAGCTACACGAGCCTACGGAAGATTACAGTGCAGCTCCTCTTCAAGAGAATCTTTTTGAATGGCATTTCACAGTGAAGGGAGCAGATGCTACAGAGTTTGAAGGGGGAGTTTATCATGGTAGAATTGTATTTCCAAATGAGTATCCTATGAAACCACCCAACATAATACTTCTTACTGTAAGCGTTCTATACTTAATTTTACTTTCTAAAGTACCAAAAATAGTGACAGGAATAATAATTGTTTTGTTCTCAGCAGAAAATTATTTATCCTCCATAACAGACAAAATTAACCTTTTTTTAGTTCCCTTTTAAAGATGTGATGATGTATAAAAATTGACATTTACTTTATTTTTCTTTAAAATTTTCTTAACTAACAATTTTTATAGAGTTCATCTTTAAATTTAAACTCTGTAAAACTTGTTAGTTCCAAATATAAACATGGTATTGATAAGGATATCCTGCTTAATGGGTCGAGAAATCCTGTTCTGACTAAAGGTTGTATAAGCAAGTGAATGGTAGAATGAAAAATGGGTATTGTAGACAAAATCTATACTTTTACGTCACTATTTTACGTTTTATATTTTGACGTCACTAGACAATGTACAGACATTGTAATGGTGGGAATAAGAATTATTATTATTATTATTATTATTATTAAGTGCAACAGTATGTTGCTCTGCTTTACATTATTTTTGTATACATTTAAACAAAATTTTGGTTATTTTAATTACTTTTATTAATCATTATTATCATGAATGACTTATTCCCACATGCCTCTAAATTATTGTATTTCTTTTGCTTGATGTTTTTTTTCTGTGAGCTTCTTCTTTTTTTCTTAATCTGAAATAGGAAAACTGTTGATATAATGCTGAGATGTAACTATGCCAAGCATTAGTTAAATAATAGGTACTTCTTTAGATAGTTACTCCCCAGATGGTTACTCCCAAAAGGGAGTAACCAGGATTTGATGTAGATATGCTCCCTAATAACAAAGTAAGAAAAGGAGAGGTTGAAGGGAAAAATGTTTATTAAAAACAAAGAAAAGGGAAAGTTAATAGGAGAGGGATCCTCTAAAAGTGGTCCTTTTGCCATATAAATACTCATGGAGCGACAGTAGAGACAAAGTATTGAATATAACGAATTTAATATAAAAAATTGAGATATTCAACCTTTAATGGGACAGGATTTGATAATGCATGGACACATGAGGGACACCTTTTCTATAAAAGGAATATTGGAAAAAACGTATAGCAATAAAATAAATAAGTAGTAAAATTATTAATAAATAGGTAAATATTTATAGAATTAGAAATAATAATTATAGAATAATAAAGTGATAAATAATAACAAATAATGTGTAAGTAATATAGAAGAGTTAAAGTAAAAATATAAAATAAAACACTAAAACCTAAAACTAAGAGCAATAAAAAGACAACAGAGAAGCATATTTGATAAAGCACAATAAAATAGAGTTTACAGAAACATACAAGTAAAGGCATTCTAATTGTTTACTTACTGAAAACACTTGTATAGTTATGATATCAATATCAATTTGATTTTACTTGAGAAAACGCCACAATGAGATTTCCATGGTCAAATAAAAATGAACTGTGATTATTTTTACATAGATTAAAGATATTAATAGATTTAAGTATTTGTTAAAAATTAAATGAAATGTCAAACTAAAATGACAAATGACATTAAAAATTGTAAATGTGGAAAAAAATACATAACTTGGTACAAACTAACTATAGAGCATGAGATGAGCATGAATATATGGTACAAGATAGCGATGTACAGAAGTAACTATCTGAAAAAGATTACTCCTTTCATAGCGGTGGGGAGTAACCATCTGAAAGAAGGTTACTCAGAGACTTCTTTAATGGTTACTCCCCTCATAGCGTTTTGGGGTAAACCATCTGAAGAAGGTTACTCAGAGACCTCTTAAATGTTACTCCCCTCATAGCGTTGTTGGGGAGTAACCATCTGAAGAAGGTTACTCAGAGACCTTATTTAAATGGTTACTCCTTAGTTAAGATGCCATATCTTTGTCTTTCCCTATTCTAACCCCAACAAAAGCCCCAATACTTTTCTACATCCCCGGGTAAGAGCGTACAATAAGGTAAAATATATATAGATTAGTAATAAAATCAAAAAAACTAAGGGAGTAACCAAAAAAGGGAGTAACCAGTCTGATCTGTCAAGGGGAGTAACAATCTAAAGAAGGTCACATAAATAAAAAAAGCAGTATAGTACTCCCCAAAAAGGGAGTAACTATCTAAAGAAGTGCCAAATATTAAACATTGCTAATGTTAAGCAGCATCAAGAGAGGCCAGTACCTGAATAGGTGACTGCTGGGAATAAAAATTATGTTTTCACTTTCTGAGGGTGACCAAAGGAAGTTAAGAATACAAAGCTGTTTTCTTGGCATTGGAGTATTTTGTGCCTGATTTTTTTACTATTTTTTAAATTATTTTGTTTGTTTTCAGCCTAATGGAAGGTTTGAAGTAAATAAGAAGATATGTTTAAGTATATCTGGTCACCACCCTGAGACATGGCAACCTTCATGGTCTATACGGACAGCTTTGTTAGCTTTAATAGCGTTCATGCCTTCAGAAGCAAAGGGAACAATAGCCTCTTTGGATTACACACCTCAAGAGAGAAAAGCATTGGCTAGAAAGTAAAAAAAATATTTTACTATTCTAATCATAACTAATCATCAATAGTAGTGTTATTATGATTTTCTGAATTGTCGTACAAATTATTGTAGGGTGGATGTTTTGACTTAGAAATATCCTGATTGTTGTACAAGTTATTGTAGGATGTGTATATTGACAAAAGAATATCCTATTGTGTACAAGTTATTGTGTATATTGACAAAAGAATATCCTATTTGTGTACAAGTTATTGTAGGATGTTTATATTGACAAAAGAATATCCTATTTGTGTACAAGTTATTGTAGGATGTGTATATTGGATTGTGTAAAGTTAGTAGGATGTGACAAAAGAATATCCTATTTGTTGTACAAGTTATTGTAGGATGTGTATATTGAGAAAATAATATCCTATTTGTGTACAAGTTATTGTAGGATGTGTATATTGACAAAAGAATATCC
Source organism: Microvelia longipes (assembly GCA_018340805.1). Lineage (NCBI taxonomy): Eukaryota > Metazoa > Arthropoda > Insecta > Hemiptera > Veliidae > Microvelia > Microvelia longipes. The sequence goes on from JACMZG010001914.1 coordinate 12,772,976, forward strand.
TATTTGTTGTACAAGTTATTGTAGATGTGTATTGAGAAAATAATATCCTATTTGTACAAGTTATTGTAGGATGTGTGTATTGACAAAGGAATATCCTGTTTGTTGTACAAGTTATTTTAGGCTGTATTGAGAAGGGAATATCCTGTTATGTCAATGTTCTTTTGATAATACACTGGAAACTGATATGATAAAAATCGTTACCATGATTGTGTTGAGACCAATATTATTCCTCAAATAATAGTAAGTATTAGGAATTTTTGTAGCACCATAAACCTAAATTATATTATTGCTTAGTGTTACCAACCAATTTTATGATCATACTTGATTTAATTTTAAGTTATCAGTTGGTTTCTACCAAGAGCTTTATAAGAAATTTGTTGTGTAATTTGCAATATTTAACATTGATGTTATCATGAGTTGAATGTGCACAGGTCACAACAGTGGAAGTGTCCAGAGTGCGGCCCTATAGTTGAACTACTTGGTAAAAATATATCTAATATATCTCAGGCTGAATCTCAAATGATCAAATCTGTCACTTTTAAGGTACTTCTACTTACTTTGATAATAAAGGCTTAAAATTAAACATTTTCAAAAACTTTTTTCTGTAGGATTATTCTATTTTTGTTATTGGCTTTAAAGAACTTTCGTTAAAGAAATACAAAGACTGTTGGTAAAGTATATCACATGTTTTTTTAAGGTTTTGATACATATACTGACAAAAGTTTATTGCCTTAAATGTAACATAAAATTACGATTGCTATGATTCTATTCGAAAACTTATTGTAATTATTCTTAAACTAGCAATAAAAAAACTCATTACTTGCAAAAATACACAAAATGGAGTAGTGCACTCATAAAATTTTAATTAGCCGCTTGTTTTAAGTAATTTAAACTAACCTAGTATTTACAGAATCACTTAAAACTATTTTGGATGTAAGGAAATATATTATTTACACAAATTATAAATATTTTATGGTAAAAAGCAGAGTGCTAAAAACAATATCAAGTACCATACATAGTTTGTTTACATTTACTAGAGTTAAATAAGATGGCTGCTCCCAGATGAGAATTAGAGTCACTCTGGTAAACAAAATATTAACTACATGAAATCGTGATTGTTTCCCTTCTTGGTTTTATATAATTTTACCCTAGACTTGGATAACCACATTATTCTGTGGTTTAGCGCAGCAAGACTGAAGTAATACCACCTTAGGCTTTAGATAATCACGACAGCTGTGATTACCGATGTATCCTGTACCTGATTTTTTTATATTTTCATGCAGTCATAAAATCTAAGAATTTACTCCATGGTTTCTTATTTTATTTTGTTTACTTTCATGTGGTGATAAAATCTTAAATATTACTTTAAGTTCGGGTAAGGACTATTGTTCTCTCCCAATCCTTCACCAGCATTCCTCACTCCATTGTGGTATTAGTATTTGTGATAAATTATTTTGACTGATTTTCCAGCCTGAAGTCCAACCTGCTAAATCTAGTTCATCTCAAGAAACAGGGGATTCCACTCAACCCTCCACAGAGGCAATGCCTACAACACCTCTCTCAACAACAATACCCAACACGACATCAGACACTCCGTTAACCTACTCTGGTTTCTTTTTTGAACAAAGAACAGCTGACTGTTTAATAGCTCTAATCGTACTTGTGCTATCCTTTTTAATTTATCGAAGATTCTTTTAAGAAAGTCATTTTGATATAAATAGAACCAAAGATTTTATAAAAATAAATTTAACTTAAATTCTTTCTATTATATTGTCCTGATTTATTATTATATAAATATGAGGTCTAAAAGTTCCCGATGATATCAACATAAAAATTTTTAATAAAAAGTGTTATTGATGTTTCCCCAACCTTTTGAATTCTTGTGTGTGCTAAGTAATGTTTACTTTACAATCTAAACAAATTGCTTTATATTTTTATAGAAAATAAAATACACCTTCGATTTCAGGTTGTGAGATTATGATTAAATAATGCTGCTGTTACAATTTCGAAACACTTGCCATTTTAATGGTATTACTGCATTTATAGTAGGGTTTTGTCTCATATTTAATATGAGGTAGAAGTTACCTTATTGTATTATTTAAATTAAAAAATTACATTATGTATGTAAGAAGTTCTCAAAAGCAGATTTTTCTAGCAATATATTGGAAGGGGGCCTGAACTTCTGATATGCCATCTTAGAAGAGAAAAAATAATCTTATTTAATACAATTTGGAGAACTCCAACTATGTTTTAGTCTTTTATGATTCCTCAACATGTTTCTTCACGTCAAGAAACAATTTTTGAAAACATACAAAGAGATTTTTATAGATAGTTGTGGTTTCATTCTGTGAAACCTCCTAGGTAAAAAATAATTTTTAAGGGTAATTTGTTGGATCAATAGATAGCCAATTTAGCCAAGCTAGCGTCTAAAATTAGTTTTACCAGCTACTAGTGGAATCTGCCAGTATTTGCTAGTTTTACAAACACAATGAACACTAAAATACCAATCTAATAAACTGATACCAGGCTCAATGCTGAGGCTAGGCTATAAGTTTAATTTTGTTTCTGATTTCTAGAGTTCACTTGCTGAGTCTAGAAACAGCAGTAGTAAGTAAGTAGATCATTCAAACAGGCTAAATATTTGTATAATACACAACTTTACAAGCAATATACTATATGAGTATGATGTCATTAATTTAATATTGGCTAGTAGCCAAATACATACCATTAATTACATTCTAACATTGATGCGTTGAGCCAAACCAACTAATAGAGTATATTAATTATGCAAACAAACAAACACTTTTAGGTTAATTTTTGTGACTTATGAACAATAAAGTAAAAAATGTGCATGACTGGGTCATCAATGATTTGAAGCAGTCTTATTGGTTCCTTAAATTTCCCTATGCTTAATAACACATCAATTATAATTTTTGCATCACAAATTATGACTATTGTGAAAAAAACTATAACAAAAATTATAATTTAAACATAGGGGTACTGTTAAGGAACGAATGAGACTGCATTAAATCATTGATAAGCAAATCACATAGTTTTTTAAAATATTTGTCAGCCTTGTATACCACTTAAAATGCAAATCTTATTATTAATAAATAAGACAAAGTTAAGTTCCCAGATAAACCATAATGTATTTTTTTTTTAATTGTTAATTGTTACGTATAAAAACATTGTCATGTAATTTAACATCATTTTTGTTTATTTAATAAAATCGTAAGTTTTTTTTAATGTAAATAATATATATTTATATGAACCTATTAATTATTATAGCTTATAATAAATAATTGTAAACGATCTTTACAGTTGCATTAATGTATTTTGTAGATAATTTACTGTAAACAGAAAAATTATTATTTTTTAAATCTAAAAATGCTGGGTCTGTATTTATAATATATGACTCTTTTAATGCTGTCTCCTGCAATGATTCTTTTTAAAAATCACTCCTCAATTAAAATACACATTTTAATTTTGACTTAAAAAAGAGGCCATCATCACTGCTGTACGAACAAATAAGAACAAATAATAATAATAAAGTAAATAATTAAGAAATAGATCGTTAAAAATAAAATAAAATCTAAGATATATATCCAGAGACTTACTGATTGGAGATGTGTTACGCGCTTGAAACATTAAATTGATGAGTGGTGTTCTCTATAATCATTCGTTCCTTTAGAATAGACTCTATTTATGCCCACCCTAAAACTTCTACTGAATCTTTCAAAATAATACAAATCTTTTGGGCCACTGTAAACAAGAGTTTGAGTTCCCCATTTTAACTTTGATCAGAGATCTTTAGTAAAGGTTTGAATGATGAGATTGCAATCCTATAGTCCTTCAAATGTATATTGTTAAAATAATTATTGAAGAATAATTTATTAATTTGATTAAAGTAAAAAATAATTTTGTTGTTATATTTATCAATTATATCGTATTGTTATTGATTTTTCACAGTTTTCTTAATAAAGAAGTTAAAATAAATAATTTGTTTTCATTTGAAGTGATGTAAAAATGAGGGGTCAGTGGTTGAGACAGTTTTGACTATCTCATCTTTTTGCCTATTTGTGTGATGGACAAGGTTTTAGCCAAGGGGCTTTTAGTTCAACTACTACATCCGCAGGGAGCGCAACTAGCACTTATTGCCACTGCTTGACAGTGTTACAGTTGAACTAGAAACCCTTGACTGATGCATATTTTATTCATAAATTATTTATGTTTTCAGGTTTTCTTTAAAAAAAATATATTTAAACAAAAATAAAGTAAGCTTCAAAAAACAAAAACCCATGTAAATATACCCTTATATACTAAGTTCTATATTAACTAATTAAAAAAAATTAAGCCCTTGATCCAGTTATTATTGCTGGTAAATATTTGCAGAAAATATGTACTACTGGTGCTGGTATACAGGTAATCGGAGGAACTAAAAGTGACAGGGTCGGATATTTATGTCACTAGGAAAGGAGACGGAAAACTGTCTCAACCGCTGACCCCGTATTTTGCATCTCTTTAGTTTTCTTAAATCTTTTTCTATTGTCATAAAAGTAAAAAATAAAGAGCCCACCTGTTGCAATATGTTTTTTACTAAACTGTATGCTTCTGCAGTTCTAAATCAATCAATATTTTTTTTATTTAAACAATAATATTTGAAAGTTTCGCAGAGTAAATTTGAATTTTGTAGAAAAAATATAAATATATTTAAAAAAATACAAATCATAAATAAGAGCTTTAAGGTAATAAGGTGAACAGACTTAAACCTTATTTCCTTCTGCTAAGATGCAGGCTGATATACTTGAATAAAAGGTAAACAAATAAAGTAAATATTTAATTAAACAAATAGAAGTTTATTTAATATAAAAGAGTCATAATATAAATATAATATTTGTGTTATATTTAATTGAGTGATAATTAATCACAATCTTAATGCAAGTTATGTGTTGATAAATTAATGCATTTAAAAACATAAGGTTTGGAAATTAAAATATTTTAAATCAAAGATAGTAATGGTAATAGCAGGTAAGGTAACTCCCAAGCTGTATTAAATGTGTAGGAACTCATGTGAACCAACTATATACAGCTAGACGAAGCTCACCTGTAGGCTACCTCATGGGAAGGTTTTTGAGTACTTAACACTAATAATTTTTTTAACATACAATAGATCAGTTTACTATATTACTCTAAGATGCTATCCTTTACTATGGAATTTTTCATATGAACTGACTTTTATCAGTGGAAATTATATTTAGGAGTTTATTTCTTTTGAAATATTGAACAAATATAAATGAATCAACTTTTTGTCAAAGTTTTGTTACAGTATTGTTTGGTAAATCAAGGCCTTATCATAGCCCTTATCACCAGTCAGTACAGCCAACTTCAAGAATTTAGTACAACCGTCTATTCACAGTTGCTTTCTATACCACCCATTATAAATACAGGCCAGTTTTCTATAGATCCATATGGCCTATATGTGTTACTAGGCTAATATTTTAAATTTGATCTTTATATTAGCAATTATTTTTATTCCTTGCATATGGATAGGAAGAGGGTGTATGTAAAAAGGAGGCAAGAGGTTTTGGTAGAAAAGCAGGACATTATTACCTGGTAATACAATAGTGCGGTAATTTAAATTTGATTTGACAGACTGGTTTATTCACAAATCAAATGTCACTAGAGGGCAGCATTGTTTATGATAACAGAAAGAGGATTTTAATCAAAGACTTATGGAAAGAAGCTTATTTTATCTATTTTTTTTACAATTTAATAAATTCGATTCATAGCTCTTTTATCGATTTATTAATAAAACATAATGTGAAGATAAATCATATAAACACTTAAAATTAAGGATTAATTTTAATAAAATTATCAGAAAACTTGGGATTCCTATGCTAAAAAGAAATATTTCCAACACTCATAACAGCTTTGGGTTTTTAACTTGGGAATATGTTACCAACCTAACAGCTTTGCTTTGAATTGGGAATAGGTTTGTTTACATTTCGAATAAACTACTATAATTATTTAAATAACAAAATCTCAAATTAGGTACATTACATTTTGATTTATACTTAATATCACAGATTTTTATTTATTATTCTGGATGGCTACCTTATCCATTCAGGTATATAAATTATACATGAAATTTCTTTGTAACAACCTTAAAGGAAAAAAATTAAACAATCCAAAAAGGATTGAAAATGTGGGAGGTCTTTCAAACTACACTGTATTTCAATAACTGAATGGTAACCCAAGACAATTATTGGTCCAAACTATAGAGAAATGCATTTTAACTAGTTGTTCAAACAATAAAATATTAAATCAAAGTAGTGAACTTAAAAATAGCATTAACAAATTTAAAATATCAAATTATTATGATAAAAACAGATTGTGGTTTTGGTATAGATTTGAGCCATACAATAAATCTCATCCATAAAGTTTTTTTTTGTATTCCATCAGTGTAATAATAAATCCTAGGGTTTAAGTAAAACTAATCAAATAGTGCTAAAGTGAAGAGAACTGTTGTATAAAATCAGGTATTTTTATAAGTAACAGTATTAATCTGTACCAATAATTCTAGCAAAAATATAATTTTGAAAATCAAAACTCATTATAAAACGGTTTTCACAACGTCTATAACTCTTACTGTTAAATTTATTTGATAACAAACTATTTTGAAACATTAACTCCTTAATAACAATAATACCCCTTTTTGGCACTTTTATAGAAAAGGGGCCCTCCATCTATAATGTATTAAACATATAGATTGAAGATATTCAATCCCCAACGGGACAGAAGGTGGAATTCGGTGTTATTAGAGGGGACAATATTATATTAAAAACATAGATTTATCTTTAGATTTTTAAAAGAAATAGAAAAATAACAATTAACAAACTAAGAAACTAAATTTCAATAAAGCTGAGAAGTGAATTTATATAGCACAGCAACCAAAAAACACCAAAACTTTATCACTCCACACTATTAGTGGAGAGGTTTTGATGTTTCTCGTTGCTGTAAGGAACTAAAATTTTACTTTTGTCTCTTTCATAAAACTATTCATGTAGAGCTACTGTTTTTTCAGGTCACCATTAATACATTTTAGGCTCCTAAGTACTATCCACCTTAATTTTCTATACTTAATGTGAAAAGTGCAGTGTAATAGTGACAACTAGTATACATATAAACTTCTTTTAAAGCTGATCATTTAGTACAGGTCAGAACCTATATGTGTAAGTAAATTACTTTTTATTGTATTCTTCCCATGCCATCCATCCACCTTGAAGATTGAGAACACTAAAACAAAACAATATTTAGAACAGTTATTGTCACTAATTATTTACTTAATTAAAAAAATCAACAAATATGATAAATTTATTTTTAACATATTTTAAATAAAGATATTTAATTCCTGTAGCAGTTTTTGGCACACACATTGCTTCCCACACTGGTGGAAGCAATGGCTTCACCAGTGGCTTGTTGGTTGCCAACAATAATTTGTAGCAGGAACGCACTGTCACCAAATATGGCAAAATTAATTGTTTTAGTTTTAATTGAAGTAACAATATAGAGGTATAATCATTACCTTCCACTGATAAGGTTGGCATCACTTATAATTTTACATACTTTTATACTATGAATATCACTTTTAAAGTATAATTTTTTTAAACTTATTTTATTCTGCTTACGAGTAAGAGTCAACAATTATTTGGAAATAATAATAGAACCTGACCGTTCAGGGTTACATAGTATTAGTCCAAGAGATAGGCCTAAAAATGTGACTCATTTTGTACAACTTCAAACCAAATTTTTCTGAAAATATACCTTAAATGATGGAAAACCATAGACTGTCTATGTCAGAGTGGAGCCCTTCATATGAATGTGCAAAATATTAGAAAATAGCACAAATTCCAGTTTTCTTGCAATAAGTGGTTCCCTGTGAGTAGTGTGCAAAGACAAGACATTTTTTAAATGACCATAAATGCACAAATAGCCAATATTTTCACAAAGAAATTCGCTAACTTTGCATGAATGAACCATTTTTTTGGTGTTTTTCAAAGATCCATAACTTTGGTTGTAGTCATCCAATTTTGATGATAAAACACTCGTTTTATAGAAAATTGTATCATCTTTAAAAATTGTCCTCTACATATTTTGCTCAAGACCCACAGGAAACCACTTATTTAAAGAAAACTGAAATTTGTGCAATTTTATAAAATTTTGAGGATGCGCAATTATACAAAGGGCTCCACTTTGGATAGGCAGACTATGTTGTTTCTTCATAAGGTATATTCTAAAAAAAATTGATTTGATGTAGTATAAAATGAGTCACATTTTTTCAGGTCCCGCTCATGGATTGTATTTTTTTAACTCAAATTGGGAGCTGGATGCTGAAAACTACTAGATATTATATCATATCTATATATTATAGTATACATACTACATACCATCACACCTATATACTATAGTACATGCATGTTAGTAAGAACTGTATTTAGAATTCATAATACAAGTACAAATCAAATCCCCCGGCATCTACTAAGAGAATAGTAGATGCGGTCCACATGAGATAGTTCCCACAAGGTGAATTCCTTGATGGGCCAAGGCTAGGTATAAGGTATAAATTCTGGCCCAGACCCTTAAACTGACAAATATTATTAATTATGTATTTTTTTATTTTCTCAAAACTATTAGATATAAGTTAGTTTTAAATTAAATTTAAGTAATTTTGCATGATATCTAACTTCAAACTAGGGTGCCTCAGATAATCGCTGAATTGAAACTTGTTAATGTATCATAACTTTATGCATGCATACTAAAATTATTGAAAACATTGTAAATTAATAATTATAAACAGTTTTCATAAAAGACTAATTGAATTATAAAAAAATTAAAACCTATTAATTTTACAACACCATTATCTAAGAAATAGAATTAACTAACTTGGTAAAGCCAAGTTTATGAGCTGCCTCAGCCGCCATCATACTTCTCTTCCCAGACCTACAAGAAAATATAATTCTATCTTCCTGGCCTGGTTTGTCGAATGAATATTGCTTCTTGAATGTATCACAGTCCTTTTGAAAAGCATCAGAGATTTCACCAGCTGGAATATATCAACAAAGCAATCAAATACTGGATTATTAAAAATTATGTCATTCAATAAAAACTGATGTATAGCTGATAATGATATAAAACTGGGTAGAATTGTTGGTCTTACGTCAGTGCAAAATTTCAGATCCATCCAATCATTCATAGAGATATATTACTGGAGGGGGCATGGCCTATCTTAATACAATGAGAGACCTGAAACATCATTTTGGGGCTCTGTGTAACCTCATTGAAACCTCCTCCAAGAGTGAATTGAAGTGTTGAGGTTATAATAAATCAATTGCTTTAGGCTTCCCACACATTTTTTGTCTTTTGATTTGGATTTAAAACATTCTAATATACAAGTTACAGTATTTTTGTTCTGTTTATATGATTATATTGCTAGTTGAAGGAGATCAGATTATTTTTTGATGTTACAATGATACAATCATTGTTTTATAAATTTTTTGAGTCATTAATGACAGTTAACTGAATCATTAGTGACCAGGGGGTCCAGCTTCAGCCATTTGGTTGTTCGGCAGCAACGCCGGTCGCCCAAGGTATCAGAAAAAAACAGTAAGCTTGTTGGTTATAATCATTTAAGACTCGTGCATTTCTGGTGTGATAGAAAATCTCGAGTACACAATGTTTACTTGATTATTAGATATTTGCTATGGATATTATGCAATCTTGTACATTATGTACCTGGTTTAAAATAAAGAGAATTATTTATTTATTTTAATTTAGTTATATTTTTAATAACTTAGGTTGTAATCAACCGATTTTGATGATTAAACACACGTTTTATAGAAAATCTTATCAGCTTTAAAAATGCCCTCACTATGTTTTGCACACAACCCTCAGGGAACAACTTATTCCAAGAAAACTGAAATTTGTGCAATTTTATAAAATTTTGAGCATGCGTAATCAAATGAAAGGCTTCACTCTATTTTTCTTAATAATTCAAAGTATATTTTCAGAAACATTTGGTTTGAAGTAGTAAAAACCAATGTGTAATGAGACACATTTTTTCAGGTCCAACTCTTGGACTCTTATATTATTTGTGTTAGTCATAGAAAAATTATTTTTCCAATAGAACAACCAGTCAAAGAGTTTGAGTTATTTGCTTCCAAGAGAGTGTTTCAGTGTTGAAAGTTTCAACTCTCTAGCATAAAAATAGTGGGTGCTACAAAGATAACAATCTCTCAACTCAGTAAAAACCGCTTAGGAGGTCTCAAAAACACTTAAAACAGATAATTCAGTTAAAGACTCGGTTATTGAGTTTTAGAGCAAACAAAATTTGCAAATCAATCTTGGCTAGAGCATAGCATTGCTTGATATTAACAGAAGGGTGATGCTTCCTAAAGGCTCTTATGCAAAGAAGTCAATTTAATCTTCTTTTCAATGATTTAATGAATTTTACTTAATAATATTTTTTTGTAGATCTTATACATGACTGAGCTTGGTGTATACAAGCAAGATATTGTGTATCATGGAATGAATAAACTAATGGAACTTAAAAGTCTCCTTAAAGACCTTACCTTAACTCATTAATCAATCATAGAGACCAACATTCAAAATAGTAATGAAACATTATTATTTGATGATAATAACAAGAAATATCACTATAAAATTTGATTTTTTTCATGATAAAAACACAACTATTCTTTGATTTCAAGGCCCTTGCAGGTGTTACTAAATTAATAGCTTTGATTTGATCTGTGACTAATTTATATAAATACAAATGATATAAATCGAGAAGAGTAAAAAGACTCCGGCTCAAAGGATCTTGTAATAATGAAATACATTAACTTACATGGAATACTACTAGCTCCTGGTAATATGCCGGTTTCAGCAATCTCAGATTTTTCTCTGACATCAATAATTGTAGTCTTTGGATCTTCTCTCATATTTACATATTCTGAGACATTAATATTCTTAATTGCACTGGATCCCATTGCTAGACAGAGAAGCATTAAAGATAAAAAAAATATATGATAGTGACCACACATACATATATATGTACTTATATATACATACATATATATATATATATATATATATATATATTATATATATATATATATATATATATATATATTATATATATATATTTGTGTGTGTGTGTGTATGTGTTTGAGATTAATATGTCTGTACATAGTGGAAAGGCGTACCGCTGAAACAGCTAGATTCATACAGGTTAAGCAACTGTTTACGATACTGACCTATTTTCAATACTACAACTGTGCTGTAGATTTTTAAGTTTTTAAATATTTAGAACCTTATTTATGAACTTTGTAATGTTTCTAAGTAGTCTCTGATAGTTTAATATTAAGTTATTTATTGTTTTGAAGATGGCAACAATGTTGGTTGAATAATTGAAACAAAATAAATTTTGTAACATATAGAATTACAGCCTACTTTAATCACGTAATGATTAGAGTACAATCATGCACTAGAAGTGTTTGAAAAAATGTAATGTCATTGTTAAAGAAATTAATAAGACAGAAGTTTATAGTATGGCACACGGTTATAATCAGTTGACATCTTGGTAAAATAGTGTTGAGGGACCAATGATGTTGGTTCTGATATGAAATAGTGGGCATGGGTTTAACTTTCAGGGGCTAACATTGGCTACCTCGTATTATTTTTTTATGCTGTCAACTGATTATAGCTGTGTGTTATACTATAATTTAATGAGCAAAGCCATAATGTATAACATAGCAATGTATGTACAAGAATATGTTATGATGTACTTTTATTCTTCTCAACTACTTAACTACATAATTTTAGATATAAATTTAATCTTAATTATTATTACTAATATTATATATATCATTCAATATTTCTTTTTTCTCTTTCTTCTTCCTTTCGTTTTTTTTCTTCAAACATTCCATCTTTTTTCCATCCTTTCTCCTATATATATATCATCATTATTTTGAATATGAGATATCTGAATCGAGTTTATAGAGGAAAGAGTTAAATTCTGAGTCCATACAGGTTTATATGTGTTAAGAATATTAAAAATGAATCAAGAAAAGCAAAATAAATGCACCAAAATCCTCAAACCATATTAAATAAAATACATATCTCATGCAACAAGTGTTTCTTAATGTCAATGAACTTCAGGCTTATTTGACCCTGAAATTTAATTCAATAAATAATTTCATTGCGTAAGAAAAACATTTCTTGCGCAACCAAATCAAATGTAAAGGTTATTTTCAAGAAAGAATAAATGCATTTTTCCAACAAAAATAAAAAATTGCAAACCTCGAGCAGCGATGAAACTACCCGGTGAAAATTGAAGAATTTTTGACGACAGTATAGCCTGGTTATGAATACATCTATTTAATTTTAATTGAATTGGATTAAATTTAATAAAAGTAGTTGAAAATAAGCGGATATTAAAAGAGGGTCTCTTTAATAAACCGACCAACACCGTATAGGACATTTTAAAAGCCATAGTTGTTGAAAAAGAAGTGATAAAATAGTTTCTGATTTGTGCTAATTAATACTTATTTAATACCTACTTCAGAATTTTCCTGACGGTTTAATGTTTTAAAGAGTAACTATTGAGCAATACTACAGGTATTACAGGGATTTAAAAGAAATTAATAATTAATTACGAGTAGGTGACTTGGCAACGCCTTGACAAATTCAAAACAAAAATAATTAAGTGACATTTAAACAGTGTTTACATTAGAAAATTAATTTGCAAAGTGTCGCAAAATTTTACTAAAAATGGCGGGAATCAAAAAATAAAAAATAACTAAAAAACGATTTATTTTATTTGTTGAGAGGTTATGATTTTGTTCCGGGCTGTTCCGGGCTTTTTGTGTTTTGTGTACATCAGACTTTTGTATTTTTGTTTAGGTTTTAATCCCTTTTTTTAAATTAACATTTAGCTTATTTGTTTGTAATAATGGTTTATTATTAATTAAAGTTTATGTTTCCAATTGAAGTTAGTTAATTATTCTGTTTATTTGCTTATTAACTAGTTAAATGATTCTTGTTTATTCGCCATGGAACTTGAAGGAATTAAATGGCCTGCGGACTTCTCTGAATTACAGGTTGGATATTTAGACATTTTGAAGCCAATTTTTCATTAATTATTATATTGTTTTCCCAGAAAGTAGATTATTTTATTGTTACTTTATATATTTATGTTTCAGATTATGGATACGGCTTTTAAATGCGGTATATGCTATGATTATATGAAAACGTCCATGATCACACAGTGTTCCCATACGTGTAAGTTGTATTCTCTATTATTGTGTGAAGTTAATTAATACTTCTTTCTGTTCCTTAAATTGCTATTTTTAAAGAATATTTCAAGTCTTGAAGTTAGTACTTAAACATTCCTTCATGATGATGACCACTGTGGCAGGAAAAGTATATTTAACAGTCTTATCGTTTAGTTTAAAAATCTTTAATTTGACAGGCCTAGTTTTAGACACCACTGTTCTTATAGAAAAAATAAATCCCTATTAAGAAAGGAGCGGTGAAAAAAACTATTCAGTAAACAAATCAGTGTTGTTTTACCGTATTTTTCTTGCGATGTTTTCTTTTTTACATTTCTTTTGTGTAGTTTTATTTTAAAAATATTAATTTTAAGATTAATTTTGGAAGTTGTTTTCAAAATATACGAGTTCAATCAAAAGAAAGAACCACAAACAAAGTTCGAACGTTTCCGGTGGAAGGTTTTTTTTCTCCTACAGCGGTTATATGTTGGTAGGGATTTTTCTATTTTAAGGAAGAAGGTTGGTCAGCGGGGTCTTCGCGTTTGGTGTCAATCCCCAAAATACTTAGACCTTGGGGATTTTTAATTCTAAACGATTAGACTGTAAGCGTCCTGGCAATTATATGAAGAGTTGGTCAAAAGTTGTTCTAATAGAAGGATTATAGGTGACATAATTGTCTTCATCTATTCTGTTTTTCAGGTGAATTGACTTTGAGCCAATACTTTATCTCAATCTTTTACTAAGTACTCGTACTCTCTAATTATTTAGTAGATGGTCGTATTTCATACTCGTTATAATAGGTTCTCACACTGTATTTGTTTTTCTGTTTGTGATTCAAAAGTGATTCTGCCAAAACATCACTAACAATTATTCTTACACCATATTTAAGAGTCATACTTAAATCAATCTGCATTTTTATTATGCTGTGTGTACGTAGTATTTGTTTACAATGCATGTTGAATCAGTTATTATGTACACAGAGCGTATTAAACGCACCAATCTTTTGTAACAGCTGTAAGAATTATGGGGGAGGTGATCTAATCCCATATGGTTGATAGAGGTCAGTATATTCTGCCAATAAGCTGTGAAAGGAGATCGTATTTAAAAATTATATTGTTTTTAATCAAATTTATTATTAAATAAATAAATAATAAAATACATAACTATACATTTATGAGTGGTATAATCTAAATAATGAACATTATTTATGAAATCTCAATTTTTTTTTAAAATTGTGACTTCATTTTTCAACCTAAGTTTTACATTCACTCTAAAATACACTATGTTGTACTATGACTGACTTGTCATAGTACAATAATTGTTCAATATTATTGCATTTTGCTTGTTACATTTCCTAGGTGTACATTCCTAACTATTAAAGTTTTGCAAAACTCAGTAGTATCAAATGATATTTCAATTATATAATTAAAACAAGTTAAATATCTGGCAGCACACTGACACCTGATAGTTACTTTCTTTTTTAGCATTTAATAAAATATTTCTCATTTACCAGTTTTGCATTTTTAACATTTTGAATTCTGGTTGGAATTGTTAGATATGTTAAACAAATAGTACAACAAATTTTAGATCTGTTAAATTTATGTTTTGTGATGATTTCATGAACTGGTTTGTGTTTGTTGTTCTGTTTTAGATTGTTCACTGTGCATTAGGAAATTTCTACAGTATAGTGCAAAATGTCCTACATGTTTTGTCGAAACTCATGAAAACGATCTTCGTAATAATCGGCCTTTAGATAATATTATAATGCTTTATTTACAAGTTAGGAATAAGTTATTAAGATCATTGAGAGTAGCTGAAGTTGCTTCTAAAGGTTCTGTTAATTCGAGCCCTGCACCTTCTTCTAATCCTGCAAGTCAAGTAGTTGTTTCAACATTAGCAGTTACGCCGAAATCAGGAATAAAATCTTTTGTAACCAAAACACCAAATGATAAAACACCTGTTGCTAGAAACCGTTTGTTCCCTTCATTAGAATCTCCTAGAAGTTCAATTAGTTTAGAAGATATACCGGAATCAATAGAATGTAAAGTACCATTGATGTTTACTTCATCTGCTAGTAAAGCCAGTTCCTCTGTAGCCTTAAAAGCTAAAACACCTGTTGATAAATCCCAGTGTCCTGTTTGTCAAGTTGATATTCCTTCTAAGAACATTAATATGCATTTAGATGCTTGTTTAGCCAGATCAAATAACCCTCCCAAGTAAGTTTTTTTATGATTTCTTATAAGTAATTAATTTTTTATGTGCACTCTGTAAAAGTCCAATATATCTAGGCATCTAGATGAAGGCATATTATGTGACTTAAACTTATTGACTCGTGTCAATATTATGTTTGAATCATAGCTAAAAAAGTTTTTCCATTTGTGGTCAACCATAAAACCAGTACTTCATTTTTACTACATAAATTTACAAATGTATATGAGTTACCCTGGTATAAGGGGTAAACTTAAGTGTTAACAATCTCAGAGAAATATCATATGACTAAGCAAAAACTTTATTTGTAGAAGAACATTGTTAATCTAGTTTAATTGTTATTCTGTAAAAAAATAACCTCCAATATTGCCTTTGGGGCTCCATTGTTGTTTTTACATCATTTGTCCTCACAAAGGTGCTGGCCTTGAGTGAAGGAAAATGAAGAACTATACAGGCCAAAGGACCGTTCAGTCCTTTAAGATAAGAGTAAAAAATGGCCCCTCTTCGGCTTGCTTGGTTTGCCATGGCCCCATTAAGGTGGAGCTTAAAGAGCTAAAATTTAGCATGTAAAAAATTATTAATGTCACATTGTTCAAATGATACGCCTGTGTAGCTCCATAAGATAAAGCCATGTGCCAAGCTTCATTCTGATCAATATAAACATTTTAGAGTTAGTGTGAGAAAGGAAACATCTGGAATCTTATGCATACATATAAACAAATGATTTTTTTGTATTTTCTTTAAAAATTTGCTGTTACCTTCTGTCTATGATTCTTGTTTTATATTTGACTAAAACAATTTTTTATAGGGAGATAGAAGCAGTAGCTGTTGTTAAGAAGAGAGATCCCCTGCCTAAGAGACTTTATCATATGATGAATGATAAAACTTTAAAACAAGAATTAAAATCTCATGGTCTTAGTATACACGGGGATAGGAAAGCTTGGCTTAGTAGAATTAGAAGGTAAATTGTTTTCATTATGAAGGCAAATATATGTCAAGGTTCTTTTATGCCATCGCGCTGTTATTTTTTCACCTATTTGCTACACTGCCAACTATACACGGTGGTCCAAAAGTCCCCCCCTTTGAATTTTGAACTGTTAGACATCATGAATTAAACTTGGTATACCTTTATTTGTGTAAAGGGGGCTTCTTTTTTGGTGGTGTAGTCAACATCAAATTTTGCAAAAAAAATGGGAAAAAATAAATTGGAAGTTATAGTTTTATTGAGCATTTTGGGTTCTAGGGATGAATACAAGACATTAGGTATGTTAGCTGGAATAAGTTAATTTGTAATTAAATTTTACGAAGTGTAAAAATTGGACATTTCAATTCTAAATGAAAGCTAATGTATTGACTTTAGAAAAAATTTGTCAAGAGCAAAAATTTCTTATTTTTGGCCAAAGAACACAAATCGTTCAGTACCTTAGCCTCATTTTAAGGTATTTATAGTCACTAATGTTGCTAAATTTAGGGAAAATAGTTACCCCAAATTTGTTTGAAAATAAAATGAATGATTTTTGTTCTTAAACCCCAAATAAGGCTAACAAACATCTCACATTCGTGATAATTATTATTAGTTGTCATTTTTTTTTATACTTTTGAGATGATTATTTTAACATTTTAAATAAATATTATTTATTTTTATATGTTGAGCAATGAAATTTACAAAACCACTTTAAAAATTCACACAACATGAGAGGGAATATTACATTATGCAACTAGTAAGGAAACATTGCATGCAAGTATGGATTTACTTACAAAGTTTGTTGTTTTGACCAAGATTTTGTGATAGTTGCACATTTAATATATTTTATTTATAAATATTTTATTATTAATATTTTATTTTATTTTTTATTATAATATTATAAAAAACATGTTTTTATTATACTTTGTATATTATCACTATAAAATACAATTAATCAGATGGGTTTCGGGAAGTATCCCATTATGTAATCTAAAATTAAATTTATTATTGCTATGTGGAGGAGGTAAGGTTAGGAGAGTAGGAGACATCTTAGATTTAGGGGACAATGAAAAAAGGGGTGTCTTGACCTGTACCACCTGTACTTAGGATTAACAAGAAATACCTGAAGTAATAAAACATAGATATTATGACTTCCATTACACGTACAATTAATATTATTAGTATTTAGTTTTATTGCAAGTTTTGTAAATTATAAAGTAATTTTATTGACTATATTTTTACTTATGTTAGTAGTAGTAATATGGGGGAGTGGTAGTAACCACTAGGCAAGTAGGCCACGTTGTTGGGCCCTTTTTACCAGCTCTCTAAGATAGTGTTCTACTCCTTGTAATTTCAAGTGAAAGTATATTTCATCTAATCTAGACAGAAGAGCCATGAATTTCTATGGTTCCTTTCATGCTTTACTAGGAAAACTAGTAGTCAAGTGAAAACTCAGAACAACACGTGCCTTCAGTGTTAAACCTAACCTCCATACACTTTAAACTATAAGGCAGACACTATAGTATTATAATCAATCTACTATGAGGGTCCTAATTTTTACCAGTTTCATTTAGAGTAAGGGATCTTTATTAAGTACCTGACAATGCACAGGCTTGTGACCAACGGCTTTACGTCCCTTCTGAAGGACGTGGTACGCAGAATTTTTATCCCTTTCACAAAAATCCCCGAGGCCTGTGCTGGAATTGAACCCGTGACTAAATAAACTCGGAAGTTTAGTGTCCATTCATTCTGTGTGTTGGCCGCGTTCCATAACCACTACACCACGGGCGTCTCCTTTTACTTACGTTAAGGAGTTAGGCTATATGCAGTACATGTGCAGTATGATAAAAAGAAGATTTTTTAGATCATAGTGTTTTATTTCTTATATTAAATGTGGATTTACAGTTTTACACTTGTTGAGTATTGTTCTTTGTCTACGATTTTAGGTTTTAGAAAAGATAAATAAGAAATAGTAATCATTACTGATAAACTTCCTTTAGATTCCGCTTGTATATAATCGTTAGTGGCATTTTCGGCCAGTGTTATTAATTCTGTACCTGTTCAGACTGAGTATTTCCTTCATAACAACTGTCACTATCACTCATTCATTTGAAATATATTTTTCTTAATTTAAGACTAAAAAATACTATTAATATTTACCTAAAATCATACAATTTATATGAAAAATAAAAAAATTATATCACCAATGTACCGTTATAGTACTAGCACTTAGACCATGATAAGAGCTCTTGTGTTCTCCCTTAAGTATAAGTCTCTATGTATGAAAATGATTCCACACCCAGCTGGCATTGATTTAAACTACTCGACCAACCTGTTAGATTAGCCTTGTTTCTTGTTTAGTACTTTGTCATCAAATCCTCAGTTTCACAAATGTTTTTTTTTGTTATTAGATTCACTGTAGTGTATAACTCAGAAACAGATGTAGATAATCCAAGACCTGTTAGTCAATTAATTCAGCAACTAGAGCGAGAAGAAAGAGAAGAAAAAAAGAAAGATAATCCTCTTTTCAAATCACTTAGTCAGGTATTATACTTCTTTGAATTACAGTGATTTCCCTTAACTTGGGCTTAGCATCCGAGTATGCTTGGTCATGTGATTATTGAATAAGTATAAAACCTAAATAGGGACTTAAGATTGTATATAATAATAATAATGCCTGTTTAGAGCCTTGCGACTCTTCAGGGATAACCCCTGTGGGAACAATCTCAGGTGGTTTTTGGTAACCATTACTCTCTCTGTATAATCTTAAGTTGGCAATACATTATTTGACAAAATCTTATGTATAAACTGAGAGCGTAACTTGGGCTGCGAACCCCAGTTCTCCATGGTGTCAAAAATTAGTGTAAATACTAACATTCTAACAATCTCAACCATGGATGCGGCCTCCAAGATTGTATATGCTCATTTCATTAGGAATAGTCAATAACTGATGCTTAGGGTATTTTAGTTAAAATACTAAAGAATGACACACGGTTAAAATCAGTTGACAGCATGGGAAAATAATGCGAGGGAGCCATGGTGTGGATGTTAAAACCATGCCCACAATTTCTGAACAGGAAAGGACGACGTTACGCTACATTTGACGAGATAAAGACAGCAGCAAAGGAGGAGCTGAACAAGATAAAAAAGCAAAAAAAAAAATTTAAGTGCTTCAAAGATTGGAAAAACCATTGGCCCAAGTATATAATATCTCATGAGGATTACTTTGAAGGGGACAAAATAGGTACTCATGAATAAATAAATAATTTTTGAAACAACACAAAATTCGCGATACTTTTTGAACACACCTCGTATTCTCTGATATGTATCTGTATTCTCCAGTTCTTAAAAATGTTTAAGAAAATCAGAAAAAAATCTTACTGTTCTTAACCTAAGTAAATAATTTGTAATCAAAGCAATAACTATCTTTGCTCTACAGTCCATGTAGATCTCTGTAAAACACAGTTGGTTGACCATTCCATAACAATATCTTTATGTCATCAGGTTTTTTGTTTACCAAGTTTTAAAGTTGCACTAAAATTTCAAGTCTGTAGTCCAGTAATAAATGAACTTACTAAATCCTGTTCATCTAATTTTTATCACTAACATGTAGCTATTTTCTATTTTCTAATTTTTGTTTTTATTTTCAGAAAGTAGATAGATATTCTAATCCAGATGCCATAGCCAAAGCAAACAAACAATATAGTAAGTCTTCATTGTCTTTTCATGATAATTTCTTTTAAAAATTGGCAGAATGTGGTCTATTTTGCCAATTTGTTGTGTTTTAGTAATGGTTTCCCACGCAACTATTATTTAAATAAAGAAAAAATGTGTCTTTTAAAACAATATAAATTGAAAATAGTGTGTATTTTAAATTTTTATCATGCTGATAAAAAAATCATTTGAGATAGGAGTTGATAAAATATATATTAATGTTTGTTGTGAAATCGTTTGAACTAAATATGTCGAGTAAACTATTTTTTATGCCATACATGAGTATATGAGATTGCAAATCATGCCAACAAGCTCAAAATATGAAATAACTTTTTATGTTTTTATAATAAATTGGTTGTATAGAGCATTACGCCTGATAGCAAATAAATCAAATGTAAAAAGTTAAGGATCTTAATTTTTGATGATAATATAAATGAAGCTAAGAAAAAATATGATTGAGGTAGTGTTATTACTGAAAATTACTTTTCTACTAAAATGTTGAATATTTATTCATGCCCAAAGGAAGGAAACACAGTCATTACTTCTCAGCTTTTTTTTATTTACAGAGGTGTCAGCCAAGGGAACCATCTAGTTTAATCCCGAGGCGAAGATGAAGGAGTTAGATATAGTGAGGGTATGATGACTGTTTGCTCTTGAGTTACATGCAAGCTATTCCTCTAGAGGAGGAAAAGTATATGGATACTAGTTTTCTTTGTTTTTTTTTAGTTTTATCAAAGTATTTTTTTAGTTCATAGTATCAATTCTTTCTTCAGCTTTTAGATTATTTTTTATCATCAAGTAGTAACTCTAAATGTTCTATTAAAGTTTGTCTGTAGATATTTAACAGACAATAATACTAACAATGTTTTGTTAGTTTATATTAGAATATGCTTTCTCATACCATGTTCTATATTTGTTGAGTAAAAGATTTGATTTAATTAGTCATGACTTGCTTCTTCTAACCCATCATCATAACCCAACTCGCCTCTATCTACAACATAATCTTTGTTTAAATTTATCTTGTTTTATGCTTAATTACTGTAATATACTGGGATATTCATTTATAAATAGGGTAAAAGGGAGTCAACATTTAAATTTTACCTCGGAAATAAATATTTTTTTGGAAATAAAAAGGAAATCAATAGTTGCCTAGTAATTTATTAATTAAGGAACTGTAGTACCGACTTAAAATTTGTATAGATTAATAACAAAACTGTCATTTTTATGTCAGTTTTGCTTTATAGGGTTGTCTTTAATATTAGTTTATATGTTTTAATATCTTATTTATTATTTTATGTTTCTTTAAACAAATACTAAACAAAATTAATAAGTATTCTGCAGTATTGTTATTAGTATATACAGATCATTGTTGATTTTAAGTAAACATTAAAACTCATGGCAGCCATTTTTTATCTATAATATTAGCATTTGACCAAAAACAGTAAGTTGTTTAGTTTTAATTTAAAGGTGTTACACATATTTAAATATGTGTTAAACATATTGTAATTATACTTTGTTAAAATTTAAAATGAATGAGCTGTTTTGAATAAAATTATAAAAGGAAAAGATTCGAACCATAAATCTAACTAACTGACAAATCTTGGTTTGAAGGCGAATACTTTTCCAATTGAGCTCATTAATTTTTAGTTGTTACTGGCCATTTGGTAACAATTTGGGGCCCCAAATCACATTTTTTCTGTACACAATGTGAGTTTGATGTGTGTTGTACCTCCTCTATACATTTTAAACATATGAATGTTAAAAATCATAAATTAATTTATTAAAAGAGGCAAAGGTGTGTACCAAATACCTTATGTTTCATTCCCTGCTTGTATTTCAAGATCAAGGTGTCATCGTACAATTCTATCTGTATATCTTACCAAGGAGTATCACCACTGGGTGATTCCTCCTATCAAGACTGCCAAGTCACTTTAACCAGTATGAGCACTATGTCAAATACATTTATTGTAGACAATAATCAATAAAGTTAAAAATAATTATATCTTAGGGTGAAATAGTTATTTATGCAACAAAGAAGTAAAGAATGCTATTATTTCCCTGAGCATTTCGTTGGTTCCTTAGGCGAAAGCTAAGAGAACTAAAGCATTTAACTCCCATGGGATTTATGAATTATGAAAGCTAAGAGAACTAAAGCATTTAACTCCCATGGGATTTTATGAATTAATGGAAAGCTAAGAAGAACTAAAGCATTTAACTCTTTTAAAATTAAACGCATTAAAATTTGCTCTTGGTTTCAGGCCAATACAACTTGTTTTGGGCTAAAACTAATCTTGCGCCAATTTTTTTTTATTTTGGTCTCCCTCCTAAATTTTGGGGGTGACAATGTTCAAAAAATTACCAATCCCCATTAGAAATTTGGATGTGCCGCTCCCACAAAAATGGATAAAAACCCCTACTCTTAGATTTGAGGGCTGTAACCCTTGTTGTAGGAAACACTTTTTACTTCCCAAGGAGTTAAAAGTAACTCTTCCTTGGGAGTAAAAAGTTCTTCTTTATTCCCTAAAAGCTAGTCAATAAACCTCACATTATACACTGCCCGAAGATAAAGTTATTTCTACCTTCAAGAGGAAAATATAGTCTATTTATTTTTTTCGTTTTTTTATTTCACAGTTGAAGACAACAAAGATAGTTTTCAAAAGATGATAGAGCAAATGAAGGCAAGAGAGGGCAGGAATATTAAACCCAATAAGCCGATCAATCTACTCGAGAGTGATGAAGAAAGTGATGGTTTAAAACTCGTTGGAGGTTGTGCTGAAACAGCATCTACATCGTTTGATCCTAGCGCTCCTTCTACTTCTCATTTTGAGTCTAACTCGCAGAAAGATGATCAAAAGGATAAATCTCTTCTACTTGAATCACCTCCTCATCAATTATCGGATTCAAGTATGGATTCAGTCTTTGATTTTACGCCTAATCGTACCGTTATAAAATCTAAGAATTTAATTAGAAGATCCGCTGTGAGAAAATCAAGATCAGAGTCTCCTGAGATATTTAATGAAAATTCATCTACAGTCTCGGTGGGATGCATCCCTGACGCTGATCTCTATACATCTATTTTTGGTAAGTGTGTCTTTTCAATATTTCTTGCTTTGACATTTATTATCGACTGAATTTAATTATTTTATTTTTTCAAATAAGGTTTACTTTTGTAGTTAAACTGTTAGAAATTTGGAGGTTAGAGTTTATAGTTTTGCTATGATCTTATCTTTTATGACTTATGTTTAATTTTATGTTTTTTTAAAGATAATTTTTCAGTCATAACCTAAGTTTCCCTGTATATTTAGATTTTTGGTTAGTTTGGTGGCTTACTTTATTTTATTTTTGTGTGGAATGCACAAAATTCCTCTTCTGGCATTTTAAATAAATGAAAAATAAGAAGTCTCCACAAAAAAATTATTGGCTTAGAGCTTTTAATCTACAAATAGAGGCCATCATCAGTGCAAAACAATGAAGATAATACTATGTTTTTTTGGTTTAATATCAGATCCAGACTCATATATAAAAAACATGGACTAACTTCTCCTTTCTTAAGATCACAAAATTGTTGCACTGATGATGACCTCTTTGTAACTTAAAAGCGCTTTGTAGTAGGGGCAAAAGGACGATTCTGGAGCCGCCACCACTGTAGAGCAGAGGTCACTTGGAGATTGTCACAACATGCTCTTTTGACCTTTGGATAAAATAATGTTAAAGTTGGAACGGTGGGCGAAGGGGGGATATATGATGTTGACTTAATTCTGAGTTAAAGGGAAGGTGTGAAATTTTTTTAACACATTTTGATTGAAATTTTTTTTTGATCTATTAAGTATCAAAATGTAACAAACGATACTTTTTAATCATATCTATCGAAAATGGTTTTTTATGGTATGTTTTAATCAAGTATTGTTCAATACATTTGATTTATTTAATAGATCGAAAAACAACTTTTTTGATCAAATTTTTTAAAGAAATTTCCATCCCCCACCCCTACCCTACATTTTCAAATTTTATAATTAATCCCACATCAAATATACCCCCCCCCCCCCCGTGCCAACTTTAACATTATTTTATCCAGAGGTCAAAGGGCATGTTGTTTTGTCCCCAAGTGACTATATAACTATCTTTTCTGATAAGTTAATCCATTCAATATACTACTATCATATTTTAAGGTTGACTAAAATAAAAAGAAAGGCAATGCAATAGTAAAATGTTCACTAGTAAAGGCTTAGTTAATCAAGATTCCATCTTGCTACTCTCCATTTCTTACTTACAGGAAATGTATTTATTAAATTTATTAGAATAAATGACTAAACTAAGAACTGTAGAACACAAAAAATATTTGATTAACTATATACTTAAAGAGGGATATTAAACAAAGAAATGAACAGCAAAAGATAATTTTTTATTATGTTTATCAACAATAACAATATGTTAATTAAGAAAAGATATTTCAAATTAACTAATCTATAAATATATAACTAATACATATGGTTTCAGTCTTACAAATAAAAATGTCATGCGAGACTGAAAATTATACCCCCACCGTGCCAACTTTAACATTTATTTTATCCAGAGGTCAAAAGGGCATGTTGTTTCTATCCCCAAGTGACCGCTACTCTGCTGTGGTGGCGGAGAAGATGGCGGCTCCAGAATCAGCCTTTTGCCCCTACTCTTTACCATTAAAGTTATGTTTTTGTGGAGACACTTAGCTTTTTCCATTTATTATAAAGAACTCTATTCACACACATTCTAATAATTTATTATGTATTTCTCTGGTTAAACCAGACCTGGAAGTCATGGTTTAACTGCTCAAAAATAAACCTCATTTGATGTAGTGCAATTTATAATTATTTGGTTTATAACTTTTACTTTTAGTTAAATTTTAATTGATGTTATAATATTATGTTTAAATATGATCTCAGACTATTAATTGAGGATATCTAAATTATGGATATGTTTGTGTAAATTATAATTAGATATACACAGTACGACATTTTAAATGACTTTAAACAATACTTGTACAGAAGGAGTATAGGGACTGTAAACTACATTTCTACTGGTAACAACAAACATGAAAGCCAGTTTTTTGGTGGTCTTAAGTAGATCAATGAAGTTTTTGTTTCACTATTAAGTTTGTAGAACTTGCACATTATTACACAAATAGTTATAAACTATTGGTTTTAGATTTACGAATATTAGAAAGACACAATTATTTATTTATAAATTGCGATGTATATTTCAACTAGATCTGTAGTCGTCTTCAGTCAGGCATTATCACAAAATGTTTTTAAGTTTAACCTTACATCAATAACAACACACTAAAAATTAATAACTTAAACGCTATTAAAGGTAACAAAGAATACAAATTATTAAAAAACAATTAAAACTAGTTAAAATTTAAAAGTTTATACTATTAAGTTTATACTATTAAGCTTAAAATTCAATAAAAATTCTTCACAAAGACTTTAGAAAATAAAAAGGTTAATTTCCAAGAATCTTTCTTTAGTTGACAAGAACTACGTATTACATTTTCTTAATAACAGTAAAATAAAATTCAACAGACTTAAAAAAAACTATCATAGACAAATATTTACGGTAATGTTTAATGATTAATTTAGCATTAATTAATAATTTACCTTAATATCCCAAAAAGCAGTAGTTTTTGCTTTGTTATCAGAAAATTATGTGTTGTTAGGGTGGCAGCCTTAGTTAAGTCCACTAGAAAACTGATGTTATCCACTTTCATGTTTTCAGTAATATTCCTTCTTCATAGTATTGTTCTAACGATATTGATCTATGTATAGTATATGTAAGATTTATATTTTATATCAATATCATGCTCAAAAATAAATGAACTGTGAACTCTGTTTAAGTAAATGCTAAACTAAAAACAAAATTTGATTAATTTTTAGATATCCTCTCTTTATGGTTTTAGAGTTCCATGTATAAATTGAATATGTTGTGCAAAAATTATATTTAAACGTGATTTTTTTGTTTATTTTTTAAATATTAAAGTCTTTATGTTTTTTTGTCCATTATGTTTTTTATAATTAATTTTTAAAAAAATTGTGCCAATAAATAATTTATTAGCTCAAACTATAGACTTTATTTTGAATCTCAATTGTTATTAATTACTATTATTTTTTTGATGACTTTTAAATTCAAATTTATAATTACTAGAGTAGTGCCAATGTTGGCTTTTTTGTGGCCATATAATAAAAAAAGACTGGCTTCTTTTGGTTAATTTTCCATTTTCAGTTTGTGGTTATATCCAGCAAATTAGTTTGATTAGTTATAAGTGTGTATTTTCGTTACTTTTTAAGTTTAAGTTCTGTTAAACTTAAATACTACAAATAGTTGCTAAGAAATATATGTAGCTCCCTCTTTTCCTAATGAGGGAAAAAATGAGGAAAAATCATAGTTTGTTTAAAAAGTTTATCGAAGTTTAATTAATTATAATTAAAAAAGTTTAATTAAACCCCTTTCTTCAAAAGAGGGTTGTGTTATTCTTTCCAATTTTTTTTTTTAAATTTGCCTATGCAGTGTTGTTACTGAATTAAGAGTATTTTTAATAATATTTACGTGTTTCAATGATTATTAGAACTAGTTTTTTACGATCTTTAAAAAACATTTTATATTCATTATTTTCACAATTTGTAGTTTAAAAAAACCAAGAAAATATTAGTGTTATGATGATATCATCATCATGAATCACATTTCCATTCAATTTCCTTCATCATCATAAAAATACCAAGTTAGTTTTGCCAAACCTGTTTACTCGATAAAACCACAAACCATTGTCATGATATTAGTTA
This sequence comes from Microvelia longipes, assembly GCA_018340805.1. Lineage (NCBI taxonomy): Eukaryota > Metazoa > Arthropoda > Insecta > Hemiptera > Veliidae > Microvelia > Microvelia longipes. The sequence continues at coordinate 12,800,005 of JACMZG010001914.1, forward strand.
ATGTATTTTAATCAGATCAAAGTTTTTACGTAGATTGATTAGATAGAAGTAATATTATAATTGATAGAGACCTGATTCAGCCCAAAGAATCCTTTATGTTTCTTTATTTTTGCTCATCAATAAAAAAAACTAAACAATTTAAACTAAATAATTTAATCCAACTTAGTTTTAGGTTTACAATTTTTTTTCTCGCTGGAAATATGTTATGATCATCGAGTTAATAAAAAGGTTCAATCCATAAAATCCATGAATTTGTGTTATTTCATCTAAAAACAAAAAAAGAGTTGTGCTGTGCTCAAATATAACTTTAAGCACAAAAATCATTGTTATTTTTTGTTTAAATCTTGTGATGCTTAAAGCAACATTTATATTAGAAAATGTAATTTTTAGTGATTTTTTATAGTATATTATTTTAGTAGTATTTTAAGGTCTTGTAATATTATATTTGTTAATATTTTATTTTTGGTAATTAAATGTAAGCTTGTGATTTAAATCGTCGCTTAAGGGTGTACTGTCCCTCCCCTCTGAAAAACCCCAAAATTGTTATTTTTTGAACATGCTTGGTAACTGTCCTTGTATCATCAAGCTTGTTATCTTTTCTTTTTTTTTACTTTATTGTGTTTATGTGGTGAGCTCGTGATGTCACAAACCTATATTTTTTATTTCACATAAATTCTACTTCATTTATGAAACTACTGTGCCAAAGTATTCATTTGATTGGCTTTAAATTTAGTTGGCAAAATATTAAAACCTTGAGGAATGGGCTTATGGATGGAAATAGGTTTGTGAGCATAATATAAAACATTCTGGAAAAAAATTAATTTTTAAAATGTAATTTGAACACCTGTTCAAAATATTAAGTCTCTCAGTCAAATTAGGACAAAGCTATTTATAGAGCTTAAAAAATCTAATGTCAGTACACCCTTGAAAATGGTCATTTTTAGTTTTTATTTATTGCAATTTTTGATTACTCTTTTATTTAAAATTAAAAAGCCACCCTTTTCAAGAATATTTAAAATATCATCTTTTGACAATCATGAAAAAAAACACAAACCAAAAAATATAAAATTATCCTTTACCCAAACAAAACTCCTTACACCCCAAAAAATATAACAAAAATTCATAAATAATACAATTAATAAATAAAATAATACAAAAAGGGGCACAAATTACCCCAAATTAAAAAATAAAATATGGCTCCTGTTTACAAAAAAATACTGTATATTTTTCCAATAAAGAACTTGTTTAAAAAAAAAAAGATATATGCAAGATCCTCTTTTAATATTATTTTATTCCTGTGATTTTTTTTTAATTTTTTGAAAATATTTGTATTCTTACAATCTATTTTTTGTGACCCTATGTGTTCTAACCGATTAGGTCTATTGATTTTAATAAAGAAACTAATTAATAATTGTTATTTTCAAGTTATCTACCTCGGTGTTTAATTTTAAGTTAATTATTGTAGCAATATTATTAATTCAACCTTATCATTGAGTAGGATTAACAGTAATTGTAACATTAGGATTAATTTTTAAGTCCATTTTAGGAACTATTTATATTTTACTATTTTTTTCTATGCCTGTTTCTATAACATATTTTTATGTTGAAACATTTTTGATTACAATTTTCAGAACCTCTTTTATCAATTTACAGTTTTAAAATTAAATTTTATATGAGCAGAAAAGATTTTACTTAGCTTTAAATTTGCCTTTTTCCTCTTTTATACAGTAAGTATATAGGAAAAGTATTGTGTTTGCATGAAAAATGTGAAATTTCATGAGAAATTTTATTTTTAGTTGTTCTATTTGGAAAATAATTTTAATGAATTTGCAAACCATCATTACTGACTCAGCAAAAAGTCATAAAACGTGTGTAAATGTTGGATTTGAAAAGTTCCACATTAGTTTAATCTTCAGGTTTAATTAGGAAACCTTTCAATTAAGTTGAAAATTTGGCACGAGTGTTGTGTTTTTCTTTCTTCTTATAGATATGTGTGCTTATTATTTTTTTTCAATATGGCTAGTTTACCTTTGGGTTTTGTTGGTTTATGAATGCTAAGTGGCTTTGAACCAGGTCAGTACCTGTATGGATGACCACTAGGAATAAATCTGATGCTTAGATTGTCGGATGATGAGCGAAGCAAGTCTGAAGATGTACTGCAGTATAAATTAGGTGATTTACTAATTCTGAGGATGAGCAAAGCAATTCCAACGTTGCGAGTTCTAGCGTTGCTAATCCATATTTTTTAATTATTAAATTAAATGTTTCCTTTCTTACTCATTTATTTCAGCAAATCTGAACATTTAATGTCTTCAAATATAACATGCTTCATTTTTAGCAAATTTTCGAAGAAAAAATGAACTTATGATGTCATGGTCATAGAGGAGGGGTAAGGTGGGGAAGTAGATTTTTTTAAAGGGGGGAGGTCTTCCTGATCAAGAATATATATATATATATATGTGTGTGTGTGTGTGTGTGTGTGTGTGTGTGTGTGTGTATGAGATTTTTGGGATGTTTCTATGGGACACTATAACTTTCAATTTTTGGATCGAAATGAAATTTGGTAGAAATTTCAAGAGGCCGAAGGCCTCTTGCTTCAAATTGAATCCTGTGTTTTACTTGAGGATCCTACATATTATTTATGGTTAATTTACATTATGTTTGATGTTATGTTCTTTTTGTTGCTTATATATTATTTTATTTTGATTTTTTTGTGAATTATCAAATAAAATTTTTATTTATTTATTTTACAATACAACGTATTAAAAATAATAAATTAGACTTAAAAAAACAGAATTGTGAACTCCTCACAAAAACTGTGAGCAAGACTAGAGTCTTGCACCGTGAGGAGGAGTATTTAAAATATTAAACAAGTACTATCAAATATTTAGCCTTTGTATTGTTATATATAAATAACTATACTTTATATATTTTATAAAAAAGGAAAGAAGATAAACATAACAAAATAATACTTAAACCTAATAATAATTTTAATGTGCACACACACATTCACAACACCACCACACACACATACGTACATACATATACATTACAACAATTATATTATATAAGTATATATATATATATATATATAATATATATATATATATATATATATATATATATATATATATATATATATATATATATATATATATATATATATATATATATATATATATATATATATATATATATATATATATATATATATATATATATATATATAAACACACATATATATATATATATATATATATATATATATATATATATATATATATATATATATACATATATACACACACACACAAGAAAAAATAATTGTTCTATTATTTTTTATTTATATTCTCAAATTGTTATGGTAAAACATGATTTTGTATTTTTGCTGGAACCATGTAACATAAGAACATTTTAATGGTAAAAAGTTGAGACTATAAAGCTCTATTTGATATATCTACAGGCGTATAATTGGCATTAGGTTCTTATCTATTGAAGGTAGATAGTACATTAATTTGAGATAATCTCTTATTTTGCTTATACATTTTTCTACATTTTTACTTTATATGTTGTTCATACCTTTCATATAAAGTAAATGTGATATGAATTTTTGTGTCAGCATAAAATTGTATAAATTTATCTAAAAGCACAGTTCCTAGCAGTGTTGCCTACTCAGGAATGAGGATGGATGGTGAAATGTGGCCAAAATAATGTTATTTTGTTTTTTAATTTTTTAAGAATACCCCCCCTCCATGTATTAAAAAATTTAAAGCTTGATGACCTCCTCAAATTTCTCCCCTTTTAATAACAACTACAATTAATTTGCAGACTTATTATTTCTCTATGAAAGTTACAGGAAAAATACTGTTTAATTAAAATTCCATTTTGAGGGCAAAAACATCAATTCTACAAATTTTAATAATAACGACACATTTTATGAATTATGTTTCGTTTTTCTTCTTCTTTTTTTATATTTTTTACTTCTGGTTTTAAAATATTCATTCAATAAATTAGTAATAATAGCTATAGTTTAAAAAATCCAAAATATGGTACATTTTGAAAAGATAATACCACTATAATGTCAGATGGTACAAGCTCTTAAATTATGGTATTACTCTTAAATTAAATAATTTTGGGATGGTACGGTTGGCAACGTTGGTTCAAAGCCTGTGCAGAGCTAAAGAAAATGGATAATTCTTCTCTAATTTCAACTTATATTTTTATTTATATTGTTGTCACATTCATTTTCTGACATGTGAAATTAAATCAATATCAGGTGAATGATGAAGAACTCAATTTCAAAGTCCCTTCTTATTTAAAAGACTACATGTTTATGAATTGATATAAAAAATTGAAAAGGACAAATCACCTTCCCTCATTTGACTTAAAATCGTAAATGGTTTATCTTAGATTTTATTTTTTTTAACTCTGTGGCAAGTGGTAATTTTTTGTAGACTTTATTTAGGGACTTATACTTTTTTACGCAACTATGTTTGCAATAAGTGAGGACTTTTTGTTTAATTTACCTGGATGTTTGAAGTGTTTTTATCAACTTTGGACTTAAAACCATGTCTGTTCTGCTTTTGAAAATACGGTGAAATTATGGGGAACATTATTTTAAACTTACATTTTCCTCTTTGTTTTCTTTGTTTAATCAATTTATTTAGTTTACTGCTCAGAACTAAATCCATTTTTGTTTGAAGGGAATGACGATGATGAAGAAACCAATGAGAACGGCGATAACGAATGTACGCCAATTGAAAATAGTGAATTAGAGCATGGACCTACTGAAAGTAACGATTGCTTAGAAAAATCGCCATTATGTACTCCTCTTGAAGATGACATTGAAGAATCACCGGCAACTAAGTTAAGGAATAAAAGAAAACCTTCAAAAGCACCTCAAGATGAAGATGCAACAGGTGTGAGAAGATCAAGTAGAAATGCTAAAAAAATTAAATCTATGTGAAACTGTAGGTTTTCATTTCAACAATCCAACCCGTACTTTTTACCAATAACATTAGTAAATAAAAAATAACTTAAATCCTTGAAATCATTTTAAGTAAAGTTGCCAAAGAATTTCAATTAAGAATAAAAGGTTTGGTTCTTTTAAAAAATGTTTCAAGTGTAAACAGATTTCATCTTCAAAAAGAACCTAGATCAAATTTTGGCTCTAGTAATGGAGGACTGAACAGGTATTTTCATCCCCAATCTTAAAATTTGGGGGTAAAGTAAGAGTCAGCACCCCAGAAAAATATGTTTTTTTATTTTATATTTTTTTGCCCGTAATAAGGTTTGAGCTAATATTTTTTTTTAGTCATGTCCCTTTACTCTTTTATTTTTTGGGGGTGTTGTCTCAAATTAAATTGAAAATGTTATTTTTCCTAACTACTTCTTTCTTTTGTTCCTACTTCATTTTACTTGAAGCAGTATACTTGCTTTTTGAGGTAAAATTTTGTGACTCGCTCTTCTACGTAAAATAATTATTTCCCTTGTCTACACTTCGGGAACTAATTAATATTGTTTCACCTCAGGAATAAATTGTATAATTCCCTTGGCTATGTCTCAGGACTAATAATTCTTGCTTAAGAGTTTTTTCGTCTGTACTCCATTTTAATTTTAGCTCAATGTCTGAAGTTCCTCCCAAGCTTGACATAATTTTAGAAATAATGAGCTTATGAGATTGGGGTCACAGGGAGGAGGAGGTAGATTTTATGAAGGGGAAGAAATATATATATATATATATTATATATATATATATATATATATATATATCTTAATTTTTATAGTTTAATATAAACTTAGATAATCAGAATCTGTACCTAGGGCACTTTTCCTAATTTGGTTAGAACTTTTTTAATTTCATGAACTTCACATTTTGCTCTTTCTTCACAAAATGTTTTTGAAAATATTTTCTTTTCTGTACGTTTATGTTTCCTAATGTGATGACATAATAGTTTTTTTAATTTGTGTAAAATTTGGATAAAGGACAATCACATCATATATTTTTGTTTTGTACTAGAATATTTATATTTTTGTCAGATTTATCCTAATAATTGTTTTGTAATAAATATTTTTTTAAATATATTATTGATTTATTTTGTACATGACTGTTTTGTATTTATAAATAGCCTTTACTTTCAAATTTTCATACAACCTTTATTAACACAATTAAAAATTATTAAATCTAGGAACACTTTCGAAATTGAGCTGAAGAGAGATGGTCATAAAGTCTTTAAGTTTATGCAGAGAACCTTGTAGCACCAATAAACTTGTAGCACAATTAAGCCTATGGTTAATATGCACTTCCAGAATACAGTTTTTACGTAATATTAATTTTTGTGTGTGCTAGATGTTGGAGTCTATGTTAAATATTAAACCAACATAAAAATCTTTATGTTAAGCAATACAAGCATTTCTTTTCTTTGAGATTTGCCACATTATTGTGTATATATGTGCACCCCTCAAAGGGAACAAAAAATGTTCTGTAATATAAATATAAACCTCAATCTCTAACCGTTTTCCCACAAGGTCAAATTTAATATTTTAAAAAAATAGTTGACCTCACATCTTAAAATTGTTAATAGTGTTTAAACTGTTCAAGCTAGAAAACCGAAATTGGTCTCGTGAGAAAGCTGAGAAAATTTCCTAAAGGACAAACTACTAACTATGTCAAATATTTTGGTAATACTGCCCAAAAATTTGTATGAAAAATGATTTTTTGAAAAAATTGAATTTTATGGAATTTTTATGGTAGGGGATTAGAGGAAGTAAGAGATGAGCAAAAGTTTAGCCGAGAATGGAAAAACTTTTCTTATGATTGCCCTTTAAGAAAACCCAAACTTCATCATACATTCAATAATCAAAATGTTAAGCCATTCTTCCTAGAAGTTGGAAAAACAGTTATTTTTTGGTATTTTTGCATATCTCTACAATGAATTACATGGTACATAAAATAATTAAAAATCTCTAAAACAGGAGAAAAGAGTGGTTTTAGAGAAAAATGTGTAAGAATAAAATATGTTTATTTTACCTCATAGGGTCTAAAAATCATATTATAAGTTTACTTTTGAAAAAAAAATATTTTGTTAAAATAACACATTATTTTCTTTTTTATATGACAAAAAATATCAGTTTTTGCAAATTCTAGCAACAATAGCTTACATTTTTGACTATTGAATGTATAAAAATATTTCGATTTACTTAAAGGGCAATCATAAAAAAAATGTATGTGTATATATATATATATATATATATATATATATATATATATTATATTATATATATATATATATATATATATATATATATATATGTATGTATGTATGTATGTATGTATGTATGTAGTATATATATCTATATATATCTATGATATTTGTAGGGACGTGTCTCTAGGCATATTGCATCCATCATACAAAGTTTTAAAGCTTTAGCTTCCTTGGAAGTACCCGTTCTGCAAAATAGATCTCATTCTGCAAAATACTCTGGGGGTGGCAGATGGTGTACGAATGAGTTAAAATTTGTAGGGATGTGTTTTTAGGTGTATTTTATTAATTATACTAAGTTTTAACGCTTTAGCTTTCTTGGAAGTACCCATTCTGCAAAATACTCTGGGGGCGACAGATGGTGTACAAATGAGTTGAAATTGGTGGGGATGTGATTTAGGCGTATTTTATTATTTTGTCAAAGTTTCAACGCTTTAGCTTCCTTGGAAGTACCCGTTCTGTGAAATGCTCTGGGGGCTGCAGATGGTGTACGAATGAGTTGAAATTCGTAGGGATGTTTTTTTAGGCGTATTGCATCAATCATACAAAGTTTCAATACTTTAGCTATCCTGGAACTACCTATTCAGCAAAATAGATTTCATTCTGCAAAATACTCTGGGGGCGGCAGATGGGGTACGAATGAGTTGAAATTCATAGGGATGTGTTATTAGGCGTATTTTATTAACTATACAAAGTTTCAACCCTTTAGCTTTTTTTGAAGTACCCATTCTGCAAAAAAGATCTCATTCTGCAAAATACTCTGGGGGCGGCAGATGGTGTACGAATGAGTTTAAATTTGTAGGGATGTGTTTTTAGGTGTATTTTACTAATTATACAAAGTTTCAACGCTTTAGCTTCCTTGGAAGTACCCGTTTTTATAATAGATCTCATTCTGCAAAATATTTTGCAAAAACCTTGTTCTGCAGATTAGGGGCGCCATATTTTTTTTTTTTTTTTGAGGTGGCTGTAATTAAGTGTTTACTTTACCGCCTAAAATTTTATGTAACGTACGATTTTATTGCTTAGGCGATTAAACATTTGTTTTACGTCTGACGGCTGTAAAATTTTACTTTTACAACCGCTACGTCAATTTGTAAATAAAGTAAAATATTTTATTTTTTACCTGGGCCCCCAAAAAAATATTATATGAAACATTGCTGTAAAGTGATCTCAATGGCTTTGGAAATGCATTATTCATTCGCTTTGCTCGTCAATTAAGATATTTCCTTAGCTATAATATCTCATTTAACATCTTAGTTACATAATCTACTATTATATTATATTATTATTTATAGTGATTATAATATAGTAGCTGGTTTATGAAGAGGCGCCAAGTGTGAGTTCCTATTTACAATGCTGAAAACAGTTGGACATCAGCTTCTTTACTCACTGAACAAGCAGCTAGAGCATGTGATTTAGTACAGCCGGTCAAGGGTGGGATTTTCAAATTTGTAATGAATTTATTTATTTGCAGCATTGAAAAAGGATGCTAGCTGTTGTCTTGTCTGTAGTCTAACTACGTCTTTTTCATTCTATATTTAGCTAAATTATTTTTACGTAATTAATATTATAGTTAATGTCAGTTTCCTGTCCCTATCAAAACTGATTGTGTAGAATAATTTACTCTTGCAAGCTTTGAAATGATGAGCGTAGCTGCTGAAAGTATCCTTAACGTTGCTAAATATCGAGGATGTTTGGTAGGTGCTCTAATAGGTGATTGCTTAGGTGCTCCTTTTGAAGGAGACGCATCTGTATCTAGAAGTCAGCTACAGAATTATTTGGATAAATTAGAACAACCATCTTTTAAAAGTAAGTAGATTTTGAGTTTAAGTGTAGAAAGAGGGTAGAATTATAAAGAAGGCTCTGTGTGGTTTAGGAAGAGTGGAATACAATGACAGGGCTGTCTTTAGTCACTATGGATGTGGAAGTGACGTAGTACTCCCATGGATATGGATACTGTCGTACTACTGTACACCAACACGACAGTTAAAGTGATGTAGAAATTCATACAGTACGGTGAGGGACACGAGACACAGTGGTCCAACTCCCTGGTTTGAGATGGTCCTAAAAGAACAGGGGCTAGTTGCCCCTGTTCTTACAATCAATCTGCCAGTCACACACTGTTTCAGACAATCAATCTGCCAGGGGCATCAATCCAGTCACACACTGTTTCAGACAACTATACACTTCAGACATATACATAATACAATCAATCTGCCAGTCACACACTGTTTCAGACATATACACTTCTTAATACAATCAATCTGCCAGTCACACACTGTTTCAGACATATACACTTCTTAATACAATCAATCTGCCAGTCACACACTGTTTCAGACATATACACGTCTTAATACAATCAATCTGCCAGTCACACACTGTTTCAGACATATACACTTCTTAATACAATCAATCTGCCAGTCACACACTGTTTCAGATCAATCTGCCAGTCCACACACAGTATTCTTAATACAATCAATCTGCCAGTCACACACTGTTTCAGACATATACACTTCTTAATACAATCACTCAGTAATACAATCTGCCAGTCACACACTGTTCAGACATATACACTTCTTAATAATCAATCTGCCAGTCACACACTGTTTCAGACATATACACTTCTTAATACAATCAATCTGCCAGTCACACACTGTTTCAGACATATACACTTCTTAATACAATCAATCTGCCAGTCACACACTTCAGTAATACAATCAACAGTCACACTGTTTCAGACATATACACTTCTTAATACAATCAATCTGCCAGTCACACACTGTTTCAGACATATACACTTCTTAATACAATAATCTGCCAGTCACACACTGTTTCAGACATATACTTCTTAATACAATCAATCTGCCAGTCACACACTGTTTCAGACATATACACTTCTTAATACAATCAATCAATTACCGAAGCGTAGTTAGTATGTAATATTTACTTGTTAAAGAAAATGGATGTTGCAGCATCGTCAAATAATGTTAAGTCATCGTCAAATCCTAAATATTATATCGTACACAATGGGTGCGTTCTGTGTTTTACAGTTCGGATATTGTATATTTTGAATCTTTATCTTTACTTCGACTAAACCTTAGGAGGACATGACCTAACGTCAGCAGACAAATCCGTGGACTATTTCTTCCATTGACATGATCCAGTGTTAAACAGTACTTTTTATCGACATAATACATATGGGAAAATTAATATAAAAAGGTTTCAAAAAGTACCAGTAAAATATATGAAAGTAGGTCATGCAAAAACCGTTTGTATGTCCTGATTTTGATCAGCCCAAAACCATCCACCTATCAATATACCTCCAAATATTTAAAAGCCTTCAAATTCCTTTTCTTATTTCTTTGTAATAATTGACCATTTTTCCTCATTATCACATATTATGCACGAAAGACTCTCGACTATCTAAATGTCTCTATGGCCTACATTAGATGTCTACGAATACTGCAGGTTCCAATCTCTCAAGTTACAATTAATCTGTACTACGTTCAAGAATACATCTAGATTTTCTCCTACCTTACGTTAGAAATTTTATCTGTGGCTGTTAAAATCCGTTTAAATTTTCTTAAATAATTCTATCCTACTTTCAATTCTAGTTTTTACTCAGTCAATCCAAAGGCTCAATAGAAAACGGCTCCTTATTAGCTACTTCATGAATCTTTTCGTTTCTAGGTATTTCAGTTAGTCGAGAGACCTTAGAAATTGACCTTAGAATAATTAATGATAGGGGATGCTAAAGCATTTAGTGCAGCTTGACTGACAGTGCAAATTGTTATAGCCATACATTTTAGCTCTTTTATATCTGTCTTTCCAGCTGTCTGTCTATTTTCTTAAAAATATCAAATTATTGTTACTTAATTCAAAGATCTTTAATGTTAATTCAAGATGACTGTACTTAATTTATCTAAAGAAAAGCTTTTTTGGTTGAATAATCAAAAAACATGATAACAAAAAATATTGTTATCAGTTTTAAATCGAGATGTCTTTTCAAAAAACGTAAACAAAACATGCTCATACTTTGAATCCTTAACAAAACAATTATTTAACGACAGTACGTTCTAGCTACATCAAGAAAGAATATTAACTTGATTGGTCATTTATGCCCAAAGTGATCTCTAAGACTGTACACCTATGCTACAAAAATATGTTGCTAAGGTGCCCAGTCCTTCTAAGACTTTTCGATATTTAACGCTAGATAACACATTTGTGTTACCCATTAGTGTAGACGTCCAACTCTGTAAATACAGTATAAGAATGGACATTTCTGCTACTTCTTTATGGACATATTTAACGAGAGTGCTATTCTTTTATTACTTACTGAGCGTTTTAGCTACAATATTCATAATGAAAAAATCACTTTAACAGCCATTTGCATAAACACAAATTCTTAAATTTTAGCATAGTTGACCATTTTAATTTTAGAATTGATTATAGAAGGCTTCTCTGATGATTATAGTATTAGTTATTACTATTATTATCAGTTGACAGTATGGGAATATAATACGTGTGAGCCCACGAGGTTAGTCCTGCCAGTCAAACCACTCCCACAATTTCATATTTGACTACCTTCATTGGTTCCTCAATACTATTTTCACACGTTATCAACTGATTCTTTTTCTCTTTTCAAATGAGGGGTTGGCAGTGGCTTATGACCTTGGAGATTTTAAACTAAACGATGGATTGTAGATCCTTTTACAAAAATTGAACATTGGATAACCAACTTATTTTTTATCATTGTTTCTTATAGGTATTTATCGAGTTGCGTTAGTTTTTTTTCAGTAATTAGCTGGATTTGTGATAAATAAAGCTTAATTTCGTATTTTAGAAAGTTGTGAGCTCACAATGAGCCATCAAGTTTAAGTTTTGTATACATATAATTTAAGTTATACATTTTTAAAGTTAGGTGAAAAAATTTAGTTTTAAAGTACTGTTTGTTTACTTTAGTTGCGTTCAAATTTTTAATTTATTAACTTCACATTTGATACAGTCAAAGACTTATGATAATCCTCTTCTAATCAGAATTTGAACATAAATAAAGTAAATAACATTGACATCTAACAGTACTTATGTATACACGAAGTTCATTCGACCCATGCCAACTCCTGAATGGATTCATAAGTTATTAAAGCTAACATGCAACTTGTACAGTTGATAAAATTGAATAATAGATATTGATATTTATTTTTTAATCATCTACTGCAACACAAAGCACAGAAGTGACTTATCTACAGAGTTACTGATATTCCACACCACAAAAGCTCCTTTAGTTAGAAACAAATTACCTTTGTTGTTGAATAATAATAAGAATTTGTACTAATTTTCGTTAATACATTCAAAATTTGAAAATAAATTAAGTAAATAACATTGATGTCTAGCTGTAGTTATAATAAAACTTGATTGAAAGGAACAATTGAAATATTAAAAAAAATACAGCTGGCTCTAATGGTTCTTACAGAGTATTAGCAGAGTGGACTGAATTCCGTCTCTCTTGTTTCATTGTGTGGTACTGGATTATCTCTGCATAGTTCACGCATCATATTTAACTGTATTTACTTTTTGCATTTACGATCCATGGGTTTGACACACTGTGTGTACATAAAGTTAAACTAACCAAATAATTTATGATTATGTAGTATTGAACAAAGCTATGTTGGGTATAACAAATTTTACGATGAAATAAAAATCAATGGACCACTTATGCTATATTCATAATCTTCTATTTAGGTATTTTGTAATTTTAGGCCCTTTGAAAATGTTCACTGATGATACTTCCATGACAAAATCCATTGCTGAATCTCTGCTACATCATAATAAATTTGATGAAAAGGATATGGCCAACAGGTAATACTCACTCAATTATTATAAATGTCTTAGGACCTTTTTATAACTTGCCTATTTAAAAAAAACAATATATCTGACCAATTCTTTGCAGCCTCTTTTTTATAACAGTTTCATTCTTTGAATTTTGATAGAAATGTAAGATTTGTGAATTTTCATCAGAAAATAACAAAACAAAAAATAGCTAGCTTGTGAGGATTTTCTTATTTAATTAACCCTTGATTTATATCCTTGCCTGGGGTTTGGTTCCCAATCAGGACAGTATATTCCCAGTCAACTAGTGGTTACCCTATCCCTCTGCCCAAAACTTGGGTGAGCAAAGAATCTCCAAATATCGGCTCAAAGCAGTGTACTCCACCTCACCCACCGAGTCATCTAAATAAAACTCACAATTGTTATAATGCATTGTGAGTCTAAAATTATATTTTCACCTAGGAGTCTAAGAAAATTTTGATCGATGCCGATCTTGTCAAAAAATAATAGAAAAGAATGATTAAGAGATGTCTTACCCATTGTCATCTCTAAATTCCAAGTTAAGAGACTATCTCCTTTGCTAAAATCTGTGATCTTCTGTACAACTTTGGAGTATAAATACCTCTGATAAGAAAAAAAATAAAATAACAACACTCACTTCCCTTTTTAAATATTAAAAAACTGTAAAAATATTCAAAATAAAAATATTTTTATTGCTCATACCATACCATTCCTATTTATACTATGGTAGTAGCTGAGTAAGTAAAACCATATTACTTAATTTGTGCAGATTTGTGTCTTCATACTTTGATAACCCTCGTCGTGGTTATGGCCAAAATGTTGTTGATGTATTTCACCTCATGAGAAGAGATCAATTTCAAGATGTTTGGAAACCAGGTCGCCAACAGTTTAACGGAAGTGGTAGCTATGGTAACGGTGGTGCTATGAGGATTTCACCTGTTGCTTTGTTTACACACAGTTATGACAGTATGATAGATATAGCTAAGAAGTGTACTAAGTTGACACATACCCATCATCTTGGTGTTAATGGAGCTTTATTGCAGGTTTGTTTTTGATTGTCATTTTAGCCGATACTCAGTATTATATGAATAAGAAAATTAAAAAAATAAGTAAATTAAATAAACATTATATAATAATTCCACCATAGTACCATGTATTAGAGATGACCTTATCAACTGCTCCAAAACCCTGTTAGAAAAAAAATTATATCTATCCACCATATTGAATTTGGTCCTAGGACCAGTAGAATTGTTTCCCTCTCAGGGTTTATGTGTCTATGATAAGCCCAACTCTTCCTATTTATGCTGCAAGTTACTTAAGATGTCTGCTTGCTTCCTGTGCAGTCAACTGGGTTCCTGAGGTCAAAGCCAAAGGAACCATAATATTTAAATCCCAAAATATGTATTTAATTAGTTTTTAATAAATCAATCACACTTATAAATAAATTGAACAAAATAAACTAATTAATTTTGAGATTTGATTGATAAAAATAATCCTAACAACTGTTAGCTAAATCAGTAATTACTAATGTGTAAGTATTTGTAAGATTTAAATATGTTTCCTGTATTTGTTAGTGAGAAATTTTGTAAATGTTTTAGTGAATCTAATTTAATTAAATACATAGGAGTTTTAAATTATGTTTCATACTTGATGATAAAACTTATTAAGGTTGTGTCCCAAATGAGGGTTGAACTTGTAACCTACAAGTTAAGAGCCTTTCTCGCTACTGACAGCTAAAGAGAAAATGTGTAGCTGTAGGTAAATAGTTGCCATGGCAACCAAACCTATTTCACTCCCACTAGTTGCTTTTATCACTTGTTGATTTAGTTTCTGAGTGAAATATCACACTTCCTCTTAGACTTTTTTCTCTCTTCTTGAAGTGAATATATTTTTAATATGTCTTGTTAAACTGAACTGTATCTCAATATTACTTGAGTCTTCTATGTATTGCTTATCAAGGTTTACTTATGTAATTAGTTTTCTTCTTTGTAAAGTGTATTGCAGTGCATATGAGTTTATTAAGAGATCCAAAGAAACCTCTGGATATCAAACAATTTACTAAGGAACTCGGTGAGAGGATACATGAAATTGAAAAGAATAATGAAGTGTAAGTCAATGTTTAGTTTAAATTTATGTGCAATTTTTTGTTGTTTTATTGGTAACACTTGCTCCTGTTTCTGAAGGAGCAAGTGTTGTCTGTCTCTATGGCTTTAGCCGTAGAGTCTTATTATATAGAGAAGAAAAGAGATAATTTGAAGAATAAGGAAACACCTTTTAAAGAGTTTTTTATGTGATAACTCTATTTAATTTTAGTATCTATATCTCAATAGCTTATTTGACTTACTTTCTCTTACAATGAGTTGTTTTTAATCATTTAAAAAAATGATTATTTTATTAATTTCATTATTTTTTTTCTAGATTTGGAAAGGAAGAGAAATTTTCGTATGGGAAACAAATAGAATTGATAAACAAATTACTAGCTAAAGACCCTGCAGATTTTGAAGAAGAGATAGCTAACCAGCTTGGTAATTCGGTAGCAGCCCTGTACTCTGTGCCTACTGCTATTTACTGTTTTCTTAGAGGACAAACACCTGTTGAATTTATTAAGGTAAAACATGAGTCAAAAAATACTATAATGAGTTATAACGATTAAGAGGATTCTGATTATATTAATAACTAGTGGCGGAGATAGCACTGGGGCATCAATGTCTATAGTTGGCATTATAACAAGGATTTTAATCCTCCCTCTGGGATTAAAATTTCTGCTATGTAAGAACTGCTTGCCCTTACTGGAGATAAATTTTTATATGCACCTTGGGAGTAAAATTTCATTATTCCCTCACAATTAAGGAGATAATTGTAACATTCCTTGCTTTGATATATATTATATATTATATATATATATATATATATATATATATATATATATATATATATATAAATATATATATCTGGCTTGGCCTCAGGAGTTAAATGCTTTGGTTCTGCAGTTTTTGCCTCAGGAACCAACTTATTGCTCAGGAAAATGATGGGATTCTTTCATGAAATAATGAGGCCAAGGAAATCTTAAAATAATTTATGATTCAGCTGACCATTTCCTTCTTTCTTCCATCTAACATAAAGTAAATTTAGAAGTTTGCTTTTTTTCCTTATCAGTATTTTTACAATAATATTAGATGACTTCTCAAGTATAGATTCATCTAATATTATTAGATCATTTCTTATGTTGTAGCATTAATTTGATCTTATTTGAATTCTATTAGTACATGTAGACTTTAACTGTCTTCTTTTTGCAGACTGATAATTCATTTAGAAGAGTTCTCCAGTTAAGCATATTGATGGGTGGTGATACTGATACAATAGCTAGCATGGCTTGTGCCATATCTGGTGCCTACCATGGTGATTCTATTATTAACCAGACTTTAGCACAACGCTGTGAAGCTTACAAGGATTTAACTCAGCTTGCAGAACAGATGTATGAAAAGTCCAAAAATCCTACTTAACATCAAATTAATGAGCAACTTCTGTCTACTCAAAGCATGTCGCTGTAAATTAGAGGTTTTTAGTCGTTTAGTTTTACTTTATTTTAAACATAAATGTGCTTTTATCAATAATTTTAAAGAAAATTCTGGCATTTTGAAATAAATACACACTTTGGCTTTTGGAAATACTATGGAGTTTTGAAAAACATGAATAGTTGACACAATATAATTGTGCAAGAGACACCTAAGAAATGTAACAAGCAAAATGCAATGCTACATCTGGGAACTGTTCCATCATTCGACATTTGTCATCATTAATGGCTCGACATAATGTCATGTCTCACTCTGTTTCGTTATGTCCTACTCATTAGGGCGCTGAATAAGTTTTTTTGTGTAATCCCCCAAATAGTCTTGGTATTGCTAAGGAAATTAAGGGCTTAATCACAGCCCTTATCACCAGTCAGTGCTGTCGACTTTAAGAATTTACCATAGCCAGCATAGCTGTCTATTATCAAACATATCTTTGTCTTGTAGTTGAATGATTTCAAAACATTAAATCCTGACTTTGTTATAGTTTGTTTATTTGATTCACACAGATAAGAGTATGTGTAATTTTTATAAATTAAAAGATGTACTTTAAATTTAAAATTGTATTTACAATTAATTAAAATTTGTCTGCTGGGCAGACTTTATTAAATTTTTAAAAAAGTGTATTTTTAATCATCTAGTCCTAAAATAGTTATTGTTTGTAATAAGGATAGGAAGAATGATTTACTGCTAAATTTCAAGTTTCCTTGAGGTATGGAGGGTTGTCCCCAGTGGCTTGTTTATGGATTAAATAAAACACTTTCCCTGGCACTTTTCAATCTTTATTGCAAGTGCACTGGTAAAAACTAGCATATTTAGCGTAAATGTTACCTACTTTTTTTTAATATTTTTCAATATTTGATTTATTTTATGGCTTGTTTTTGTTATTAATTTGAATTTTTATACCTGCAATTAACTTATGTGGTCTTTATTTTAAGAAATAAATAGAAAAAAATTGGGTATGGGGTACCTCGGAACTTTTCCTCACCAGATTGGGTTTCTTTGCTCATCCTCACTACTTTGGACTCACTTTACTCCTAATACACGTAATGTATTAATGCGTACAGCAGTACATTAGGTGATTTTCATGACGTCTTTGGACTCAAAGAATTTTTATAGTTTTTTTTTATGAGTCATTATTGCGGGCTAATTAAGTCATCAAAAATATTTTTGGGATATCACAACAGCATCTAAAGATTGATTTTTGTATCAAGTTTCAAATCTCTAGAATCAATGCAATGGAAGCTAGAATGATAACAGACACAAATACAGACACACACTCACACACATATACAGACAAGTTTGTAAAAACTATTGAGGAGGTCTTAAAACACCTGACACCATTCAGGTGAAATCCTGGTTTCAGATTTTTTTATTAACACTATACTTCTTCTATATACCTATGGTATAAATGAAGAAAAGTAAAAAAGAAAGAATATCAATTATTTTAATGAAACATTTTAATTTTTTGTGATTTTACCATTATTTCATGTGTGTACCATTTAATGATAATATTAATAATTAATTGTTAACTAATTTTCATAGTTAACAAATAATAAATGTACAATAATAAATATTATTAATTTATTATTAAATTAATAATAAATAATATTTATATTATTAAATATTATAATATATCCAGTGTGGCGTCCACACTGGAAACACCATGGTACAGCTACGTACTAATCAACCAGCTATGAGGTAACTTTACCAACTTGTTTAAACCAACTGCTATAAACTCACATAAGTCCAGAAGGAAAAGTTCCTTTACGACTGAGGCTTGTCGAGGGAGATTTCTATCATTTTGGTTCTCAAGTCTTTGCTGAGATCTGAAATCTTCTATCCCTGCATATTAAATGTGATCTACAACTAGTCTAATACAAACTATTCTTACTAAATAATAAGATAATTTATGCTAGATGGACGCTGTGACTTGAAGGAAACAAGATTTTAACTTAATAATGATGAGTTAATAATAATGATAGTATATAATTAATTTATAAAGTAATTAGTATATTTTTTTATTTATTTAACATAGTAAAATAAATTAGCAAGTAAAATATAGAAATATAAAGACAGAGTAGTCGGAGGTGGAGTGGTGGAAGGAAGACTCAGGGTTGGTTAAATAGACAAATCTATCGTACCATCTCCGCTTTGATTTCCCATTTAACCAAGAAATTATCAATCTTGATTTTTGACTATCTATGTGATATGTTGCTTCTTACACTACCTATGAATGGAAGTAGTATTTACAGTGGGAGTTGATGAGACTGTAATGAGAACTTCCAACACAAATGATAGATAAGGTATTTTTGGAATAAGCAAACAAACATTTTTATATAAAAAAAAATTATTTACAAATTTTATTAGTTCATTTTCTTTAATTTAAGTTTAGGAGTTACAATAGTTACTTCAAGTTCTCTAGTTCTTCTAGCTGTTAATTGGCGAAGAAATTTTATTATGTTTATTTGCAACTTAAAGCAAAGCTGTAAGGTTGGACTTTGGAATGAAAGGGCGATCAAAACCGATTTTTAAATAGGGAAACAAAGTTTTTTTTTACGTTTTATTGAAATGCTACTCAGGAATTGGGGGTTCGGAGGCGTGGTCTAGCCACCATATATTATCATCACAAGCTGTAAAAGAGAAAAGTAAAGGTCGCGCCAGTGGTGGTTTGGCTATTCTTTTGAGTCCTCAATTCAGGTACAAGATAATAGATAAAAATGAATTATGGATTATAACTGAAGTCGAGACTAACTCGTCTTTTAATTTCATTTTATGTAATTTGTATTTTAAACCTAAATTACAACTTGAATTTATAGCTGATATCTTTCATACTACATTAATGAATGCAATTAACGAGCATCAAGAGAAACTGTTTATATTAGGAGGTGATTTTAATGCACGAGTTGGGGGCTTGATTTAGAAATTGCTAATAGGGATATTAGAGGTAATTTATTCACTTATAGAAATTATTTGGACACTAAATCAGACAAGAGAGGAGAGATGTGTGATCTTCTTGAAG
Source organism: Microvelia longipes (assembly GCA_018340805.1). Lineage (NCBI taxonomy): Eukaryota > Metazoa > Arthropoda > Insecta > Hemiptera > Veliidae > Microvelia > Microvelia longipes. The sequence continues at coordinate 12,819,708 of JACMZG010001914.1, forward strand.
GCCTAGGATTTATTTTAGTCAATGGTAGGGCGATATCTGATCGACCCGGAAATTTTACATGCTTTAATAATAATGGTACAAGCACTGTGGATTTGATATGGTGTAGAACTCCTAATATTTTCAATATACATGATCTTAAAGTACATGATTTTCCATTCGGATCTGATCATTTCCCTATCTCTCTGTCTCTTTTTACTCCAGTACACTCAAATGCTCGTAAAACCACCCAACAACGTTGTGTTGTAAAATTTGATAGGTTTAAATGGGAAGATAGGTTAGCTTCGATCTATAAAAATCACTTGGCAAGCTCGTTAGAAAATGCTACTTTCGATATGGAAAATTCCTCTGTTAGTGATATTAATACTTTCTTTATTGACACTGTAAAGCAAACCGCTGAAGCTTTAGGTATGAAGCAGACAATCCAGTATTCTTACACACTTCAGTCACTAAAGATATTATAAAAAAACAAAACAAGCCTTGGTTTGATCAAGAATGTGACGCGTGTAAGAAAGAAGCTCGGCGCTCTGCTCGAAAGTGTAAAAAGAAAAATTCAAAGAACCATTTAAATCTCAATTTACAAATAAATTAAAAATATATAAAAAAACAATAAAGATAAAGAAGTCTATTTACAAAGCAGATATTATTAATAAATTATCAGATACAAAAAACAGTAAACAGTTCTGGAATACCATCAATAAGTTTAAAAATAAACAAAATAATAGTACGTCTGAGATTAAGATTAATGAGTGTGAAACTTTTTATAGGGATTTGTATACAACTGATAACGAACCACAACAAATAGTAAGAAATAATATAGAAAACATTATCGACCTCGACCTTGACAAGGACATAACTATGACGGAAGTATTAGATGCCATTCATAAAATGAAAAAGGGCTCGGCCCCGGCTCAGATTTAATTAATAATGATTTTTACAGACAACTACCCGATGTAGGAGTCCAGTTTATAACTCAATATTTTAATAAAATTATGCATTCTGAACAGATACCTGAAGACTGGTCTACTATTATCACAAAACTTTTACATAAAAAGGAGACAAAACAGACTTAATAATTATAGAGGCATATCTTTGGTAAATTCTATTGCTAAGCTATTTACGTCCATCATAAACAACAGATTGTCAATTTGGGCAAACAAATAAAATTTCCTGAGAGCCAAAATGGTTTTAGAAGTGGTCGAGGTTGCGTAGACAATATTTTTATTTTGAACACAATTATACAAAACCATATAAGATTACCTAGAAGAAAAGTAATAGCTGCCTTCATAGACTTCAAAAAAGCTTTCGATAGTTTAATTCATGTTATATTATTTACCAAATTAACTAATCTCAGAATCAGCTCTAAAATAATAAGACTTATAAAAAATATTTACTTAAGAGCCAAAACTAGAATAAAACTTAATAACGATTTATCTGCTGAATACAAATTTTGAAAGGGCTTTTACAGGGCGAAATTTTATCGCCCCTGATTTTTAATTTTTTTATTAGTGATATTGAAACCTTCTTTATTGAAAGAGGGTTTGAAGGACTTAGTCTAGATGAATTGACTTCCATATTAATCTTGGCTTATGCCGACGATTTTACTATTTTAACAGACTCTATCGTTAAATTAAACAGAGCTCTTCAAATTTTACATGAATATTGCCTTATTAACGGACTGACTGTTAATACAAGTAAAACCAAAGTTATGATTTTTTCAAAAGGAAGACTTTCCCAAAATCGGCCAAAATGTTACTACAACGGGAAGTTTTAGAAGAAGTAAGTTACTTTAATTATTTAGGGGTTTGGTTCAGTAAAAGAGGGGTATTTGAAGAAGCTGCTAATCAAGCTTTAAGTAGATGTAGATCCGCTTCCGGTGTAGTTAGAGAAACGTTAGCGAGAGCTTCGAATAATTCTTACACAGCGGTTTGTCAGATATATAACGCATGTGTTATCAGCACTTTATTGTATGCTTCACCAGTTTGGTCTCTAAGATATTTAGATCAGCTCGAATCTGGACAAAGTTATTTTTTTAAAAACTATTTCTCTCTTCAGTTTAGTACTCCCCATTATATTGTTAGAAAAGAATTTCACTTAGATCATGTTGCAATAAAAATACTTAAACAATTAATAAACTTTATAAACCATATTCATGAATTAGACGATTCTACTTTAGTTAAAAATGTTTCAAGCGCCTAGCGTTTTTGGATTCTGTACCTCTCTAATTCGATCAGATTAAATTGGTTCTCACAAGTAAACAGTTTAGCTGAGATAGACAACGTAAATTCAAATATATTAACTATGCCTATCACTAAAGAGACCAGGAAAAGACTAATTACTCTCTACGCTACTAAATTACAACAACAGGACTTTGACAGAATACAGGACTCTAGTTATACTTCCATCTACCGCATACTGAATAGTTTTCACCATATAGACACAAGTTACTTAAATCCAGATACTCAGCTAACTTATTCCCATCAGAAACTACTTGCTCAAATACGTACTGGTTGGAGTGGTTGTATTAAAGTAACTATCAGAGGAATTTTACATAAAATTAAAACTAAAGAACTTTGCACAGTCTGCAATATGCAAGAAAATGAGAATTTAGCTCATATTATGCTAAGATGTCCTATTTACAAACCTCAAAGAGAAGCTTTCCTACCCATCAATATAATAAGTAGCCAATGCTCAGATGATACTAATATAGCGTCAATTATAGGCATCCTGTCAAAGAAAGAGGCCTCTTCTATTTATTATTTCTTTCTTAACGTTTTAAAAATAAGGTCATTTATTTTAAATTTATAATTTCGCCCTTTAACTTAAGTTTTAACTTTTTATTTTTTCTAACTTTTCAAGATGTGAACATTTAATTTAATTTTTTTTATTATGTACTATTTAATTGTGAACCATTTGTATGAAGTTTATATACTTTAAAAACAAATAAATTTATATTATTATTATTATTATTATTTATTGAAATGCATCCTTAATTATGAATGTTCAAGTTATTTATTATGAAATAATAAGATATGAACCCCAGATTATGGTGGTATCAAAGGTTAAAATACTAACTCAACCTCAACCACGAAGGCAACTGAAAAGAAGTTAATAATACTTTATTTTTATTATTTTATAAAATTTACAAAAATTAAGCTGCTAAAAGTGCACTGTTTAGGTGCTGATTAGCAATTTATATATTAGGTTCTAAAAGTGTTTTTATTTTAATATCAACAATCATTTTCTTTATTATTGTATTCTTCACCGTAAACATTAATGGGTTTGAGTTCCGTCACTTTATCAGCTGTTGCGTCAAAACTAACATGATTATGAAGTTTTGGTCTAACTCTTGGATGATTCCATTCTTGCATGGTAGCAGATCCAAGAGCGAGGTACGATATTAAACCTATGATGTAGGAAAATCCAAGCATCCAGAATATCCTCTGCCATTGTTTGAATGTTTGCTATAACAAATAATTATTTTTGGTATTACAACTTAAATTTCACACTTTCACTTATAAAGTTATTTTGGGTGTATTTTTGGTTAGAGTATGATAAGGGACCCACCCGCAAAATCAAAACAAATAATTTTCCCTACTTTTTTTTACATTATTTTAAACATAAAATAAATAAATACATCCATTCTCGGGTATGTAGAAAGGCTTTGGGGCTTTGAGTAGGGCACATATAAGAGAGATTAAGGCAATAATGTATCCAATAACAAGGTTTTACTTTAAATGAAGTGTGGACTCCTTATCATACTATTTACAATGGGGTAAGAGTATTATAAGGGACCCACCCTAGAAGAATACAATACATCTATTCTCAGGTTTGTAGAAAGGCTTTGGGGCTTTGAGTAGGGCATGTATAAGGGAGATTAGGGGACTAATGTATCAAATAAGTAGTTTTAATTTAAATGAAGGGTGGTTCCCTTATCATACCATCTACAATGGGGTATGATAATTATAAGGGACCCTAGAAGAATACAATACATCTATTCTTGGGTTTGTAGAAAGGCTTTGGGACTTTGAGTAGGGCATATATAAGGGAGATTAGGGCAATAATATATCGAATAACCCTTCATTTTACTTGAAATGAAGGGTGGGTCCCTTATCATACTACCTACAATGGGGTATGATTGTAGGTATGATGTATTGGTTTCAACTTCCTTATATATACACTACTAAAAGCATCAAAGTCTTTCTTCCAACCCAATAAAGGCTATATGATATTCTTCTAGAGTGGGTCACTTATAATACTCTTACCCCATTGTATATAGTATGATAAGGGCTGTGCTATGAAAGGGAAAAGCTTCAAAGCTTTTCTACAAACCCGAGAATGAATGTTTTTATTTATTTTGTTAATTTGTTGGGAAATTTATCTGTTTTGATTTTGTAGATGGGTCCCTTATCATACTCTAACCATTTTAAATTTTTAACATTAACCGCTGTAAAATATGGTTAATACATTAAATATGGTTAATACATTAAAATAAATAGTCAGGGAATCAAGTTAAAAAGTCAGGTATGGGGTTCACCTATCCAGTCACTGACTACAGTCGATCCTGCTTAACTTTCATGATATTCTTGTGGTATTGAAATGAATCTTGGTGCGCTTATTTATTACATGAGGGTATACACTTGTTCTTAATTTTTAAACTAAATTGGAATATGTTACAATTTTTAAAGATGTACACAAGTCATTCATTGGAAATTGAACTAATGCTGATAATGAGATGAAACAGCACATATTTTATTTTATGGCTACATGCGACTCAAATCTCAACTCTATCGCAACTTCGGACACGCTTTACTTGTCCTCGGAATATAAAAATCACCAAATTTATTTTGCAACACGTCTTTGGACTTAATTCACTTGTCCTCAGATAGTTAATTAATAAGTTTCATTTCCAGCAAGTTACCCATCCAGGCACTCAGCTTGCTTGATGGTGCTTAACTTTTATGATCCAACATAATCCGTAGATAAATTTTAATTCAACGGAATTATTTTTTGATTATATACATTTTTTTTAAAACATACCAGTCATTCAATTGAATGATCTAACTGAACTAATGCTAATATTGAGATGAAACTTGGGACATTGATTTTTCTTATGTATGTCTACATGCATGCTAAATTTCAAATTGATCGAAATATTTTTTTAAAAATATGCTGAGTCATTATTGCTTGCAGTGGCATAGCCAGGGGGGGGGGCTAAGGGGGCTTCAGTCCCCCCCTCGAAATTTTTACATAACCTAAACCCGCAATAAATATGTGAAAAAAATAAAACCTATAAAAAATATATAAAAATAATAAATTACATAACATATATTTTTTAACTGTAAACTTATAATATAAATATCATAATATATAAAAAAATATACAATGAATTGAAAGATAAAAATAATTTGAAAACATTGAACAATATACAAATATATATATGTGTGTGTGTGTGTGTGTGTGTGTGTATATATATATATATATATATATATATATATATATATATATATATATATATATATATATATTTACATATACAATTTTTAACATTCAGCCCCTCCCGAAATTAAATCCTGGCTACGCCACTGTGCTTGTTAAAGACGTCATAAAAACTTATTTTCCCCAAACCGTAACTAGATCAAATGATTTATTTTTGTACAAAGTTTTAACTCTCAAGCAAAACAGTCTAGGAGCTTAGATGATAACAGACACTCACTTACAGACAGACAACTTTGTGAAAACCACTCAGAAAGTCTTAAAAACACCAAAAACTGATAAGTCAGGTGTAAACTCGGGTTTGGATTTTTTTGCAAACACAATACTTTTTCTATAATATAAATTGAGGAAACGTAAAAATGATATTTACCGCTTCTGATGTAATGTGTCCCACAAAGTATGCAGACAAAGAAGATGATATTGAGCCAAGCATGTTGGCCAGACCAAATATAGTTCCTAAAAAATATTCATTAGTTATATTTTAATAGTTATTTATAGTCACACACTATGTAAAAGTAAGCATAAATAGGCATAATTCCCTAAGCAATGAAATTTATTCCGTAGGGGAAAGCCGTGAAAACCATGAAAGTTAAGTCTTGAGGAGAAACCAAGGGGTTTTAATCTTGGTTATCAAAGCTTAGCCGAGATAATCATGAATTTGATTCCTTAGGAAAAGCCGAGGGAATTTATTATATCTTTGGGATTTATAATATTTTACTGTCCTGGGTATTAAAAGATTTTACCTTCAGAAGGGGAAAAACATAAACATAGAAAGAATTATAGCATTGAAACTTGATTTGAAATTGATTAAATATAATATTTCATTACATGAAAACTTAATTTTTAGAGGTTTCCTTGTATATCCACAATATTCTCATCAAGTATCCCTTATTTTTACAAACTTTGGTTTCTTTTAAATAAGCTTCAGAGTGAACAAAAGAAATGAATATACCTGAAAAATTAGGTGCAATATCAAGACCTCCACATAAGTGACCTCCAGTTACTCCTCCGTTAAGTGTTAATGATAAACTGATATTGAATATGGACCAAGCTATCATATAGCCAGTATGAGCTTGAACAAACATCAGAATAGCTGGCACTCCGCAAGCTGAAAAAGTTTTCAAATTGAACAAAGCTCCAACTACTTGTATGAAAACTTGAAATGAAAAATTAATTAAATGACTAATATTTGAAAAAAATAATGACTGGTATTTTGTTAACTGATATTATTTTAGAGAATTAAAAAAATGCTTCTGAGGCTGTTTCCAGCATAGTGGGATTTTAACCAGCTTTTTATAAGTTTTAGAAGACACTGATCAATAATATATAGGTTCTTAAAAGGGAAGCAGCCCTTGCTGGGAAGGGCTGAAGTTCCTTGTTATTATCAATGTTTATAGTTTGTATACTCTGTTAATAGTTAGAATTTAATGTAATAGACTCAAGGAAAATTATGCATCCAAAAGGGAAAATTCATGTTAGTCACAGTTCAGTTTTTTCACTAATTGTCCCCTCATAGAAATTGAAATATTCCGCCCCCGCCCCGCTATTATTAATCGGGGAGGGGCCCATGAACGCTGTTCATTGTGGGGGTGGGTACATACCTAGGAAATTAATATAGCGTTACCGAGCCAATGAACAAAGATAATAAGCACAAAGAAAAAAGCCTCTCCACAAAAGTCACTATTTCACAATGGTGAAAATTGGGTAACTTCTGTATGTCTATCATCTTTTGCTACTCCCTAATAAGAAAAATTAAATATGGATGTTGAAAATATTAAATAAATCTCTTTAATATCGTAGCAATTATTTTTTATTTTTTCCTAAATTTCTAAATTGCTTTTTTACGTCTCATCGCCCCCTTCATCCTCCTCTCCCCTACATCTCATCGCCAACAGGCGGGCGATATCGCCCACGTTAAGAACAAATGAACTAGACTAAGAAATGCCTCTTGAACTAGTTTTAAGAGACAAAACTACACCCGCAGCTCTAACTACATCAGCAGTTACACCCTTCACTGTCAGAATCCTTACGGTAGAAACTTCATTAATGGAGAACTTTAACTCTGAAAACACTCTACCCAGCAACTTCTTACGCCCCTTTTTATTATTCCCTTCTACAAAGAAAATCCAGGAGTCTGATTTGCTCAAGTTGAAGCCTTATGGCTGGCTAGCCACAGGTGTTTTTTCCGACCAAGCTAGACCCCATAAAACTAAGCAGCAGGGATCTGTAGACCTTCTCGTAGTGAATGTGCCAGTCCCCTGCACATAGTGCCAAAAACAAAACACATTAAGGAGAGTGGTGGCCTTACAGTGACTGTAGACGTCCTAATGATGCGACTTTCCCAGACAAATACTATCTGCCACATATCCAGATCTTTGCTCAACTGCTAGATGGGAAAAAGGTATTTTCTACTATTAATCTGATCAAAGCTTATCAACGAATTCCCATGGCGAAAGAGGATATTGCAACTACTGCTATAACTACACCTTTTGGGCTGTTCGCATTCCCTTTTATAAGCTTAGGTTTGTTCAACGCAAGCCTAAACCACGAGGTTATAAAGGGTCTAGACTTTTGCTACGTTTACTTATTGTGTTAGTAGCATCAGTAGACGAGAAAGAGCACCTCAAACATTTAAAGTATGGTATCGTGTTAAACCTTGCAAAAAGCAATTTGGGTAAAAATTAATGACCATTTTTAGGTCATATACTCTCAGTAGGCAGACTCCAGCCAATACCCAAGAATGTTCAAGCTTTTGTTAATTTAAAAACAAAACTTCAATGATCAAAGAACTTGACGGTTTTTTGTTATGCATAGTTTTTACCGTCGTTTTTTTCGAAATTCAAATCCCTCTATTAAATAATTGCATTATTTAATAGAGGAAGCAAAAAGCGTGACTGGAAACCTATTTGGACAGCTGACAAAAGTGCTGCTTTTGAAACGTGTTAAGACGAGCTGCTAAAGTAACGTTATTTGTTTATCCAGGGGCCCAGCTTTCATTAGCAGTGGGTGCTTCTAACCTAGCAATAGGCGGTGCTGTTGTAGTGTAGCAAAAAGTTGGCCAAATCACCAGCCCCTAGCTTTTTTTACTAGACGTTACAGCGAGCCATTTGGTTAACACTTCTAGTATGTATAATCACTGTATAGGTAGGTATTTGAGTATAGCTAGTGAGAGAGGTGGGGAGTAATATTCTCGAGTCTCCAGCAACCAATGATCGAGAAGGGCTCGTCTCTATACGATATTATTTCATATCATAATAATATCAATGTCAATCAAACATCAAATTAGTGTTTTGAAAATACTTAACAACCTACACTTACTTTTTCAAAATATTTTGATTTTGCTATTATTCAGTAATTATGTAGTTTTATAATTGCCGCAAAAAAGAAGATTTTTTCGTTTAAAACATTTAAAAAAGAAATAACACAATTCAAAAGCCTAACCAAGGAGAAAAAATAAATTTGCGTTTAAACTTTCTTATGCAGATAATAACTGAGAAACTCATGAACAACAAAACAACAAAAATGAAGACACAACAACAAGACATTTCTTTTACTGAATCAAAGTAAAATAATAGGGATAGAAGTCATCAGACATCAAGTTATCTCTTCATTCCTTGATTCAATGTAAAATAATTGAAATAGAAGATAAAAGTCATTAGAAATCGAACCAAAATGTAATATGAAGCAATGTATAATTTAAAATAAAATAGAATCATACACAGAGAGAAGAAAACAATTGATTTCAGTTCTATACAATTAAATTACTTTAAATTTATTAACTATATACATAAAGATACAAAAAATACATTTACAAAATACATTACATTTACATCATTTACAATGATTTTTTCGACTTTTTGGTCACTTAGAGTGGTCGTGTTTAAAAGAAACTTTTAGACACAGTATTATCATAGGTATAACAATTCATCAAAGTTAGCAAGAATTAGATAAAGGCGGGTGCCTCTGTCGGTAAAGGACTTCTAAGAAATGTTTTGGCTGCGGCTTCTTTTGTTATCGCATGTTTAAAGTATTATCAATTTCTAAAAATTAATATCTGTTTAAGCAAATTTGTTATTTGCTTATAATAACTTTTTTACATAAATCTTGGTAATTTTTTGGATTGTTAATAAAAGAAAATTTGGCGACCCACAAAATTTCGTTCGCGACCCAATCTGGGTCGCGACCCAAGGGTTGGGAAGGGCTGATGTAGTGCATATGATAAAGAGTTGTTTTCTGTAAATGCAGCATTTTAAAATTCTGCAGTGGAAATAAAAACATGTATTATTAAATCTGACCATAAACTTCCATCAACAGAAATCGGACTAGGCTTCGCCCAGACAAGCGAGACAGTTGGATTATAGCCTCATTCACTACCGACATAAACAAAACAAAACGACATAGTCGAGATAAAAGAAAAAAAGAACATTTGCGCAGACACTTTTTCCTGATTTTAAACAACTGAATTTCCTTAGGCGGTGGATTATGAGGCTTTAGCTAAAGCACAGGTATTAGATAATTCACTTCAATCGCTTTTAAAATCATCAACGTCATTAGAACCATGGCTATTACTTTACCAAATTCAAAAATAAAAATTATTTTTTATTTAAAAAAGAAATATTGTTTCTAATCTATATATATATATATATATATATATTATATATATATATATATATATATAATATATATATAATATATATATATATATATATATATGTAGGCGTATGCAATACGCCTTAAACCGGGTTGCATTTAAGATTAAGGGTCTTTTACGATTACTTGACTTTTGCACAAGCTCGGAACCACCAGCTTAATGTCCCTTTCGAAAGAAAGTACTTGTTAAGAAGACAATTTCTTATAAAAATCCTTAAATCCCTGACTAGGTCGAACCCGGGATATCATGGTGACCGAATTACGAGTTAATCATTAGGGACCTCCTAATATAATATTTGTTTGAAGAATATACTTCTAAGGCATTTGTGTGGTAATGAAATTAATCGTGATCTGGCAAAATGAGAAAAGCCTTTTACTCTAGTAGAGGTGCAATGAAAGACATTGACAGACGTTGGAAGAAAAATTAATAAGGAATTCGACACAATTAAAAAGGAAAGAAATTTTAAGTCTTGGATCATGAATGCATAAAGGTTGGCCTGTTAATACTTACATATAACAAGGAATAGTCTTCTAGTATTCTTAGTTGATAGCTTATCATTACTTAATATATACGTGGTTAAATATCCAGTGACTACTCCCATCATATATTTACCAAGATGTGGTAAACTTGCGTAGAAACCTATCTGCAACAATAGTTATCATTTGCATAAATGTTCTATTTATACTCTTTGAGTTTATCATCTTTTCAAAACAAATAGTATTGTAGCTTCAACCTATCGTTTTCATCTAAGAGTTCATCATAGTTTCGTCTTGTTTTTATAAGGTGATAAGAATGTTTAGCTTAGTTTTGGTGATAATAGTTATTTTAATTAGATAGCAAAACTTCACTGTCCAGGGGCCTCCCTTTGCCTGCCACATTTTTGTTTTTTGCGTTACTTGTTGTTACGAAGCATTTTGACGTTCGATTAGCAAAGTTTCAATTTGTAGGACATTTGGCCACTAAAATTTTAGTTCCTTCTTACATTATGCAGTAGTGTCAAGGTTTACAATAACATTTTTTTGCAATCTAAGAACACTTGTGACCTTTATGTAAAAACGCCATCAAAGAAAGAAATAGGAACTTCGACAGCAGCAGGAACACCAGCTGGACAACGATCAACAACAAACAATATCCAACCTCATCTTTTAAGCATGACCCTGTCGAATAGTTTTCTTCGTTCTCTAGCTTTCTACAAAGAACCCCCTGTCACTGCTATAGTTTAGAACTAGATGGATAATAACTCACTTACCTTTTTAATGCTAACTTTAAATACGTGGTCAATGAATGTAGGTAATTGAATTGATAAAGTTGAGTAATTCATAAATACACAGGTATGCGTTATAACTATAGCCCATACCGGCCCTGACTTCAATAATTTCTTCCATGGTACAGAGTGAACCTGAAAATAAAATCTAATAAAATACCATGCATATTAGTCGAGATATTCGTTATTGGGGAGACGAATTTTGTCTTCGTTCTTTCAATATTTTTGTGTCTGATGCTTATAAATTATCATTGGACTCTCTTGCAGGTTCAAATGCAATTAGTGACTTAGCAATCATTTATGTATATAGTCTTTTTTTAATGATTTTCTGTATTTTTAGTATGAAAGAATTTTTTAAAATACTTTGATCATTTCAATTCAGTTTTAAAAAGACTGTAATTTTACTAAAGAAACTGAAAATTTCGGAAATCATTTCTTTAGAAAGATGAATTTTAATATGGAGAATTAAACATTTATTTAATCCTGCAAGATCGGCAAGTTATTTAGAATCTAAAAGATCTTGGAGAACTTTCGCTACGAGGTGTAATTGCTAACGCCTTAGCGACCTCGATCGCGAAGGTGGCTTAATACCATATATATAAATTAGCAAAAAAATTCTACAAAATGTTTACTTAAGAGAAGTGTCCTTCCAGTTACCTTATTTGAAGCCGAAGTTCCTATCAAAGAATCAAGTCTTAATTTTTCTTTAGCAGATATTCTAGGATGTTGACCTGGTGAATCGTAAATCAACCAAAACCAAGCTCCAGTCCATATCAACCCGACTGTCCCTGTCACGTAGAAAACGCTCTTCCAACCTAACCATGATATGAGAATGCCACAAAGGGGATACGTAACCGCCGCTCCTAGTGATAGAGCTACCAAGAAACATTAACATTAATTGTAGCATAGATTATATACATAAAGAAATGAATAAATTATATTTGTATATCACCATACACTATTGTATAACACAAGATTTGCCTTGACCATTCGGAACCATCAGAGCCCCAATGGTGCTCTACGACACCTAACTAAAATTTCAAATTTGACCACATTTTTTTCAATCGCATACGATACATTTTTGAAACTTTGTGGAATCTTTATTATGTATAGTGAAGTTTATTTTTTTTAATTGAATATTAAGGCGCAGCGCCCCAAACTTACCTTAAAATTTCAAATTTAACTGCATTTTGCGTATTTCGGTTCTATAACCAAAATTATTACTATTTCGGTCTTTGATTTTTTCCTATTACTAACAGTTTGCCATCTAGAGAGAGACAAAACTGTGAAAGGCTTACTATTTTGGTAGTGCTACCGACGTAGTGAGGATGAGCGTAGCGGTAGCGAAACCGGTGTATTCCGATAGAGCCCGTACCCGATATTTATAGTGTTTTTATGGGCATGCATATTACAATAAAATAGTAATTGCGAATGTAGATTTTCTTTAAAGATATAAAGATTTGCAGATGATCCAATAAAAATTGTAAATATATTCTTTTAGGAAAAGTATTCTACATTTGTCATTAATCCTCTGAATCAATTTCTGTAACAAGCCACCAAATTTGTCGTCGTAGTATTGCGGAAAATAATTGTTTCTCTAAGTCAATTTGCGACGCTTTTACGTCTCCGCATTACATGACTCTTACCCAGTAAATTTGACATGAATTTCCCTCTATCCATTGGTGGAATCCATTTAGCTGCTAACGGATATAATGATGGAAATATTGCTCCCTGAAATCAAAACAAGTGAATTGTTAAATGGGAATATTTTTAGGGTGTGTTCGCGTGTAACCGGTTGGATCTGAATTGCTGAGCGTCGTGGCTGCTATTTCACCCTTAACACCTAAGTGACCAGAGTTAAGTTGGCGAACTCTTTTTGATATCTTCCTCAAATCAGTGATAGGTAACCATAAGGTTTCTGGTTCAACCTTTTAATAAGAACGTGCTTGCCTTTGTTAAAATATTAACAGGATTAATATTTTTCGAAGCGGAAAAGGTCCTTATTTATGTTTCTTGGGGTGCTGAATCAAATGAAACCGGTCCAAAGTTGGTACAGCCACTCTAAATGACCAAAAAGTCGAACAAACCATGGTAAATTACCGGAAAACAAAATTACTGTAGATAAAAAAATAAATTTCGAGTAGGGTGTCGTTTTTAATGTTTTTGGGGGCGCTAAAAAGAATGAAACAGGTCCGAAGTCACACAGTGGTCCAACTCAACCGAAATAAGCTGTATTAGACGGGCCTTTTTTTAGTTCGCTGTTTCTTCACTAGAGCAGGTAGTACCTGCTCCAGTGAACCAGAATTTTTTTTAAAGAAATTGTCCCGCATATATAATGTAATTATTTCTTCATTTCCTAGATTAAAATTATTTAAAGGGATTTTTAATAATGTTAAAAGACTTTTTAATTATTTTACATCTAAAATTTTTGTAAAATATAATAAAAATGATGTGTTATTTTCAATTAGTCCTGATATCATGATAACCATGTCGTACAAAAATCTGTAATTGAATTTCCGTGTTCATAATGTTTGTTATTTGTCCTTTTAATGAAAAAATGCAAACGTTATCATATTTTCTAAACAAATAATCTTATAAAATACTAAAACGAATAACAAATGTTCGTAAATGAGTTAAAAATTGTCTTGTTTGCATTAGATTTAAAATTAATAAAAAATATTGATAAAACGGAACAAAGTGAAAACTAGCGCTCCACTAGCGTGGTTATTGGACCACCTCAAACCAGGAAATGGAACACTGTGTCCCCCGCCCCTACTGTATGAAATTCTACATCACTTTAGTAACATAACTAGAACTTCCCCCCACTTTCCTTCTAAAGATGACCAAAAAACCCCCACAGAACCACGTTGCTAATATTGATTGTAACTCTTTTACTTACCAACGCAAAGCCTTGTAAGAGTCTAAGTACTAATAATCCATAGTATCCTGTAAAATCTGACATAACAGGTGTTATCATGGTCAGTATGGATGCAAATAATGCCGAGAACCCAATTACTTTTCTAGATCCAATGATTTCTGCTAATCGTCCTCCTGGTATTTCTGTTATGACGTAACCCCAAAAGAAGCTACCTTGAATCATGTTCTGTTTCATGGGGCTGTACGTATTAATGGAGCTGTTCGCCTGAAATTAAATTTTGTATGTATTTAAATAAAATATGTGTACTGAATCTGAAGTCAAAAAGTTAAGTAGTTCTTTCTTAATCAAAGAGTGAGAACTCATATCTTTATCCGGCTGATGATAAATAGATCAAATTTTCACTAAAAATACTAAAAAATATTTCTCTATAACTTATCAATATAATTTGTCTCCTTGTTCGAGGATAAAATTTGCCGATTTTTTTTAAATTTTGATTAATAAATAGTGTAAAAAGGAAGATACGTTTGTGTAGTAGTAGACCTGAATTTTCCTTCCTGGCTAAATTTGAAGGGGTTTATGTGGACCTTTCTACCCTACAAATCGTCTCAACCTACACTTATTACGCCCTGGGAAATATCATTACATTTTACATATTAAGGGTGTAATGCTATTATTTCCCTGTTTTCCCTATGCAGCTAGTTGGTTTCTAAAGCGAAAGCCGAGGACACCAAAGCATTTTACTCCAGAAGTAAAGCCTAGGGATGCATGTGTTTTACTCCTGAGGCATAACTGAGAAAGGTAATTATTATGAAGGGAAAATAGCACCTCACTCCCAAAATTTTATTTCGAGATATTGACGTCATTTAATTATTGTTGTATTTTTTGTATTGTATTATTGTTGTACATTTTGTTGTTTGTTATTTTAATTTTTTTCTGGGTCCAGGCCCTCAACATAAATTTAAGGGGTGTCGCTACAAAAAAATACATTTTTTATTGCTCCAAACAACTTCTTTTAATTGGATTATGAGCCAATAACATTTTTTTTGACAGGTCCCCTTCATAAATTTTGGGAGTGTCGCCCCAGGAAAAGTGTTAAAAAGTTGATCAGTCCCCTTATAAATTTAGAGGATTCCGTTCCCAAAAATGGATAAATACCCCTTCCTATAAGATTTAAGGGCTCTAACTCTGATAATAGGAAACACTTTTTAGTGCCAAGAGAGTGAAAAGTAACTTTTCTTCCCTTGGGAAAAAAGTGATTCATTAGTCCTTAAAAACTGATTAATAAACTTCTGATTATGCAACATCTGAAGTTAAAATTATTATTTGATCATCTTTTTTCCAAAAGGATAAAATTATATTTTATGAAAAGTGTAAAAATGAAATTAGTTGTAAGATAAATAAAAGAGTATTTTCCTTTTTTCAAAAAACAAATTTTTGCTCATTAAATTATTAAATGTTTTTATAAAATATATTAAGCTGTAAAAAACATTTAATTTTATTTTAAATAGTCTAAATAAGCATTTAAAGAAGGGGGAATGGGAGAGAGAGTGGGGTGAAAAAGAACGTTCTAAAGGTTGGGTCGTTTAAGGTACAGTTACAGGGACAGAAGAGTTTTAGTTAGAAATATCCTAAGGTCAGTTGCTTACAGTTCAATAGAATGTAAAGAGGACGGAAACAAAACAATTCCGTGTTCCAGGTAGTACAATGCCTAAGGAACGTGATGACTACAGCTGTCAGTATCATCTTGATGACAGTATACAATAAACTCTTATGAGTGTTGCTCTATAGTGTAGTCTATATTGTACTATACGGCGGTATTCTTACGTCTGACGTCACACAAGCAGTCTAGGCCATTTTCCCGCAAAAAACATGTTTAAATATATTTTTCGTTTTTTTTGCGGTATCATCAAAAGTATAAGTATAAGTATTTTACAGTGTGTTCTTTTATATGACGTACTTAAAGATAATGTAATAAAAATATGTGTAAATACTCTATTACGAGTTGCTTTGCTTAATATATATTTATATTGAATTTCTTCAACTAAGAACAAGTTTAAGATTATTCAAATAATTACCTTAATTATAACATTATCACATTTTGGTTTCTCATAACATGAAGTAACATTAGTACAGGTGGGTGTATCATCACATGTTTCTTCACCAGCACACGTGGCCGTTTCGCAAGTAGGTGTTTCATCGCATATTGTTGTGTTGGTACATATTGTCGTATTTGTTAGTGAAGTCGTGTTGTCAGCTGTAGAATCTGGCATTACGACTATTGTTATGGCTAAATTGACTCGGAGCATGTAGCTTACCATACACCCTAATAATACCATTGTATTTAGTATCACTAATTGTGGTGGTTTGAACCTGGAAAATTTAACATTTTATTTTCTTTGTGAATAAGTAGTGAGGGTTTTCATCCGGGAGAATAGACTAAAAGGTATCCATCAGGGAGAATAGACTAAAAGGTATCCATCAGGG
This sequence comes from Microvelia longipes, assembly GCA_018340805.1. Classification (NCBI taxonomy): domain Eukaryota; kingdom Metazoa; phylum Arthropoda; class Insecta; order Hemiptera; family Veliidae; genus Microvelia; species Microvelia longipes. Next base: position 12,836,478 of record JACMZG010001914.1, read on the forward strand.
AGAATAGACAGACATTTAATGTAAATAGAAAGACATTAAAGGTAAATAAATACTAGTCAAACAGTGGAATTCGCAGTTTTCCGTCTCTTCTTTTTCGACTCACCGACATCGTCGAGTCGAAAAAGAAGAGACGAATTCCAGAGACGGAAAACTACGAATTTCACTGTTTGATTTGTATTTATTTACCTTTAATGTCTTTCTCTTAGCCGTTTATTTTTTATTCTACATCTGGCATTGATGATGGCCTCATGTTAGGTTGAAAGCGCTTTGAATAAATTATTGTTTTGTGGAGAGACTCTTTTCTTCGTTCCTTTAATTACAAAACAAAGCACAAACAATGTGTGAAATGCAGACAATTGATTTATGATAACCTTAACTTACTCTAAGAGGGGGTTTCAGTGAGGTTACACAGAGCCCCTAAGAACCACAGAAAGATTTTTCAAGCTTCTAAGTGTATTGAGATAGGCTATGCCCCTCTAGTAATATATATTGCCTACATAGGCGTATCTACATATTTTTCCAACATTCAATTCAACACATTTTTTAAAATGCTCTTGATCTTCAATACTTAAATATGTTCTGTTCGTTTGGTTATAATAATACTCAAAGATGTTCTGTTCATTTGGTTATAATAATACTGAAAAGTGTTCTGTCCATTTGGTTATAATTATACTCAAAAGTGTTCTGTTCATTTGGTTATAATTATACTCAAAAGTGTTCTGTTAATTTGGTTATAATTATACTCAAAAGTGTTCTGTCCATTTGGTTATAATTATACTCAAAAGTGTTCTGTTCATTTGGTTATAATTATGCTCAAATGTGTTCCGTTCATTTGGTTATAATTTATGCTCAAAATGTGTTCCGTTTCATTTGGTTTATTATGCTCAAATGTGTTCCGTTCATTTGGTTATAATTATGCTCAAAAGTGTTCTGTTCATTTGGTTATAATAATACTCAAAGGGGTTCTGTTCATTTGGTTATAATAATACTCAAAGGTGTTCTGTTCATTTGGTTATAATAATACTCAAAGGTTCATTTGGTTATATATACTCAAAGGTGTTCTGTTTATTTGGTTATAATAATACTCAAATGTCCGTTCATTGTTATAATAATACTCAAAATTTGGTGTTCTGTTTATTTGGTACTAAAACCACTTACCTTGCCATTTTTGTCTCTGAACTATGAATATATTTTCTGTATATAAACTATTCTACTCTATAAACTACTCTAATGTTAATGTTTACTTGCACTATTTCAGATCATATTGATAACAATTTAATTCTATATTAATTAGCGTTAGAACAACTGTTAAGATAGTTAATTAGGAACAAGACTGTTCATGTGAGTAATGCGATATACATGTAAGATATTGGGTTGCGTGTATATTTGTTTGTCCATTGAATAATCTCAAGTGCCTTCTGTCCGTTTTCTTTATCTTATAAAGGTGTGAAATTTTATCGAAATTTTATCAGTGTTTAGTTTGAGTTTATAAGACTCAAAGTTTGATTTAATTAATCACTGATTTTGTTTAATTTGATCCGTTTTGATACCAGAGGTGTCAAAAAGACAATATGAGCTTGTTTTTTAATGCAACTGATGAATCTACCAGTTGGTTGGACTTAAGTGTGTTTGATGTAGTTAGTAAGAAAGGTAGGAGAAAAGGCGGCAAGACCCTATAAAATGCGGGGCTTGTAGCGTGGTAAGTGAGAAGGTTTTATTATTGTCGCCACCACAGATCCATCGCAACAAAGAGGTGAGTGAAAATAGTGAAGTCAATAAAAATTGCTGCCAATTTTAAAAAAGAAGGATCCTTTTGCGGATCGAGTCCCAGAGGTAACGCCTCTAAAATCCCACGTGTTATTCTATGAAAAATAAAATTAAAAGTCTATTCTATGAAAAATAAAGAAAAAATGCGTTACGAGTAGTACTTAAATATTAAGTAAGTGCTTAAGCGAACCTTAAGCGAGAATTTGATTGTTAAACACGGAAACACGCATTCTACTGGAAATTCGCCCAGCATGCGTACCAGCGCGCCAGAATGATTTTTTTAGGAAAGAAACGAAGAAAAGAGTCTCTCCACAAAATAATCTATTTATTCAAAGCGCTTTTAACCTAACTAGAGGCCATCATCAGTGCCAAAGATAATAAAAAAAGAAGAACAGCTATGAGAATGACATTAATTACTTATTAAAATTAAATAGGATCGGCAATATTATTTCTTTTTTTTCGATTCGACGATCTCGGTGAGGAGTAGATAGACTGGTTGGAGGCGGGGGCGGATATATTAGTATAATAAGCTGGCTAAACTAAATGCTGGTCACTCGGGAAAAAAGGGGATAATGAAACGGATACTGGATAAGGAGAGAACAATAGAACAACTTTTTCTTAGTGAGAGAGTTGCAGGAGGAAACACCTCGAGCAAGAGGACAGGTGGGATTGGTATTCCTTACAGTCCAAAAGCCCGGCCTAAAAAATGTGACTCATTTTTTACCAACTACTTCAAACCAAAATTTTCTGAAAATATACCTTAAATTATAAAAAAAATTATAGTCTGCCTCAAAATATTATTATTATTATCTTCGTGTTTTACACACGACCTACAGGAAACCACTAATTTCATGAAAACTGAAATTTATGCGATTTTATAAAATTTTGAGCACGCGTAATCATATGAAGGGCTCCATTCTGGATCGGCAAACTATGTGTTTTCTTTATAATTTAAGGTATATTTTCAGAAAAATTAGGTTTGAAGTAGTACAAAATGAGTCACATTTTTTCAGGTCCGGCTCTTTGTCTATTATATAATGAGTAGGGGAGAGTGGGGCTAAAAGTCCCAGGGAAAATACGATATTAGGTAATTAGAGGAGGGGGGGGACTCTTCATCTCTCAAAAGATTGAGATTGATTATAAAATGATAATCCGTTTGAAAAATAGCATGTTTACAAAAAATGGTCTTGATAAAACGCACACACACAACACAGATATATATATATATATATATATATATATATATATTATATATTGTGTGTGTGTGTGTGTGGTGTGTGTGTGTGTGTGTATGTATATATAGGTCAATGATCTCTACAATATTTGTTGGATGCAGTAGTGCTGATGGGTGGGGAGTATGAAAAAACGACTCCTACCACTTGTTCTACTCAGGCTAGCCTATTGTCTCAGACAGACAGGACAAAAATAGTTCCCATGGAACCACACCGAGCTAAGCAGGCCTGCAAAGCGGAAGAACCTTGTAAATGTCTAAGTATGATATTCGGCATTCTAAAACGCTTGAGACCGGTTTTAGCTCAATCGAACCATTCTAAGTGGCGCAAACGGTATGCATTCATATGTATAATGTTGTATATGTGTTTACGTCTTGTCAATGACCTTTACGATATCGCTAGGTTTAGTAGTGTTAGAGTCAGGGAAAGAAGTATGAAAAAGAGACCCCTTCTTCTAGCTTTACCCTTATTAGCCTATTGTCCAAGATAGACAGGACAAAAATTGCTCCCAGGGAACCACGGCGAGCAAAGCAGGCCCGCAAAGCAGAAGGACCTCGAAGTGGTTACTCATGGCCGTAGGCATTCTAAAATGATTAGGACCGGTTGGAGCTTAATCGGACTATTTTAAGTGACTTAATTGGCAACACTTAACAAAAAGTCAAACATTGGTGATAACATGACGTTATCACCAATCAGTAAAAAGAAGGTTTATTTTATTATACATTGGGTGTAAAATTATTGGACAACGCTACATACTTGTATATCTTGTAGTACATATGTAAATTTTTATTTTATTTACGGATCACACCACGATACTTTACATATAAACATATATATATATATATATATATATATTATATATATATTATATATATATATATATATATATTATATATATATATATATATATATAATATATATATATATATACGCCTATATGACGCCGCACAGCGGCGTCGGCCCCTTACTATGGATAGTCGGATTATGTTTTTACTTATCATTGCTTATCTTGCTTATAATTTAAGTTTAAATGTTTAACCAAATTATTCTTGGTTGGAAACATAAAATAGTTACATATAATAGTTTGTACTACAAGAGATGGAAGAATGTTTTATAGCTTAAAATTTCCTCCTAAGGCAAAGCTGAAGAAGTAAACTTCATTTGCTCGCGAGACTTGCCGAGGTAAATTACTAATATTGTGGCCCCAAAGGCTCTGTCAAGGGGGATAATACGAGACCTAAAATCTTCCAGGGTGTCTCGGAACTTTTCCATAAAAGTTTACATAAAATGTATAGTGTCTTATATCATCATTAACTCTCAGTGTGTTCATGCAAGACAGTAGAAACTCGACAGAAAAATTAATCTTCAAGTCTATTTGTGCTATCAGAGCAAATAATCAATGATATCTGTGACTTTAAGGAAACAAATACATCAGGAAACATCATTTAAAGTATTAAATGATAATAGTATTTATATATGAATTTATATATATTATATTCCCTCCTGAAGGAGGGAAATGAAATTTACTTGTTGACCTGTATTAATTGTAATTAATACAGATATTACAAAAGAAAGAGTAGATAAATTACATTATATAAATCCCATTATGAGCCGGAGAGCTTTTGGACTAGATGCTACAAATATTCCTTTTTGAACAAAAAATGTAAATCATTCCTGAAAAACATTTTATAAAAACATATTCCCTCATTCAGGAGGGAATATAATATATATAAATTCATATAAAAATACTATTATCATTTAATACTTTAAATTATGTTTCCTGATGTATTTGTTTCCTTAAAGTCACAGATATCATTGATTATTGGCTTTGATAGCACAAATAGACTTGAAGATTAATTTTTATTTTGAATTTCTACTCTCTAGCATAAACTTATTTTGCTCTATTTCAAACCATTTTATTCCTAAATCTGATAATATTTTGGGGTTTCAAGAAAGAATATTCAATACTGAAACAAACTAATATTGAAACAAAATTCAATACTAAAGTTAATTGAAGGCAGAAAAACAAGAAATATGCTTTTTTGAATCTGTTTTGTTGTTTTTTTTCTCATACTTATTTATATATATATATTTTTTTTAATATGCTTAGCTATCTATGCTTGAGTCCTTTTATTATTTTAGATCCTGAGGATTACTCATTTTTGTATTTTTATTTTTTTTAAGTCCATTGAATTAGGCTAAGCTCTTGTTTTCTTTTAAGTATTATTTATTGTTTTTTTTTTTTAAATATTTTATTCTTGTTATTTTTTTAAACAATTTTACTTTTTTATGTTAACCTTCCTATGTATATGTATGTTTATATTGTAAACTTTGTGAAAGGGGTAAAACCCGTGTAAACTATAATAAATAAAAATAAATAAATAAAATAAAATAAAAAGAAGCTAAATAAAGAAAATAAAACAATTATTTATTTTTTTTACAATAAAAATATAAAATACAATAACATTTCACAAAATATATCCAGTAATTAAAAAATATTTAACACTGAGTTATATTTATATAAAATTTATCCAATCTATATTTAACAATGTCATGTAACTATCACTACACAGTAGCAATTCATTTTTATTCAATAAAATTATTGTAAATTCCAAAAACTTTTGTAATTTTTTTTTTTTATAAATCTCTATTTATAAGCAAACTAAATAGAAAATCTATTTAAAAGTATAAAAAACATATGTTTTGGGAGTACTTGGTTGTATAATATTAATAAAACAAAATTTCCTTTGTGTGATAATTTTTTGCTCTTTTTAACTATACTTTAAAATAAATGGTAAGCACATAAAAAAAATACATAATACAAAAAAACTGCTCATTTGAGCTTCCTGTGAATTTCAACATATTTTCAAAAGAATTGTTAAAGGTTGTAAAAATAAAGTCTTAGATCAATAATTTAATTTTCACATTAAATTCAAAGACTTTTTCTTAACTAATAAGATTTCCCTTTGAGAAAACCAAAAACTCATTTGAGCATGCTGTGAATTCAACAAATTTTCAAAAAAAAATTGAAGGGTAGCAAAAATTATTCTTATTGATATAATCTGATTTTCTTAGATTTTACTTTTCCAGATTTTCTTTACTAGTAAGTAAAATAAATTTTAGATAGTAATCTAAAATAATAAGTATAATATGCTGATGAAAATTTGCCAAAAAGATAAATTAATAATAGTGACATATGTTTATCTACCACATTTTAAATAGTCTAAAATTAAAATAAAAAGCTTGAATGCATAGTTTTTGGAGTTTACAAAATTTTATGAGTATTTCTAAATCCTAAATTTATTGAAATCTATACATCTATGACACTGGTTTAGGTTCCGAGCTGAATTTATGTAATTTAGGAATATTTTACTTTTCCTAGGATGCACTAAAAGGTTTCGATTTTACTGATTTGTCCTCTTACCATACATCTATAAAAATAGTCAAACAAAATTCACCGAACATGCCAGAAGCAAAAAAGTATACATGTAGATACAAATTTAACGACGGTTAAAATATTACCTTTTAAAAAAAACATCTTCATTATTTAAGACATTTAACAATGAAAAGAATATTGAGTAAAGTTGAAACTTATTTCTTTGTATTATTTTTAAGTTCTACTACAGTAGTATTATATTTACCAAGTTTCAATTACAGAGCCCACATTATTTACATCAAGTGCAAACTAAAAAAAATAACTATTTATTTATTTAACAATTACGTGCTCTTTTTACAAACAAAAAGATCACACATAAAAAATACAATAAATTGCATTATATTATTAGATTTATAAATTATCAATATTATAAAATTTATAAATATATAAGATTTATGAACAATAAATATTATAAGATTTATAAACAATAAATATTATAAGATTTATAAATATTATAAAGTTTATAAATATATAAGATTGAAAACAATAAATATTATAAGATTTATAAACATTATAAGATTGCTAGTATTGTAGTATCAATATCAAATTGCTTCCCTGCCTCCTAAAAACATGGAGGAAGCATTGCATCAGCAAAAAAAACTATCACCCATTTTTTTTCTTCAAATGCCAATGTTTAACCACCTGCAGATCCCAAAAATAAAAAAATTGTATCTTTATTTATGTAAGTCTGTAACTATGAGTGTATGGATGAGCATGTTTCTTGTAAAGCAACTACAGATCAAATGACTGAATTTTTATGAAACTTGGCTCTAAAATCAAGTCCTAAATAATATTAAACATTTTTATGAAAATCTTACTTACTTGATCAGGCTCTAGTGACAAAATCACAGTACTAAATAACTTTTAGTTATAAATTGTTTTATTTGGCAAGAGGCTAAAAACATTGATATAAATGTTATGCTGTACAAGTTAAAAGAATTTGATACACCCTTGTGCTTGCCTTATAAGAGTAGAGGTCAGGTAACATTACATGAGTATAAAACAATTCCTTACTCATAATATACAAACAATGTTTTTCCACTAATTCTTAACATAATTAATCACTAAGCAGAATCACGGCATTGTAAATATTATTGCCGAAAGCTGACTTAGCTTACTAAAGTTTATAATTAGTGGAAAGTAGTTGCTGATGTTATATAATTTATTATTGTCGACAATTCAACAGTGCTTACTGAAGTTATAATTCTTAACTGCTTCTGTGTTCTTTTTATTTATACTTATAATTAAAAATTAAGGCTCACCTAAAAAAATCATATTCTCTAAATTAATTACTAATATTATACAAAAAAAATAAGAAAGAAATAAGTTATGGAGTTTCATGCAATGAAATAAAACTGAGTCCCTCCACTAATGATATAAATTTAACATAGAGCCAACTTTCAATCTTAACAGGTAATCATCAGTGCCTAAACTGATGAATGCACTTGAAAACTCATAATCTAGATGTCACGTGTAATTATTTGCCTTCATCATTTATTAATTGTCTCAAATATTATGTTGATTTTCATGAATTAGTAGAGACCCTTGCTTCATATCATTAATATCATACAATTTCTTCATAATCTTCGTAAATAACTAAGACTTAAAGTAATTAAACTACTTAAATAATAAATATTTTACAATTTAAAAAAAAATAGTAGAGTAACAATTTCATAGCCAGAGAGTGTCTTATTCTTAACTATTTGAATGTTTCTATTGTTTGCCACTATCAATTTAAATTTATTATACATCATTACACACATATTTAACATCACTAGGTTTCATTATTTATTATTTACATTATTTAAACTTCAAACTTCTTTATAAAGAAGACTTGTTTTTATATTTGAATGAATTTTACACAGGTTTAATTTTACTGATTGACGTTTAAGTGTGGTATGTGTATTACTTTTCGTCACACAGATTGTGGGAGATCCCTGGGCTCTAATTGGTACCCGCCAGTGATTGCTGGCGGAAACACATTGCTACCAACTATGTCAAAATTAATTACCCTAGTTGAGATATATAAACAATACAAGACGTTATTTTTTTAACTAATGAAGTTATGCATTAATAATGATTAAACAAAATTCTAGAGATTAATGCACATTTTTTACATTTTTACTTTTTCTCATATATACCGTAGGTATATATGGGAAAAATATTAAAATGAAAATATGGGAAAGAAACGGAAGTATATACTATCTGAGGACAATTAAAGCGAGTTCAAAGACAGCAGAATAAAATTAACAACTTGTATATTCTGAGGACGAGTGAAGCATGTACGAAGCAGGGAAGATGAGCGTAGCAAATGCGAGGTTATCCCTGAACCTGATTTTTAGTTTTAAATTTATTTACTTATTTTTAACAGAAAGAATGACCATTCCATGTTGCTGAGTTTAGACCTAGGAAACATTTTTTCTGTAAAAGATGCCATCCTACCATTTTTTCACTCACATATTATGGCACCAGGGGTCGAAAAATACTAGACATACCACAAATAAGTTAGTAAATAGTATAATTAAAATAAGCCCCATTTTGAGATGAAAATTTGTTAGAAGAGTTACAATAATATATTTATCAGATCATTTGATTAATTTGTCATTTTTAAAATTAATAATCAATTTCTAACAGTTCTAAATATAAGGTGTTCCGACTATAAAGACAATTATTTGAATCTGGCACTCCTTTCAATCATATCTAAAAATAATTTCTGGGCCAGATACTCTAAATCTTGGAATTTCAGTACTTAAAATTAAACCCTCACAGCCCTTTTATTATATTGTTGTTAATGATATTAAAGGGTTAATTAATTCCTCACTTATAGAAACATAAGTCACTCGTTTGACATTTACTTGCACTAGGATAGTTTCTATTTACATTTGAAAATATGACCACAATTGTGCATGGTAACAAATCATGTAAACTACAAACGCAACGCATCTATCAAATATGTATGTATAAAAATAGAAATGACCTCTCGCATTAAAATAATTTTAGCTTGTTCTAAATATCCTCATCAACTTAACCCAGATGTTTTTTTGGAAATTTTGCTCTACATTTATAAGTGGTACCAGAATCTAACAACCAAAATGATTTTCTTCCTTTAATTTTTGGACTGTTATTCATTAAGCAATGTGAGAAGAGTTTGAACCATCCAACTTTTGGTCATTTCAGGGTTAATTATTTTTATAACTGGTCAATTTTTGTAACACTGGTACTTGACAAATTCTTTCAAAAATAGTAATACTCAATAGATGTACAATTTAAGAAGTAAATATTACAAATTGGCTTCTTGAAGCTCTTTTTACAAAATATAGTATCGTCATATTGATGTTCAAAACTTAGTCATATAAAATGCTTCAAAACTTTAGTCAATAGTTCAAGGTTTAATTGTAGTTCAAAGTTCAAGGTAGTCAATTTAGTCAAGGTTCAAAGTATTTCAACCTTAAACTAAAGTTCTGGTGTAAAGTCAAAGAGCTTCCTTTATCGCTTGAATCTATCGATTCTCTACTCTCCTTTTCGTTTCAAATTTGATGTTCATTGATTTTTTACGCTTGATTTTCTTTAAGAGGAATTGCTTCTGGTAGAGCCTCAGGATCCTTAATATGACCGTTTGTTTCCTGCGGTTTTGATGAATTCCAGGATTGTAATTCTCCAGTACCAAATACAAGGAACATTACACAGCTCACAAAGTATGATGCTGCTAATATCCAGAATACTATTTGCCATTGTCCGTATGTTTGCTGCACAATAAACAAATTTATTAATAAGAATTTTAAAAAAACAGCAAATTGGTTTAGTGAAGTATGTTGTGTCTTAAAAAATAAATTAAACAAAGGTAACCTTTCAAGGGAGTAAAAGGTTTCAAAAAAGTTGCTCTATCAAAATTTCTATGCTAGTGTTTTACACATCCCAACTGCCTATCCTTTTTCTTTGGGTCAACAAATTAACTGTTCTTTATAAATAATTTTTTTTTTCTTGCTATTTATAAGTAAGAACAAAAAATGGCTGTAAGTTAAAACATATTAATACAAAATGAAAATTTTCATATTCCAAAGCAAGTTGGACCGCCAATGCCCCTAGAGTAGGCGACATGGAAAAGCAAAAAAAAAATCAAGTTTAATAGATTTAACAGTGTTGCCTTCAGGTATTCTCAATTATAAGGGCAGATTTGTTTGAAAATATAGCTAAAGATGCACCATTTTTTTTAAGATGCCTCATATTAGTAAGTTTTTTAAGTTTTAGTAAGTTTGAAAACTCAAGGTAATTATGTAATATTTATCTTTGCACATTTATATATAAAAGAAATACTTACATTCTCATAAGTAAGTACACCAACCATGTAAGTAGAAACATATCCACCCAGTGATGAAAGAGTATTTGCCATTCCAAAAATAGTTCCTGAAAGTTAAAATATCATAGGCCATTGGTAATGTGACAGGTGAAAAATTTATATAGAAAATATTTTAAATGATTTTGGGATAAGTTATAAATTTATTAAAGAAGAAAAAGAATGTTAAAATAAAGAAGGAGAGGAATTATAATTATAACCTCGATATTTAAAGTGCCTCTAAACCCAACAAAAATAATATAAGTTTCATACACAATGTAAAGTTCTTTACTGAAAGAATAATATCTAATCAAAATTACCTATTTAATCTCATATATAATTACATAAGACTTATTAATTGAAACATTTTCGAGTTTTTCCAATTAATCAATTATGAAGTTTTTAATTTTTTGCTTTGTGGATGGATTATAGAATTTTAAAATGCAGTTTATTCTTTAAGTAGTACCTGAGAAGTTTGGTGCAATATCCAATCCATTTCCGAGGTGACCAGCTGTAACAGCTCCATTGACAGTTAGTGCAATAGTGAAAATAGCAATAGACCAGGCAGCATCATGTCCCATGTATACTTGTACTACTAATAAGAGTGCTGGAATACCAATAGCTGAAAATATCATATAACTAATTATTTATCTTTACAAAATAAAACTAAGGCCTAAAATGAGAGTAGTAGATTGGATTTTTTTTAGGAATTAGGTGTCATTTGAATCTCTTATTTCCAAATAATAGTAATAATAAATCCTATAGGATTTATAGGACTATAGAATAAGTATATGGTCCTCTTCGCGATTCAAAGAGATAGTTGTAAGGTTGGCAATACCAATGGCAGGAAACGAAAGGGTGATCAAAAAAATTTTATCATAGGATTAGCATGGGAGCCGATAAAAAATCTTCTTTTATTTCTTTATTATTAGTTAATTTGTGATAAATGTGGTAAAAATGATTAGAACGACCATTGGTGCTAAAAAATTGCATATATTTCATAGATAAATATTTCGATTATTCCAGGATTTTAAATATAGAATCAGGCTCTTATTACTACAGACTTTGATTTGTCCGATTTAACCCAGATAAAACCTAAACAGATAATTTAAACAAACATTTTACAAAAAAGTGAATTTATTGAGTTATTAATTATTTTAGTGTGTGAATAAAATTTATAGATAAATTTAAACACCATTACGGTGAAAATTAGCTTTGTATCAGTTAATTTAAATACCTGTTACAACTAATTTAAACAATTATATGCAATTAAAAGGTAATTTTGTGTGTTTGTACAAATTAAAATTAATTACAAGTAACATTAATTAATAATTAATAAATAAAACACTATATTGTGATTTTTCACCTTTTTATCACTCAATTTAAATACTTGGGACAACCCATTATAACCCTATTTTTCAATGAAATAGTGATTCTAACGAGTTCGTACGCCCTAAAATTAATTAAATTAAAGCACTTTGATAAAAAAAAATTGTTGAAATAATCGTCACAAATAAGAAAAACCAAAAAATCCATAAGGACAATGATTACCCTTAACGGCCTCAACACCGATTAGCGTTAACAATGATCACCCTTTTCTTTATCAATTTCTTATCAGCGACTGTGGCGCTGCTACAGACTTTGAATCACGAATACTTTACACAGAAAATCACCCCTGGGGTCTTGAAGTATATGTCACAAAACTTGTGTCTTACCAAAGAATGTAAATATTTTTCTGGTAAACGTTGTTGACATTTTTCCGGTTCCTCTTAACCAATCAGCTAATATTCCAGTGGAGAGAGCCATCACATATTTTCCTAAATATGGTAAACTTGAAAACAGACCATTCTAAAAGAAAATACAATAATTATTAATAATGATAACATTAATGAATTAATATAAATTTAATCTCATTAAATATAAATTTAATCATCATAAAATAAATATTTTTTTATTTATTTATTTAAATAAATATTTTACACAAATATTTTTTATACAAATAATTTTATTTATTATATAATATTTATATTTTATATTTATTTTATATTATAAAAAAATTATAAATAAATATTTTTAATCATCATAAATAAAAATAAAAATTCAATCATCATAATAATATATGTTATATTAATATAGAAAAATGGCTTATTCTCCTAATATTGTTTTAGTTCTATAATTATCTTAGGGTATAACCAGTAGAACATTTCAGATGCATTAAAAACCTGAAAATACATGAAAAACATGGTCCTAGACGATAGTCTAGGACCATGTTTTTCATGTATTTTCCATTCTCGATAGAGAATGGTCTCTATCCCAGCAAGTGGACTCATTAGAGTTAAAATTTACCATTACTTGTTTGGTAAAACTTTTTTACCCCAATATGATACTTTTGTTATCACTTTTGGTGACTATATTGTTTTGAAAATTATATGACACTCAATTTTTTTAAATTATTAAACACTTATTTCTAGACAATTGTCACTAGGAATTGTAATAAAAATCTATTTGAGAGTTTTCTAATGTTTGAATTTGAAAACTTGACAGCCACAATCATAAACCTTTTGGCCATAAAGAGGTGTTCCTTTGCCAGTTCTATCAATAAATAGATATTTTAGATTTCTACCCACAATATCAATATATATATATATATATATATATTATATAATATATATATATATATATATATATATATATATATATATATTCCTGTCAATATATCAGTACTCAAGAAAATTTCTTGTTTAACCATTCACATAAATTAGAGTAAATCTGCTAGTTTTTGATGTCTGTCACCATATTTGAGTAAAATTTGGACTGATAAAGAACCTCATTTGTTAAAACCTTTACATGTTGTGGCCAATTTAAGTGAAAATCAATAAATACCTAGAAATTTAGTTAAAGGAACTCATTTGTTCAAACTTTAAAACGAATGAGTAAATTTTTTTGAAAGTACTCTTAATATGATATATAATTAAAATAATATTTAATTATCTTAACTAATAATTAAGTAGTTATTGAGGGGATCTAATGAGAGCACAGGGTTCTTCTGAAATCAACTAAATTCACCAAAAACTACAAAATATACCATCGGCAGTCATTACTGAAAATTTTATTTGAAATTATTTGATAAATATGATTCAATAATAGCTTGAGGCATTATCTGAAAATTACAGTAAAATTTAAAATTTACCTCTTTAATATTGAAGTTAAGAATGTACTTCATGTATGTTGGTAATTGATTTACAATGGTGAAGTAGCAGAAAACATTGACTCCATGTGTGACAACAATGGCCCAGACAGGCATGGATGTAAGAAGGTGTCTCCATGGTACATTGTGAGCCTGGAATAATACAAAATTATTTAGAAAACGCTGACCAATTAACATTGATAATAAATAATATATCTGATAACATTGATAAATCTTGTAGTTAACGTATTTTGAGAACCCATTTCTTTTATGTCTAAGAGCCAGACCTAAAAAATGCTACTTATTTTGTACTACTTCAAACCAAATTTGTCTAAAAATATACCTTAAGAAAAAACATATTCTGCATATCCAGAGTGGAGCCCTTCATATGAATGCTCTCGCTCAAAATCAGCGCAAATTTCAGTTTTCTTGAAATAAGTGGTTTCCTGTAAGTCATGTGCAAAACATGAAGAGAACATTTTTTAAAGCTGATAAAATTTTCTATAAAACGATTTCGTCAAAATTGGATAACTACAACTAAAGTTATGCCAAAAAAAATTGTTAAATGGCCAAAAAATGCACAAAAAGCCAATATTTTTCCAAAGAAATTCGCTGACTTTGCATATATTAACAATTTTTTGGTGCTTTTTAAAGAGCCATAACTTTAGTTGCAGTCATCCTATTTCGATGATTAAAGACTCGTTGTAGAGAACATTTTACCAGCTTTAAAAATGTTCTATTCTATTTTGCACACAGGAAACCTTATTTATTTCAAGAAAACTGAAATTTTTGCGATTTTATAAAATTTTGAGCATACGTAATCATATGAAGGGTTCCACTCTAGATAGGCAGACTATGTTTTTTTTAACAATTTAAGGTATGTTTTCAGAAAAATTTGGTTTGAAGTAGTACAAAATGAGTCACATTTTTTAGGCCTGGCTCTTGGACTATTAATTAATATTTAAAGAACAACACACATTTCTATGGCCCGTATTCAAAGACGTTTTCCTAACATTTTCCTAACATTTTCCTAACTTTTCCTAACATTTTCCTAACACCTAACTTTTTCCTAACATTTTCCTAACCTTTTTCCTAACATTTTTCCTAACATTCTCCGAACATTTTCCTAACGTTTTCCTAACATTCTCCTAACACTCACCTTAGGTTTAGGTAGAAATGTTTTTAAGCCACGAAATTTAAATGATCGTTCCCGTGTTTTAAAAGTCATTTAGAGGCTTCGCATGATTTTTTTTAGTAAGAACCTAAGGTAGTTAAGTCAAAAAGTGATACCATTGTAAATAACGTAATATATCGCAAAATATCTATGTTATTAACTTATTACCTGGATTTACGACACACTTGTCGTATTAATAACTATCTACATAAATTTACATAATATAAGTTACTGTTAATCCACTTACTTTACTATTAGGGAGTTTACCCTGAAATTCTTTTAACACAATCAGATTTTTTATTTTCTATGGTCTGTTTGTGGCGGGCTATCAATTCAAAGAGGAAATTCAGTTGGTCCGGTGTGAATAATTCAGCCATTATTATACCAAAAACATTTTACACAAACAAAAATGAATTTGATGACAAAATACGAAAAACAAAATTGTGTAAATGATTTAGCAAAATGAAAACAGTGTTGCACTGATTAACAGGTCTTCATTTAGACACCTTTGGATTCGTACAACCTGGTCCACGTTCAAACTTGAAACGCTTGATACTGCTTTATTTATGAAAGCTGTTACAATAATTGAACATTGTATTTGTATTAACTCTACTGTTTACTGAAACATATGTAATAAAGTTTCTAATATATTTAACATTCGCCAAAGCAAGGCCCGCATTGTTGTTTATGACAAAGTGTGTCGTAAATCCAGGTAATAAGTTAATAACATTGATTTTGCGATATATTACGTTACTTACAATGGTATCACTTTTTGACTTAACTACCTTAGGTTCTTACTAAAAAAATCATGCAAAGCCTCTAAAAGACTTTTAAACACGATAGGAGAATGTTAGGAAAATGTTAGGAGAATGTTAGGAAAGTTAGGAAAATGTTAGGAAAAAGTTAGGAAAATGTTAGGAAAAAGTTAGGAAAATGTTAGGAAAAAGTTAGGAAAATGTTAGGAAAAAGTTAGGAAAATGTTAGGAAACGTCTTTGAATACGGGCCTATATCTCTACAAAAAAGAACTGTTAATACTCAGGAAAAAGAATATCATCTTGACCTGGAAAAGTGGTTCGATCGATTATATGAGATATTGCGTTCATGTAGTTATGTATAAGACCAAAAATGAGCTATGCTTCATATAATTATATCATCATAGGCATTAGTTCAATTTTTATCCATTGACTTCTTTACGTTTCTTTTAAAAAGATGTAATAAATTAAAAAATGATCTAATTGAGTCGAAATTTGGTACAAGTGTAACGCTTTACGTAATCAATAAGTATTCTAAATTTTATCGGAATCCGGTTAGTACATCGATTTTTGTTAGATCGTTAAAGTTAAGCAGCATCGAGCAAGGTTAGTGCTTGCATGGTTGACCACTAGGATCTTGATCCTAGTGGTCAACCATTTATCTTGATAAATGTATTTACGGTCTGAGGGATAGTGAAGAGAGTACGAAAAGTGCTGTAGTATATTTGGTGTTTTTTATATTTTGAGGACGAGCGAAGCGATTCTTAAGTAGTGAGTACGAATGGAACGAACCGATGCGGTGAGGAAAAATTCCGAGGTGCTCTGTACCCAATTTTTTTAAATAGTAGAAAATAATTATTACATTTTACTTTCCTACCTTTTTAGCCGTTGATGATGGTCCAATGACACGCTCTAATTCTTCTCTTTCTTCCTTTGAAATTCTTGGATGTTGAGCAGGTGAATCATGGCAAAGGTAAAACCAAGCTACTGACCAAATAATTCCAACTACTCCTGTTACATAGAATACTGATTCCCATCCTAATCCGTCAATTAGGAAACCACAGACAGGCAAAGTAACAGCTGCTCCAAGTGATGATGCTAGGAACAAAATATGTATTTTCATGAAAGTCATTTCAATTCATCAATAATGGTTACAATCATAAAGATAACAGACCGAATATAGATGAAAACGTACTCATAAAATCTGTTTCAAACTCTGATCATAGTTATTTACGCACCTAGGAAGAAAATAGTCATTTCACACCAGTTTTTTACCTTGGTTCCTGAGGCGCCAACTTAAGATAGTTTATAAATTTGGTTCCTGAGGCACAGCCGAGGAATAACTTAAAACTGGGGTAGGCGTAATGACTATTTTCTCCCATACGAGATTTATAAAAAAATTTAAACTGTTTCGTTCATGCACAGTTTTTGTGTAAAATCAATTTTGAGCTCTTCAGCATTGATACATTTGAATGATTCAGTCTACTTACTTATAAATATATTGGATTTGCTTCTCATATAGAAGCAATTTTATGTGAGAATAATTTTAATTTTTCCCCATTTATAACGTAGGGTATATTTGAAAAATTATTGCCTAGGCACTAAAACTCCGAAACTGATATTTCACTAAAATCATCCGTTCTAAGTGTTTTAAGACCTCCTGAGTAGTTTTTACCAAGTTGTCTGGTAGCCTAGTAAGTTTATACTTGGTGCAACAATTAATCTCTGGATCTAGTTTTGCTATCTGGAAAACATTTTTTTTGCCGTTCATGACTCAGCAAACATTTTAAAATTCATAAAACCTAATGATCGGATCGGTTTGAACTGTTGTAAAAAAACAAACAAATATTCCAAATTTATCTCATTATTTGCGTAAGTTTTATCGAATGACATGTAGGCGTTTTTTAAAAATTGGAAAACCATCCAATATAGTTGAAATTTGGCGCGAGTCTATCCCTTGAAAATGTAAAAAGTTTCATTCCAATACGCCTAGTATATTGACGGTTTTTGTTTTTCGAGTATATCTACGGATCAATAATATTAAGCAGCATCGAGAAAGTTCAGTATCTGGATGAGTGACCGTTCGGAATAAGACGGATGTTTTTACTGTCAGAGGACGAGTGAAGCCAGTCCGACGAACGAGGGCGAGTGAAGCCAGTCGACGACGAACTGTAATGTATAAATAAGGAGTGAATGAGGAGGACGAGTGAAGCCAGTCCGACGACGAACTGTAATGTAAATAAGGAGGAATGAGAGAGGACGAGTGAAGCCAGTCCGACGACGAACTGTAATGTATAAATAAGGAGTGAATGAGACGAGTGAAGCCAGTCCGACGACGAACTGTAATGTATAAATAAGGAGTGAATGAGGAGGACGAGTGAAGCCAGTCCGACGACGAACTGTAATGTATAAATAAGGAGTGAATGAGGAGGACGAGTGAAGCCAGTCCGACGACGAACTGTAATGTATAAATAAGGATGAATGAGGAGGCGAGTGAAGCCAGTCCGACGACGAACTGTAATGTATAAATAAGGTGAATGAGGAACGAGTCAGTCCACGACGAACTGTAATGTATAAATAAGGTGTGAATGAGGAGGGCGAGTGAAGCCAGTCCGACGACGAACTGTAATGTATAAATAAGGTGTGAATGAGGAGGACGAGTGAAGCCAGTCCGACGACGAACTGTAATGTATAAATAAGGTGTGAATGAGAGGGCGATGAAGCCAGTCCGACGAACTGTAATGTATAAAAAAATCAGCCAGTCCGACGAATGTATAAAAAGGTGTGAATGAGGGGGCGAGTGAAGCCAGTCCGACGAACTGTATAAATAAGGTGTGAATGAGGAGGACGAGTGAAGCCAGTCCGACGACGAACTGTAATGTATAAATAAGTTGATTTCCACATTCGGAAGACGAGCGAATCTATCATAGATTGGTAAATATTGAGACTTGAGACCATTATAATAAACTTTCCTAAAATTAGTTCAGTTCATCCGTGAGCAGATAAAAACAATCAGTTAACAGTTCTTGTATGATTATTAAATGTAAGTGAATACTTTAGATATAATCTAAGAATTGATAACTCCATGGTACATTGACATTGCTTAGTCCATGGAATCCTATTTTTCTTTTGCAAATGAGAGGTCAGAAAAAAGTAGTGTTATATTGTATGAATCATTGAAATTCTCTTTTGTTGGTCGTTCAAATTATCGTCGTTAAATTATCACGTTAATCACGTCATTTAGACGGGAAAACCGTCATTTTCTTTAGAAAATCGCTAAGATTATCGAAGGATACTAAGAAATATTTTTTTTAACAAATTATCACTTTTTGGGAAACCTTTTAAAATTAAGCTGCTTTTGTACTGATATTAGATTTTATTTTTAACGAAGGTAGTTAGGTTACTTTTTCGATCTCCAAAATTCAACCAATAGAGTCCCTCTAGTGATAATATCTTTATGACATCAGATATTTGAATTCTTTTTCCCCAAAGTGGATTTCAACCTGGTTTTATTAGTACGTTCACACACACTTCTATATCCGCGGATCGTATAGAATACGATCTCTCAATACGGTAATATTAGCTGTATGAACCATGCAGAGGGGATCCGATCGCATACGCTAGAATTAGAGAGATGGAATCTAAATGGATCCCCCGATACGCTGTATGTACCTTTAGAGACGATCGTATTTAACGGATAACCTTCTCGTCGAACTTTTATTTAATTTTTATATAACCGTTTTTGATCAAATAACTTTTGGAATATTATTTTTTTTAGTGTAACTTTATGCAAAGAAATCACAATTTAATTAAATATATTCTTTGTTTTAAACTTTCATATAACCAAAAGTGAACCTTCACTATAAAAAACGCCATGTTTTGGCGGGATCAGTTATCACGTAATCTCACTCGACCGACTAAACAAATACGCTGTAAGAACCGTGAAGTTAGTTGACCGCATTGCATACGTTTGCAATACGATCGCTTGTTAAATACGCTGTGTGTACGTAGTATATGTTTCATTCCTCTTTGTATACAAAATGTTAGTTTCATACATTTTATAAAGTTTAGACTCTCTTATTTGCATTTTTGCTATATATTGATTAGCTCTATTCTCTTATACATTTGCAATTCGTTACCATGTAATTGAAACATTAAACATAACCTTGAAATTGAAAAAATAGAAAATTTAAATACACACACATGTTATATACACATTCATATATCTTTTACTGTCTCATTCTTTCCAAACAATAAAATCAATTCATTTCAATATACTTTTCAACGTCATTTTGAATCGTTAATTATTACATGTAAATTACCGAAATCAGATAAAATGTTAATTACTGCAAACAGATGGCTCAAAAATATCGATACATTTACTAATGGAATTATTTATAATATGTTGCGATTTTTTTCATATTTCTACGACTAATTACAGGGTATAAATCAAGTTTTTTTTTTTTTTTTTTTTATTTATTTAGTTTAGTACGACTACAAAACAATTGTTATTAGTACTTCAGTTATAAGTTATTTTATCGTGGCATAATTAGAAGGAGAAAATATCCATTGATATCACTCCATAGCGTTCAGTTTTAAAGATCATTGAAAAAAAACTAAATTTGAGAAAAAAAACCAAGAGAAATTAAATTAACTTTAACATGATAATATTTTAAATGCATTTAAACTAATAGGTCTCTAGGCCACTGTCTCTTCAGCCGCCTAGGAGGATTGTCTGGAATGGTTGGAGAGGAAAGAGCCTGAACAAAAGGATTATAGTGATCAGATAAGGATTGATGAAAGGATTGATAACGGAATCGGCATAGGTCGCGGACAAAGGTACTTTGAGATCATCGTGTAGGGTTTGGTTGGAAACATAAAAGGGAGCATTTGTGATTGTTCTAAGGATTTTGGATTGGAGTGTTTGGAGTCTGAGGGAATTGGAGGGTTTGGTACTACCCCAGACCTCCATGCCATAGGCCCAAGCTGGCTTTAGGATCGAATTATATATTCGAAGCTTGTTGTTCAGTGTCAGCTTGGAGCGTCGGCCTAGAAGTCTGGTAAGTAGTTTGTAACGTCTTGCTACTTCAGTTCGTTTAGTCTTTGTATGGTGGGCCCAAGTTAAGCGTCTGTCGAGGTGTAGACCAAGGTAACGGACTGTGTGGGAGTGAGGGATGGGAACTTGGTTGAGAAGGATTGGAGGACAAGTATTGTGACGAAGAGCAAAGGTAACATGTACACTTTTCTGTTCGTTTACCTTGATCCTCCATTTCCTCAACCAAGGTTCAAGGAGTGAAATGTGTTCCTGGACATTGTCAGAGGCTGTATTATGATTTTTATGGGATGAGAGGATTGCTTTGTCATCAGCAAAGCAGGCTAGGACTGTGGAAGGGTGTTGAGGGATATCATGGGTGAAAAAAGAGTATAATAAAGGACCTAATATGCTTCCCTGTGGCACTCCAGCGCGCACAAGGAAGATTGAGGAGAAGGATGATCCTTGGTTTACACGGAAATGTCTGTCAGTCAAAAAGGACTTAAGGATTAGGTAAAATGTGAAGGGAAGGACTTCCTTGAGTTTCAGAAGCAAGCCAGCGTGCCAAACTCGATCAAACGCTTGCGCTTCATCGAGAAAGACAGCCGAGCAATATTTCTTCTTCTCAAGGGTGGAGGAAATGATGTCTACAATGCGATGACATTGTTGAATAGTTGAATGGCGGGAACGGAAACCAAATTGGTGGTGAGGAAGTAAAGGAGATAAGTAAGGATTTAATCTTTTGAGAAGAAGTTTTTCTAAGACCTTTCCCATAACAGGTAAGAGACTTATTGGCGGTAGGAAGGAGGTAAATGGAGGGGCTTGGAAGGTTTAGGAATCATGATTATGGTGGCGAATTTCCATGCAGTAGGGAAATGGGTTGTGCGGAGTACAGCATTAAAAATATAGGTTAGGTATAGGATTGCTTTCTTGGGAAGTTTTTGAAGAATTTCAGCAGTAATTAGGTCGAAGCCTGGGGATTTACGTTTTGGGAGGTGTTTAATAATAAAAAGGATATCAGATGGATTAAACGCTTTAGGAGGTGGAGACATTTGGAGAGGAGAGGTAAGTTTGTATTCCACATCTTCGATATGGTTTTGGTCAAGGATATCAGGATGAGGTATGAAAAGATTGTGCAGATGCTCAGCAAACACTTCGACTTGCTCGGCCTCAGATCTAGCCCAAGAGCCATCTGCACGGCGTAATGGAGAGGGAATGTGTTTGTAAGAAAGGATTCGTTTGGTTGCGGTCCACAGTGATCTGTCTTTATCTGTCAATTTACTGGTATATGAGTCAAACTTGTCAGAGTTGTACTTTACTAACATTTGTCTTAGCTCCCTAGACAATATATTAAAACGTAGCTTGTCTTGTGGGTAACGGGTCTGTTTCCATCTTGCTCTGGCGCGTCTTTTTAGTGCTATAAGTCTTCGAATGTCTGTTGGTAATGAGGTATTATGACTGTCGTTGTTGCTTCTATGTGGTGTCGTAGATTGCCAAATTGATGTCTGTATTGCTATAGTTAGAGTTTGAACTGCTTGGTCCACTTCATAAGGTGTTTTCAGTGATGTCTTTAGGTCTAGTTTTTCGCTGAGTAAGTCTTGAAATTGGTCCCAGTCAATACGTCCGTTAATTAATGATGATTTTAAAGGAGTGGAAGTAGAGGGAAGATTAAGGGTTAAAAGGACTGGGCAATGGTCTGAGGATAGGTCATGAAGTACTTGAAGTGTTGGTTGTAGGTGGTTTATAGCGGATGTTATAAAGTAATCAAGGATATCAGGAAGTATGTTGAGGTCAGAAGGATAATAGGTATACTCATTTGGGGTAAGGATATGAGAAGGAGTCGAGGTGAGAGCTTTTAGTAATTCAGAACCACGTGGATTGCTTGTTCTACAACCCCATTGAGGGTGTTTCGCGTTATAATCTCCACCAGATATGAACCTAGGTCCAAAAGACAATAATAAATTTAAGAAATCTTGTTCTGATACTATACGGCTAGGGGGGCAATAAACCGAGGATATATTAAAGGAGAAAGGTGATGAATTTAGAGCAATGGAGGTGCATTGGATTGAGTCTGTTTGGTTCGAGGGAAGAGGAAAATGGGAAAGTGAACTTCGGATTAGTATGGCGCTGCCACCACGCGCTGTATAAATCAAGTAAAATTTAAAAGAAGGAGGGGTAAGAAATGACGCATGGTCGGTATATTTTAATTTGTTTTAATTGTCTATTTATGGAAATTAAAATTATCTTTTTTCCTGACTAGATTATTTAGTAGATTTAATAGATTTTACCGATTTTTAATTTTCCTTATTTATACCTTAGGTATAAAGAAAAAGTATTGCAATCGAAGAATCAGCTACCGTCGATACTTGCTGTTGGGTATAAATATCCCTGGACCGCTTTCGGCATAACGCCATCATCAGCAGGCGGGGCAACATTCAAGCTCTCTACTAATAAAGTTATATCAGTGATTAATTTCTAGTCTCAATAAGCACGACGAGCCCTCTGAAGATAAGGGAAGATATAAGTTAATCACTGATATAACTTTATTAGTTAAAAGCTCGAGTGTTGCCCCGCCTGCTGATGATGGCGTTATGCCGAAACCGGTCCAGGGATATTTATATCCATCAGCAAGTATCGACGGTAGCTGATTCTTCGATTGCTTCTTCAATTTGCGGTAAATACAACCTTTTTAAAAAGTATTGCGTTTGCGATAAAAATCCGAAACCGAGACATCACCTAAATTATCTGTAAGATGGTTTCTAGTTAGTGGTTATAGTGCGTGCGTCTCTTTCCATGTTAGCCCCTAGAGTGTTTATGCTAGCGAGTTGAAACTCGAAAAAAATCAATCAGGTCTTTCTGGAAAATACTTCTCCTATGTCAAAAAGTAAAAGTATTGGATCGTTCTTTCCATTATAAAAAAAAATAAAATAAAAGGCCCGATTTAGGGCCTTTCGGCCCATCAGGGTATTCACCCTGCGGGAACCACCTCAGGTGAGTTGCATCTACAACACTCTAAGAATTAATTAAAGTTGGCGTAATTTTTTTAATACAAATACTCATAAAACCTTAGAGCATAGCCCGAGCTGCGAACCCCGGACCTTCGGTGCCGAAATCGAACGCCTTTACGATCACGGCCACGGAGGCAGACTCTTTCCATTATATCGAAGTCTATTATATTGTGCCCTTTCCTTCCATCACATGGGATTTGCTATCCAATCTCACTACTTCGGACTTGCTATGCTTGTCCTCAGAATATGGAATCACCAAATTTATATTGCAGTCTTTGGATTCGCGTCCTAAAAAAAACAGCAGTTTTATTCCCATCGGTTATCCATCTGGGTACTGAACTCGCTTGATACTGCTTAACACTTGTGATCCGACAATGCCTGCAAAATTTCATATCGATTTAAACATTTTCTGGTTTCCTTGGAAATCATGATTCAAAATTTTGAATGCTCTTACTCTGATGACGTGCAAAAACATCAGGTTTATACTGCTTAGTTTTTAAGTTTCGCGTTGTACTTTCAGATTCATTTACATGTAATGGATTGAGAAACTCAGACTTACCCATCATATGCGATACGAATTTGGTTCTGTCCATTGGTGGAATCCATTTGGCAGCTAATGGTTGAGTCGCTGGGAATGTTGCTCCCTGAAATAACATGTTGAAAAATTTAAGTTTAAGTCTGGAAGGATTTATTATCTTATGCAAGTATGGTCTAATTTTTTGAGATTTCGATAACAGTGGATCTAATTTTAAGTATATGTTCGAATTTGAAAGTTGTCAAAGTCAGTTGTTTGCTGAGCTTTTTGAATTAAATAAACTCAGAAAGACCCCTCTTGTGACGGTATTAAACATATTCATTGAGTAGGACTTATTCCTACTTAAATAACATAAGAAGTAGGACTTATTCCTATGTTAATTACGTAGTAAATATGATTTATTCTCCACTGTTTTTTTTTAAAATATGGTCAATTAACGCTATTTATTCTTATTTAGTCTTACTCATTCTCTAAAAATGTTTTTGGGTGTTGCCCTTATTTGTAATTTCTTTTTGTTTAAATCCTCTTACACCTCGTAATAAAGAAGTAAAAGAGCAATAGCTTTAAATTACGAAGCAAAAGATTTTACCTCGTAATAAAGAAGTAAAAGAGCAATAGCTTTAAATTACGAAGCAAAAGATTTTACCTCGTAATAAAGATGTAAAAGAGCAATAGCTTTAAATTACGAATCAAAAGATTTCACCTCGTAATAAAGAAGTAAAAGAGCAATAGCTTTAAATTACGAAGCAAAAAATTTTACCTCGTAATAAAGAAGTAAAAGAGCAATAGCTTTAAATTACGAAGCAAAAGATTTTACCTCGTAATAAAGAAGTAAAAGAGCAATAGCTTTAAATTACGAAGCAAAAGATTTTGTCTCAATAAAATTATAGCTAAGGTCAAATAAATAAATTAAATGGAATGATTTCTAAATCTTAACTTATATTATTTTGTAATCATATTGACAAATAAATTTATCCTTAGTTTTATTTGAAATATAAATCTATACTTTATACTTAACCAAGAAATTTGTATCACAATCATAATAAATTTGCGGTTTAATGACGAATTCTGTGTGTAAAGAACGCTGGAAACTGTTAAAACGCTACAGAAGGGTTATATTTCGATTTATATAGGTCATAATAGACAAGGATAAATTCCAGAGTGATTTTATTTTCTTCATTCTATGTATCAGGTAACTTAATTTGACACCCATTTGATCGGACTTGTAATCAGATTAACAATTTTGTTATGAAACAATGGCTAAGTTGTATGCTTTTAAATGAAATTTAGTATGATTTGAATAAAAAAATTCAACAAATGCTTCATCAATCTATTTTTGTAAGCAATTAATCACCAAGTGGAGCAGCTAACCAAGCAACTAACCACCTCATTGGAGCAGTTCACCTGAAAGTTTCAAAATTCAACAAGAGTCTGAACGTCTAATATATTAAGATACATTAGACGTCCAACCTCCTATTGACGTTTGAAATTTTTGGGTGAACTGCTCCAATGAGGTGATTACTGACACAGGAAAATTCAAAATCTTCATAAATGGTCCTTTTATCTCATCTGTGCATAGATTCTGAAACAGAAGCTAATTTTATGCCGCTTGGTACTAAAGAGATTTAAGTTTATCTCTCCTTAAAAGGTACTTAATTTATTGACGTATAAGTTTATGTCCAAAAATTTCGAAGTCTACTTAGAGATTCCTTGAAAATTACTATTTTATTATAGAATGTGAAAGCAATTGTCGAATGCATTAATGTCATGCTTACCAACATAAATCCGACGATTATCCTAAGTATTATAACAGCAATGTATCCTAATCCAGCTGCTAATGGTGTTAACAGTGTTACAAGTGATGATATAATCATACTGTAACCAAAAACTCTTCTAGCTCCTATCATCTCGGCGAGACGTCCACCTGGTAATTCCGTCATGATGTATCCCCAGTAGAAACTACCCAAGATTAAATTCTGTTGATATGCGTCCCAGTCATATCTCTCAACCACAACGTCTTCCTATTAGAACAAACATAGTTTTAACAATATATTGTCAATAGTAATTGATGATCTTGTGGGATATAGTGCACATGGAACAATTATTATAACAACACCAATAAGCAACCGCAACCACCAAATTACCAGTGCCTTTGTGCTACAACGTGGTTAACTGCTTTACAGCAACCGTGGTTGCTTATTTGGTGGTTATGAGTACCACTGTACTCGTCACTTAAGTGCATTTATTGCAAGAAAATACTCCTAAAAATAGAGAAAATACTCCTAAAAATGTTAGATAAATAAATTAAAATTCGCTAAAAATCATGGATACGTATGTGGAGTATTACTTTAAATACTAAGCTTTAAAATTTTTAATGAAATACTAATATAGTTTTAAATTATTTAGATACATGTTATAATGTATTTAAAACCTCTTCGGCAACGTAATCATAAACGCATTTATGGTTTTATATATAGTCATTTTTGCTCTAATACTAAATTAGGTGAAGGAGCCATAGAGATATATACTAGAGGGGGCATAGCATATCTTAATACATTAACAGGCCTGAATCGTCTTTTAGATGCTCTGTGTAACTTCAATGAAACCTCCTTTAAGAGTGAGTTAAGGTTATAATAAATCAATTGTTTTCGGCTTCCCGCACATAGTTTGTGTTTTGATTTGTATTTTAAACGTTTTTCTATATAAGTTAGTATAATTTTGTACTGATTAAATAATCAGTTATAAGAGATAAAATCGATGGTGGTCAGGTTACTTTTTCGATGTTTCACAATTTAACCTATTTAACCTATTCCACCCCCAAGAGCCCTGGGGTGTTTTGTTAATAAATAGTGTAATGGCTAGAAACGGGTTTAATTTTTCGTAAATACCTTCCTGAACAAGGATCTGCAATTCTGCCGACTCGTATCGGATGGGTGTCCCAGGCAGAACGCACTTTAGGGGTCAAAGGTTCTGCCTGGGACACCCATCCGATACGAGTCGGCAGAATTGCAGATCCTTATTTAGGAAGGTATTTACGAAAAATTAAACCCGTTTCCAGCCATTACACTTTTTATTAACTTGGGTGGTAAATTTGACCTGTAAAGTGCGTTCTGCCTGGGACACCCATCCGATACGGAGTCTGCAGAATTGCAGATCCTTGTTCAGGAAGGTATTTACGAAAAATTGAGACCGGTTCCAGCCATTACACTTTTTATTACAAAACACCCTTGGGCTCTTGGTCTATATAGAGCCCCTCAAGTAATGATGTCCCTATGGTAGGAGCAGTCTTAAGACAAAGGGTAAGGGATTAAAGGCGGTATAAGGGAATTTTACTGTACCATGAACATTGTATGAGGAATAAGAGTAAACTTTAGGTAAACTAAAGGTTATCAGCCGGCCAATTATGGAAAATTTCGAGCTCATATTGTCTGTTTTCAAAATTTATTTAATAAAAAAATATTTATGGTTCGTTTTAAAGTCAAAACTATTTATCATTTTGATACTACCGAGTTTTGCAAAACTATTTATTTGTGCGTAAAAGAGGATAAATGGAGTTCAAATAATTAGATCCCTCGGCTTATCGGCCTCGGGAGCTGATGAAGTTTCCGTCTTCCGAAGAAACTTATACTTAAACTGTAAAAGTTTCTTCAAATTATTGCATAAATTTAATACAACTAATACATGTGTTAGTAGATTAATTTTATTTCAAACTAAGTTTTACAATAGGCTCTTATGTGGGATGCAATGTATTCCGCACTTTCCTATGGCTGGCTACAAGACGTGTATGCCCAGTAAAAAAATACGGCTGAAATGGAAAGAATGATTTAATTCTTCCAGCCTCCAAATTTAGGATTATAATACATGTATACTCTTGTTAAACGATTAATTTAAACATAAAAACAACTATAAGTTAATATAAAAAAAGTAAACAAATATTTTTTCTTTTTATGTATATTAAAATATAAATGAGAATAAATTTATGACAGTGTAATAAATATTAAAATAAGAACCTGAAAATCGCGTGTCAGATAAATTTGCATTTAAAATAATTTAAATACATTCTGATGCAATTATATGAATTAATGTCGTTATAGATTCTCGCCTATAAAGAGGTTCAGTAACCTACGCCATTTATTCAGGGCCGCGTGAGCTTTTAGTTTATTAGGAATTCAGAATGCATTTTTTTTCCATACCAAATTTGGTAATCAAGACATAGCATAATAAGTGTCTATATAGACTATTGTTTATGAGTTTAGGAGTTATTTTAGAAGTTTTGTCTCCACGTGAAGGCTTACAGAAGAATCGCATCGCACAATGGCTAATACAATTTCGCTATTGGATATTTGTGAATGATTTTGATTCATTGGTTTATATATTGTAAATATACAAGCTAGAAGCCGGCTCTGTGGTCCTGGTCGTTAATGCGTCAGTTTTTATACTGACCATTGAAACCATGGAGGTCTGGGTTTCGCATCCTAGGTTACACTCTTAGTTTATATAGGATTAATATTGTTGATATAAATGGTCACTAACATTCGAATACACTTGGAGTGTTACGGTTGCCACTACCACTTGAAGTCGTTTCCGTAGGGGTTATACCTGATATAAAGACCCGCAAGGCTTTAAACGGACATTATTATAATTATTTTTGTAAGGGCAAGAATCTTTTTAATAATTTATCTAATAATATATGTTATTAAACACGAACAAAGTTTTGGATTAAAATAATCTTTCATGGTATTTACAGTCCCTGTTATCACAAAAATTAGGTTTAGCGAGACTTTTATCAAATTCAGGTTGTATCAAAGTCAAAATATAACATTAAAGAGTGGTATTTTACTGCTCACTTAAAGACAAAATGGACATAGGAAATCAACATCTGATTTCAAACCATTTGAAGTTGAGTAAAATTTAATAAGTAAAATGTTTAATTAGTTTGTCCAATGAAATCGCCAATACCTCCTGATTAAATTATTGTAGAGCGACATTATAGACCCTGGTTGAAAGCTTAGAGAACACGATATGTTAAAGGACCATGCATAATAAAATTTAGGCTAGTACAGCCACAAAACATATTGATTTTTGTATATTCAAAAATGTTGCTTGCTGTAATAATGTCAATGAGAAAGATGCTTTACTCTATCCTGGCTCCTCATTGGTGCGGGAAATTTAACCCCCATTAGTCAATCATAGGCTTCTATTAGTATAAGTTTTTATAAATATGGAGTCAGAATTCGAGAATTACGCAAGGTCGGGATCAAAATGAATCCTCGGATGTCGAGAAGGACCGCATCCTACGCAAACCAGTGCAACATGGAGCCCAACAAGTCAAGCCTTGCCTTCTTACGCCTCCAGCAATGTGGAACATCCATAATATACTAACTACTTCTCACGTATAGCGAATAATCCCTTTCTCTTATTGACCTTTAAAGTGAAATGATGGCTGCATATCAAACAATGTCATTATGGTGTTCTTTCTTCACTACCTACCTTTGTAGGGTGCAAAAATGCACGAAACTTATGCATCAATTATCATAATATATTTTAAAGTAAAATTGTCATATACCATATTATATAAATGAAATGAGAATAGGTTCTTTGTCCCACGTCTGTAAAGAAAAATTGGATGTTGGTAAAATCTTTAAAAATTTGATCCAATAGCATCTTAACCAATAAATTATTCCCGTATAATTAAGAGATATTAAAATCCGCTATAAAATTAATTTTTTGGAATAAATATTTTTTTTTAATTTTAAAGAGAATGGAAAGAAAAAGAGACAAACACCCACAGACTTCTTAATATGCTGTATTGTTGGTTTGCTGATCTAAGATACGAAACAAGATGTTAAACTGACATCCAAATAACTTATATGGTCGTCCCCTATTTTATTAACAAAATTTTAAACTTGTTCTCTTTTTTTATGTTTAATTTAACATAAAGTCAAAGACGGACATAAAGCCGACCATTGGCCTTGGAAAACACAAAAAAACTTATCGGCTATAAATCATTCTGATGGATTTAAATAAATTTAGCTTACGTAAACGATTATTAGAAAGCGAAAAAAATGTAAAGTTGTTGGACACTTTTAGCCGAATTTATAATCTAAATTAAATTAGATATATATCTTAAATATAAAACTAATAATTGCACTGATCACTATCTTGTGGACAATCCTCATTCTCCGTGTCTGGTAGTCAAGCTTTTTGCATTTAAGAAAAAGTTACTACCTAAATATTTACCACGTAAGCTTCCGCGGTTCTTGTCTCTTGTTAAAATAAAGCAACCCCAAAAAAAGAGTACAAATACAAACACTCTATTATAAGAAAATAATTTTTAAAATTTGTCCAACATTCAAAAGCTTATAGGGAGAAATACATTTATAATTTACCATTAAAGACTGTGATGAATTGCTGACGGATGTCAGCATCGTGTCATTTCCAATAGTTGTATTTGTGTCTTGTTTAACCATATCCACGATAGCGATAGTCAGATTGACTCGAAGCATGTAGTTGACCATGAATCCTAGAGGCATCATTATGTTTAATACTGTACGGCATGACATGAAATCTGTAACATGGTATTTAAAAATAATATTTAGAACACATTTTTTTATAAATATCTTCATATATTAGATAATTTTTTTTATAAATTGATCAATACAGGCAGTGATGGGATTTAGCCAGTTTGCACCGGTCGCATAAATTTGAGTTGAATAAAGAGTTCGCTGAACCGATCAGAGCTATATTAATTTTTTTCTGTATTTAATGCCGAATCTCGGCTTTCTAGCCCTTTACTCTGCATAAACTAATAATATTCTACGTCAGCCATTGTTAAAAAACGTTATGCCCTACAGCCTGATGCTGTAAAGTTATCAATGTAAATACTAGAAAATTTTCTGTTCTGTTAATTTTATACCGCCTGACGTGGACAATATTTAAATCAGTCATTTTTAAATATATTAATAGTATATGTTGACTGGCAATAATCAAAAGTTAAAGATTTTATACATCATTACATACTACCGAGTTTTGCAAAATATAAATAGTTAACAAAATATATAAGCAGTTTAGACTCTGTAGGCGCCTTGATGAGTTAGACATAGCGAAACAGAATGGGATATGACATAATAGGTCGAGTCATTAATAATGACAAATGTCAAATAATGGAACAGTTCTCAGATGTAGCCCAGCATCATGCTTGTTAAATTCTGGCACTCTTGTATTTTGTTAAATATTTAAACTGATATCCAGCATATTTTTAGATAGTGTAATAAAGAACTTGCATTAGAAATAAATATCCATTTAGTATGGATATAAAAATGTAAATAATCATATTAAACTAATTTGTAGCCTAAAAAGATATTAATCTTTACTGTACTATATTTTTTCGTACAAGCAGTCGATTTCGGTACCAGAGGCCCCTGGTACCGAAATCCTCAGGCTGGAGGATTCGCAGCCTGGCCTATTGCTCTAAATTTATATGAATAGTATTTTTAGTTTTAGCTAATAATTTTTGTATTGACATTCTCTGGCAACAAATTGGTTGGTTTTTAAAAATCAAATTCGTCAAATTCATTTAATATTTTGAGCATAGTGGATGCGGCGACCCACCTGAAGTTATTCCCGCGGATTGAACGCCCTGATAAGCCGACAGACCACAAATAGGGCATTTATTTATTTATAAACTTCAAAACTCTAAGTAAAAGAGTAATCATAAATAATTTCAAAAAGTAATTGACGAATCAGATACCGTCGAGGTGTTAGATATTGATATCCAACAGCAGTATCGACGGTAGTTGATTCGTCAAGGCTTCGTTAACTCGTGGTAAACATAACCTCTTTTATTAAAAAAAGTTATAAATCTAAAACATTGCCTACAACCCAATTGCTAAAAACAAAAAATACAAATTTCAAATAAATTCAACTCAGCCAATTTTGGGGATACTTTCAAGTATAAATAATCGAAGTTTTCGAATTTGTAATTCGTAAAGTATTACGGAAACATTGCCCTCGCTTTAAGAATTTACCCCTGCCCACAAAAAAGTTACAAGTATAATATTACAGATTTTCCCATTTTTGACGCTTTAAGCGAATTTCCTAAGGAAAAACGAGCTTACGAGATCGGGGGATTATATTTTCCTATATATGTCCTAGACTAGACCACTTATTATGTATAAATCATTAAAACTTCTATCGCTCTTGTTTTTAATATGGCTACTCTACATTTTATACTGTATATACTGAGAATACTAGTATGCAATGCATATATGCGTCTTATGTGTACGTGCACTACACCATAGAGATATATACTAGAGGGAGCATACCCTATCTAAATTCATTAAGAGGCCTGAAACAGCTTTTTGGGGCTCATAGGGGCTCTGTGTAACCTCATTGAAACTTCCTTCAAGAGTGAGTTAAGGTTATAATTAATATATTTATTTCGGTTTTTCGCACATTGTTTGTGTTTTGATTTGTATATTTAACGTTTTACTATATAAGGTATTGTAATTGTGTACTGATTATTTGATTATATATATAAGCAAAGGCGGTAAGGTTACTTTTTCGCTGTTTCAAAATTTAACCTATAGAGCCCCTCTAGTTATAATATCTCTATGTACTACACAACACAAACACATTTATTTGGCCTCAAGTATAGCAAATACTCCATGCGACAATAATTCATGAATAAGTTTTGCGAACAATAAGAAGTGAAGAGAAATATGACATATTAATTGATGTCATAGCCTTGAAACACAGAAATAATCGTTCGTACTAGTTCATAGTCAGTAAAATTCTAGTTTGATTTTTTTATTCATGTTTATAACATTGAACTCGATGTAAAATATTTAAACTATAATTAGTTGAATGGGTGGAATGTTATTAGATCAGGGGCTGGTATACCAGTAAAATAACAGTATGATCATTGGGATTCTGTTATAATATCTTTCAGTTTCGTTGCGTCATGAACTAGAAGGATAAGGAAATTCTTGCTTACTAAAATGTTTCAAAAATTTCCAGTTGAGGTTGTTAGTCAGTCCAGTTTTCATTTTGTTTTTGAGTTGGGAACTCAAAAGCAAAATGAAAGAAAAACCAAGCATGGTCCTACATTTAGAAGTGGCAAATAATTTTAAAGGGAAGAAATTATATCCACTTTTGTTAACTTTGTATACGATCCTGGATTAGAGAAGGGGACTTTTGCAATTGAGGGACCCCTTGGACTAGAAGGAGAAGGTCAGACCTGTACCTCACCCAATACCTCATTCAAAATTGTTCTATCGGAGCCCCTAAAGGGGCATGGCCTTCCGATTAAGAAACACTGACTTAGGGCACTCCCAATAGACAATCAAATGTCTTACTTCGTTAAAAATATTACAAATATTGCATAAACACGATAATAAATAAATTCAAAATTATCATATATAAACTAGAAACAAAAAATCGGGTGTAAGGCACCTTGGTACTTTTCCTCACAACTTCGAACTTGGAAGCGAACCAATTCATCAGAATGTCATTATTATCTAAATCTTAAGGCATTCAATCTTGCTACGCTGGACCTGGAATAAATGGTTATCCAAAGTCTAGGGCAGCCCTTCCCAACCCTTGGGTCGCGACCCAGATTGGGTCGCGAACGAAATTTTTTGGGTCGCCAAATTTTCTTTTATTAACAATCCAAAAAATTACCAAGATTTATGTAAAAAAGTTATTATAAGCAAATAACAAATTTGCTTAAACAGATATTAATTTTTAGAAATTGATAATACTCTAAACATGCGATAACAAAAGAAGCCGCAGCCAAAACATTTTTTAGAAGTCCTTTACCGACAGAGGCACCCGCCTTTATCTAATTCTTGCTAACTTTGATGAATTGTTATACCTATGATAATACTGTGTTTAAAAGTTTCTTTTAAACACGACCACTCTAAGTGACCAAAAAGTCGAAAAAATCATTGTAAATTACCGAAAACCAAAATTTAGGTCAATAAAAAATTAATTTCAAGTAGGGTGTCGTTTTATCTGAGTTTTTGGGCGCTGAATCAAATGAAACCGGTCCGAATTCAATAAGACCACTCAATAAGTTACCAAAAAGTCGAAAAACCCCTAACAAATGATCAAAAACCAATACTCATACTACCAATACTCATAAGTTACCAAAAAGTCGAAAAAACCCTAACAAATGATCAAAAACCAAAATTACGGTCAATGTCGTAATTTCGTAAAACCGAGTAGGGTGTCGTTTTCCATGTTTTTTGGGCCTCTGAGTTGAATGGCAGTGGTCCGGGGTCAATACAAGCTCTCAAACTCAGAGTACCTGGGATCAAATCCTAAAAATGCGCTAAAACCTTTAAGGATAACTGACTAAGCTTAAAGATAAGTTACTAAGCTTTCAACTTGTGCAAATAATAGTGTGTACTTCTAATTTTAGAGGCATAGTTTTGTACAACCAACTGGATAATTATGCGCATTTCCTTTGAAAAATACAGACAAAATGAGTTACGAGCAGTGATAATTTTTATATTTAATTTTTATATTTTATTGCTATTATATGATATGCTTCTTTTGAACTCCAATTAGTGTGTAGTTTTCTATTTAAGTATAAAAATCTCATGAAAATTAGGATTTGACGATGTATGTAGGGTCATAACTAGTTCGGCAATAAATAAAAACGCCTGCAATTTTCAGGTTATGCAAAATAAATTCATTTGGGTCGCCAAACTTTAGAAAAGCAAATTATAGGGTCGCGGTACTGAAAAGGTTGGGAAACGCTGGTCTAGGGTAATAAATCTTCGCACTCGCTACGCTCGTCCTCAGAATTTAATGATTGTTCAAAGCTTGGACGAATTTAATTATTGGACAATCATTAAATTCTGGAAGGTGGAACAATCAAAAATTTTGTAAGGTGGTATAACTTCGGTTTCGCTACGTTCGACACCAGAATAAAATGGTTATCCAAAGTCTAAGGTGTTACGACTTCGTACTCGCATCGCTCGTCCTCAGATTGTCAGGATAATTTAAAGCTTATCACTTCAGTCTTGTTACACTCGACTTGAAAGTTATTAGGTAAGTAAATACATAGGGTGTTATAATCATAGATTAATTAAAGCTTAAAAGAATAGTACAGTAGATAGACATTCAATCATAATGCAGTTAATACATGTATATCATGTTCATGAATGCATTGATGATATGTGATCATACTTGGCAGCCTAATTATTTTCTAATATAGTTCTTTATGATAATGTTAGCTCCAGAGTTAGCTCTACATTTTATCAATATATCAAATGATTTGATCATTTAAATTTTATGCAGAAAAACGTCATGATTTTGACAGATATAAACAAACTTTTACATCACAAACTATTTTAAGAGTCACACCAAAAGAATATATATGTTCGCCAATGAAGTTAAATAGCTATGGAAATGCTAGAGCTAATTTATTATGTGTATTGCTGTCTGACAATACGTTAACGTCGAAAAGCAATTGAAAAATTAAAATTATGGGCCGTAAAAAATTTTAGAAATGTTACAGTCAATATTTTTTAATAGCGACAAATATCAAAATGAAATTCTGCAGATCAATTTACTTTAAGAGATGTACATTTGTATCAAATTTTTGATTTTTAAAATTGTTGATGACTCAACAAAGTAGGTTATCGTCTGAAAAATATCATCTTCTAGCACAACTAGACCTAAAGTCTAATTTTTAAACCAAGTTTCAAGTTTCTTGCATAAACACAGCGGGAGTTATGCGTGACACACACACTCATACTCAGCATAATGAGATCCACTCAGAACGTCATGAAAATGTCTGAAACGGATAATTATGATGAAACCTTGGTTTCAAAATTTTGGGCGAACATAACTTTTCTACGTAGATTAACGAATACTTCAGTCCTTTAAAATTTTCTGTTTGTTTACATTAACAACAGACCATTTTTACATTTTTTTCTTTTTTACATTTACTTTTTACTTTTACATTTACTTTTCTAACCATTGGTTTGTTGTTTTTTTTTTTAACATGTTATTGTGTGTTTAATTTTTATTTATTTACTGTGGAGCTCAATTAGACATTATTATAGCTCCACGCAACAAATATCTTTAACTATTATTTTAACTGTTTTTCCAACTTGTGGTAAAGTTTTTTGGTGATTTTCTTTTGGTTTTGTTGAGGTACAACTAATTTTTCGGTGATGGTTGGTTTTGGTATATTTTTTATTTCGCCAGGCGAAACGTCTGTTGTTTATGTAAATAGACAAAAGATTTTAAATGACCTTAATCAACCTAGAATTTAATTCTTAACAGTCCAATAAGAATTTGTTAACTAACAATACTTTTCCTTATATCTATAACAGCATGGGAGGTTAAAAAGTAAAGAAAAGTCTTGTTTGACTCATAGAGATATTATAACTAGAGAGGCCCTATAGGTTACATTTTGAAACATCGAAAAAATAACCTGACAACCTTCGCTAAAAATATAATTAAATAATCAGTACAAAATTAAAGTAACTTCTATAGTGGAACGTTAAAAATGATTCAAAACGCAATCAATGTGCGGGAAGCCGAAATCAAATGATTTATTATAACCTTAACTCACTCTTGAAGGAGGTTTCTATGAGGTTACTCAGAGCCCCTGAGAGCCCCAAAATGATGTTTCAGGCCTATTAATGCATTGAGATAGGCTATGCCCCTTCTAGTATATATCTCTATGGTCTGACTGAAGTTTTCAATGTATTACTTATTACTAACTGAACTGTTCTTAACACATATGTTTTATCAAGAAACAAATAAATATCCCTTTTCCGAGCTAATTATCTGTAATTAAAAATTGTGAAAAAATCGATTAAAAATCACACATATAGATACAAAATATTAAAATTTGATAACTAAAATAAATGTGCAAATATTGTTACCAATATAATTTTGCCTCAGATCGCGTGACAATAAGGCCATAAAAATTAGTTATAATTTTTATTATATTGTTATAAAAACGTGAATGGCTTAATAAAACATTACTGATAATAACATGAAAGGATGTGGCAAAATGTTATCACAATGTTAGGGTTATCTTTAATGTTTCATCATTATGTTTTATTGCTAATATTTTTATTAATTAATTAAAAAAAGGGATGATTTTTTTGACGCAATTAAGATTAAAATGACGCCAGATTTATTGCAATTTTTTGCTTTTAATATTTGATTAGGAATCATTTATTAAAATATTGTGACCATTGCTATTAAATATTTCTTCCTTATATTTTGTTTTTCTTAACCAACAAAATGTAGCTAAATTTACTTTTATTCGTTTATCGCAGTGAATGTTAAGAAACATTATATATATCTGTGTGTGTTTTATGTATTTAATTATTTATTTACTTATTTCTAAATTTTCTAAACGTTTCCATACCCGACGTGATCTCATGATGACCTCTAAATTGGGCAGATAAGATAAAATATTAGGATACTTTTAAGCAACGAATTTTCTTAGGTATTTTTGCACAGGTTGAACCCATACAGAACAGTTTTGACTGAAGAAAGATGATAAAACAAGTTATTTTTCTCGGATACATTGCAGCAAAAACTAAATATTTATTGGCACAAAAATGATCTATGTTGGATCAATATCACACAGTGTTTAGCTCACCATTGGCTCTGCTGCTTATTTTTAAGTTTTTGACTCAAGAATACTTTTGGGAACAAATGGAGCCCGTCGTAAAAATATGACGATACAAATTAATTATTAACAACAAGACAGTTTTAGCAACCTTTTAATTAAAAATTTCGTTATAATGAGACAAAAAAAATAAATAAAAAGGATTAAAATATTTACTATTCATAGATTTATTCATAAATACATGTAGTTGTAAATGTGTTATCGTATTGTTTACGTAAAATCCTTGAGAAATTGATAAAGTTGGCCAGACTGGGGAAAATAATGTTTTATCATAAATTTATCATTAGTAATTCCCTGTTGATTGTCAAGTAGTTTTTATCTAACGATGAGCTTAAAAAAAGAATAATACGGCTTTCATTAGGAACAATAGATCAATAATTGTTCATTCATTTACATTTATTTGGGATCTAACAGGTTCATAAGTCGAAAGTAAAAGACAGAGGGTGGTAACATAGAGATATATACTATCAGAGGGCATATCCTATCTCAATACATTAAGAGGCCTGAAATATCTTTTTGGGGCTCTCAGGGGCTTTGTGTAACCTCATAGAAACTTCCTTCAAGAGTGAGTTAAGGTTATGATAAATCAATTGTTTTCGGTTTCCCGCACATTGTTTGTGTTTTGATTTGTATTTTAAACGTTCTACTATATAAGTTACTGTATTTTTGTTCTGTTTATTTGATTATTTTGATAATCGAATGTGATTAGGTCACTTGTCCAATTTTTCAAAATTCAAACCAATAGGGCCCCTCTCGTAATATATCTCTATGGATAGTACCACGCATCGTATACTCCCCAAGTAGGGTCCCACTAGTGGGACTCTATTGGTTGAATTTTAAGACACCAAAATAACCTGACCACCTTCGACTATCGATATAATCAAATAAACAGATTAAAACTACAGTAACTTATTACTGTTAATAAGTTAATAAAACTTATCGTTTTATTAACTTATCGTTAATAAAACGATTAAAATGAAATCAAAACATAAACAATGTACGAGAAGCCGAAAATTAATGATTTATTAAAACCTTAACTCACTCTTGGAGGAGGCTTCAATGAAGTTACACAGAGTATAGAGATAGGATATGCCCTCTCTAGTAATATATCTCTATGCTCACCAAGTAGTGCTGACGTATTGTTTCAACCATCAAGCTGTGAATAAACCTAACCATGTAGATAAAAACATCCCTCTGTTTACGAGGATACAAGGTCCGATTTGTCAAAGCTAACAAGTAACTCCTTACTACCTTTATACATCGTTCGCCGGCACTGATGATGACCGAAAGGTTGAAAGCTGCCTCTGTCAATAAATATTATATTATGAGAGACTTGGGTGTTTTATTAATACGAGGTTTCTTCAACTTTTTACAAAATGATCTGCTTCGCGGCAAGATGATATAATTTATTGGGCTCCACTAGTAACAATATTTCTATGGTTGATTCCCATCTTAAAGGATAGACAGTTGAGATTTTTGAGCACGCATACATGGACTTCAAGCGATTTTACAATTGGAAATTATCGTAACTTTGAGTGCTCGTATCGACTTCGGACGATTTTCATTCAACTCACGCAGGTCCAAAAAACGACTCCCTTGTTGGAATACATTGTTAACCGGCCGTATTATAGATTTTTCTTTAGTTGGCCACCGTTTTTTCGACATTTTGGTTTTTATGGCTACCGACTGGTTTTTATTTAACTTAGCGCCTAAAGAAACATTGAAAACGACACCCCACTCGAAATTTATTTTTTATCGACTGTAATTTTGGTTTCCGGCAATTTACTTTTTTTACTTTTTGGTCCCTTGGAGTAGTTTTATCGACTTTGGACCGATTTCTCTCGATTCAGCGAAAAATGTAAACGTAGAATATTATGAATTTTTTGAGAATTTTGCTGAATCAGCAAGCCGGGTTAGTGACGTCACAACAACCCAGTTTTCAATAGGGTTCGTACCCTTCCCAATTTCATAATCAGGGATCTTTGAAACGGATTTTAGTCATGGTCCAAAGTCCAACTATGAAACTTTGACAGTTATGTCAAATTCGACATATGTTCCCACCATGTCGGCTATCCCATTAAAGAATTTTTCCCAAGGAAATTCGCTAATTACGAAACATATTCTTGTCCGGAGAAGGGTTATCAATTCTTTAAATAATATTCTATTAGTAAATTTCATTTTATCAATGTATCTAGTAGTTTACTCATGCAAATTTTAAAAAATATACACATACATCGTTTATATCTTCATAATGGAAAATTTCGTAAATTCATAAATATTCAAATCGATTGATTACAATTTATCATTTTGTCTTTTTGTTCTATAATTATAAATGTTAATTAAAAATATTTGATAAAACATTTAAATCTAAATTAAGAAAAATTAAACCATTATTAAATGTAGTATAGATTAAAATTTTATTTTAGATTAAAATTAATTTAATAGACTGTTAGATTAATTGAATGTTCAAAATAAAAATTATTATTTCATTATTTAATAACTTATACGTCAAACTGAAAATTACAAATTCTAACGTACACGCATTAATTATTTGTGACGTGTAATTTAACGATATTCTAAAAAGTGACACAATAAGAGAAAAATAAAATCATTTGAATTTTTAGCGAATATCCAATGAAATAATAAGCCAATATATATATATATATATAT
This sequence comes from Microvelia longipes, assembly GCA_018340805.1. NCBI lineage: Eukaryota > Metazoa > Arthropoda > Insecta > Hemiptera > Veliidae > Microvelia > Microvelia longipes. Next base: position 12,877,274 of record JACMZG010001914.1, read on the forward strand.
ATATATATATATTATATATATATATATATATATATATATATATATATATATATATATATATTAATATATTTTATTGGATCTTTTTATTGGAAAAGGTGACCACTGGGAATAAAATGGATGAATTTACTGTCTCAGGACGAGCAAAACGAGTCCGAAAAGTTGTTGCAATATACATTTGACAAATTATATATATATTTAGGACGAGCGAAGCAATTCCGAGTAGGGAGGATGAGCTTAGCGACTCCAATTTAATGAGAAAAAGTTTCGAGGTGCCCCGAATCCGATTTTTTTACAATCCATTTGTTAAAAGAATGTCGTTTTAGAATAAAAACTAAAAAATCCTTTTTTTTTGTGGTCCGATCTTCTTTGGTAAATTGCCCCCTCCCCTTCCCAAAGAGTATTATAAAAAAATGTCCCTATAAAAAGAACATTTATTCTAAATGTTTATATTAACCTTAACCCTGTGAAACAGATTATAACATAATGTCAGGTTAAGATTTATGGAGTCATAGACTCCACACATGTTCTACCGCAAGAATCTTCCTGAGTAAACGAATATTTGAAGTTTTGCCAATGTCTAAATAAATATGCGTGCAGTCTCGAAGCTGACGTAACTCCAACAATTATTTCAAATTGATTCTCATTAGAATGAAATTTTATTCATTTTTTTAATTCAGTTCTTTTTGCAAATTTTCATCATGAAAATGACGCTTGTTTAGTAACCAGATCAAACATTTTATTAATTTGAATTACTATATACAAATAAATATAATAATTGTTCTCTTTAATCGATATGACACTTAAAAATTGTTAAATTTTAACTCTGTAAAATTTAAGTCTAAATTCAAATTTTTAGGATCATAAATATGGTTGGAAATAAAGAAGTACAATTTAATCAAGAAGAATTACATCAAGAAGAATTTAATACTTATCCGGCGAAGTTTTAGCGAATTTTCATTATAAAATTACGCTTTTTAATTAGGGGGCATCGCCCCCTATAAAAAAGTTGCGCCCCTCTGACGCGCAACTTAAATCTAAAGTAGATTTTAGTGGAATTCCCTTGTAAATGTGTGGATTTTGCCCCTCTCAACGATTGGTTTCACCCCCCTACAAGTTTTGGCTAGCTACGGGTCTGATTGAACTATGATATATATACAATATAATATATATATAATATATATATATATATATTATATATATATATATATATATATATATATATACTTATATATATTGATATATATATATATATATAATATATATATATATATATATATATATATATATCTAATCTGATATACCCTCAAATATCAGGACAACCTTCGGCTTTATTTGGCCATTGGTATAGACCACACAGGAGCATAAAGTCAAAAAAGTGTCGCCACCGTTTTCAAGGAAAATAGATGAGCATGGAACAACTTGCCCATATAGAGTTTAAAAGTATTGGAGAAGCGTATAAAGTTTGTGTTTTTGAGTCGCCTCCGTTGACGCAAATGTTGAGTTTTACTTTTAAGATCTAACATGCTTAATGTCAACAGACTTTAGTATCTAGTATTTTTTTATTTTCTTAAAATGCATAACTTTATAATCTTAAATTAAGTACTACTCAATAATAAAGAACTAAAACTATACTTGAAATGTTTATACCATATCATTGCGAGTTATGATCATTTACAGAAAATATGGTCAAAGGCGTTCTTTCTAAGTAAATAAATTAGGCTCAATTTGAAAGAATAATTATATGTCAACATTTATAAAGAACTTTCTAAAGTTTCCAGATTAATAATATTTAAGTGAAAACAATTTATTTCTTATACTGGTTAATTTCTTATTATTAGTTAATATCTTTTCTAGAGAACATAAAAAATAAATGAGTCATAAAATACTCGAAAATTGAAAGGCGGGACAAATTTAACTTAATAGTGACCTGATTCTATATTTATACTTTTAAAAGATAAATTTGTTAAATATAGATAAAATATTCTACAAAGTACGAAGGAAATGATTATAGGCGAGCCTCCAGTTATAGCGGGCACAGCGCCACTGCTTGCCAAGGTCATGCCGAGCCCCCCTGCTATGCCTCTTTCTTTTTTACTGACTTTTTTTACTGTCTCTCAGGCCACGTCATGAAACACGCGAAACTGACACGTTTAGCTTTATAAAGCTTCCAAATGTAATTTAAAATAATTGTCTAACTTGCAGTTTTGAATTATTATATATATGCTTTCCTTCTTTTTAAAAAAATGCGAAGTATTGCATTTTTCTGATTCATTAGCAAGAAACACACCCACTTTTTATCAAATATCAACGTTTCAGCACCTGCATATTCTGAGAATCGAAAAAATGGTGTATACATGTATGTATGAGTGTATGGAAGTACACATTGAAGCACACTACAGCTCAAGCGGCTTAACCAATTATAATAAAACTTCACACAAAATTAGTCCTATGAGAGGAAGATCTGATTAGATTTTGGGGCTAATCTTACTGAGCGTTCAAACTTTTAACAAAACCACAAAAAATGAGAAAAAATATTTATTAATCAAAAAATGAAAAAATGCCATGTTTTTTCAAATGCGTCATACCGTGTTTTGAAGTTTTCTAAATAGACCTCAAGCACATTCGTGGATGGCACAGTTCTCAAAATATCAACTTTTTTTAATAAGGTATAGTAGATAGTTTATATTTAGTTTTTAAGTTATTGGCGAAAATATATATTTATTGGTGCAATACTTTAAAAAGTTTGTTGGTGAAAAAGTTTGTTTACACCTGGAAAATTCAGATCTTGTATTTCAAGAAATTCAGATTTTAATGCAAACACAATACTTTTCAATATATACTTACGATATAAATAAATAAAAGTAACAAAGATAAAAGAGAAACTTACCGCTCCATCTTTTTTCCTGTGTTTTTTCTGTTGCCATTCCTTGTTAACCCTAAACAAAAATAAAAAACAATTAAAAGAAACGGCTAAAATTATTCAGTAAAATTTGGCAACGAAAATTCTTTTTAAATTCTTTATTCTTTTCTTTGTAAAGAAGGCATTTTACAGCCCCTTAAAATTGTCAATCAATTATGATATATTAAACAAAAAAACTAATTACTGTTCATAGAACCTTTGAGTCCGAATAAGTCCTGGAGACCATAGCTAGACCATAGACCTGTAGACCATAGACCATAGTCCATAGACCTGAATTTAACAGCATTATTTCGTGTACCTTTATATCATAATAAACTTTAATTTAAAATTTAGTTTTAAATTTAGTAAGACCAAGCTAGGACTAATCCCCTGAGGCACCGCGGCTTATTTGCATGAAATAGAGTAAGCATTATTTAGTAATAATTATAAAGTACATGTAATTAATTTATGCAATAAATGGTTATTTATTTTATTTAATAATTGCTAGAATATCATGCCCTCCCCCTTGTATAGCTCTATTTATCCTTGGAAATTTGAATTCAAATAAGCAATGTAAATGCGGGCTCAAATTAGACTACTTTTTTATAATTAAACGTTATATTATCAATGAAATTTCGCCCATAACACTGGGCATTATTAAGTTACACCTGAAGAAAAGGATAAATTACAATACTAAAATGATAGTATGAACTGGAATAACAAGTATTAATAACTAAACACAAAATGGGTACGGAAAAGAGAACATTGTTTGTGTTTTGATTTGTATTTTTAGAGTTCTCCTATACAAGTTATTGTAATTATGTATTGATTATTTAATTGTATTTCTAATCTAAGGTGGTCAGGATCATAGAGATATATTACTAGAGGGGCCCTATTTTGTAATTGGAAAAGTAACCTGACTTCATTCGATTATCAATATAATAAAATAAACTGAACAAAATACAGTAACTTATAAAGTAGAACTTTTAAAATGCAAATCAAAACAAAAACAATGTGCGGGAAGCCGAAAACAATTGATTTATTATAACCTTAACTCACTCTTGGAGGAGGTTTTAATGAGGTTACACAGAGCCTCTGAAAGTCCCAAAAAGAATTTTCAGGCCTCTCAATGTATTAAGGTAGGCTATGCCCTGGTGCCACGGCCTATGGCCAAACATTTATAAAAGTTATTTTGTTTGAGTCATTGTAATCTTGTATCTATAGTTTATAACCTTTTATAAATAATAAATGGCTTATTTATTTATTTATTTATGCCCTCTCTAGTATATATAGAGATATGTCAATGGTCAGGATACTCTTTCGATGTTTCACAATTTAACCTAGTAATAATATCTCTCACAATAACTCTCTAGTCATAACATCTCTATGCTTACAATCGTCATTTTCTGAAAAAAATTCGCTAAAATTGTTTAAACTTTTATCACAAATATCGAATGATCAAAATTTCGTAGGTTGATCGTACGATAAAATTCTAATCAAATTGAATACGTAGGAATTGTATTATATTTTATGATTTTTTTTTTGATAAAGAAATGCATGTTACTGCAATGGTTTCAATTTCTTTGATAAAATGATAAGGTTAACCACAAAACAATGTAGTGGTAACACTGACCTTTTCATTTTATTGTCAAAGATCAGTTATTATTAATTCCAAATATAATTAACAATGATTATTTCTACTATAATAACCCAAAAGCTATAATTAAATGCTTGTAAAATTAACACAAAGAAAATTTTTGTAATATCGCCAATGGAATGTTTAATGGACATTATCTTCCGACACTTGAACTTGAAATATGAAGTGGGCAATAAAAATTATTAGTAATACAATAAGCACTAATTAATACCTCTCTTAATATATTTTTTATCAATATTGGTTATCATCATAATTTTGGTTTAAAGACGAGCTGAAATTGTTAAAAGAATTTATTTTTTTTTTGTATACAAACTTTTCTTGTTAACAATAAGTAATAACGCGTGTTTACTTTTGAAAATAAATTTACTTTGAAGTTTTGGTTACATAAAATTCGCATGCGATAAATTGTCTATGGCAACGCAGGTGCCATATTCTCATAGTATTCGTGAAAAACAGGGCATGAGAGATCATATTTTGTGTCCCGTGGCTACGGACTTCAAGTAGTAGAAGGGCCACGTGATAAGCGAACGTAAGATGCGTGCCTCCGCGGGAATTGAGACCTCTAGCCTTCCGTGGGACCTATTTCTTTCGATTCAGCACCCAATAAATATTAAATTTTATACTATTATTTTTTATACTATTATATTATACTATTATTTTTTATACTATTATTATTTTATACTACTATTTATTTTATACTATTAAGTTATGTCAAATTGTTTTATTTTAGTTGTAATTTAGTATAAATAAACGTATTATTTATTTGAATAAACACTTTTATTCATTCATACTTAACACGTGTTTAAACAATTGGGTACGGGGTGCCTCGAAACTTTTCCTCATCACAAATTTATACTGCAACAAGTCTTTGGACTCGTTTCACGTGCCCTGTAGGATTTTTCGCAAACACAATACTTTTCCAATATACCTACAGTATAAATGAGGAAAAGTAAAAAGGCGTTTTCCGGTTGTTTTCAGGATTTCCAGATCAATGGCTGATCCGATTAAGTTTAAACTGGTGTTCACATTTAAGAGGCACCAATAATAATAATAATAATATCCGTTTATTTAAATAAATAACAAACAATCATTTGAAAAAAATACAACATAAATGTGTAATAAATTACATGAATATTTATTTAAATCAGCATAAAGCTGAGGATTTTTAACTTTAATTCTTATATTCACGTTTTACTTTTTATTTTATTTTTTAATTTATTTTTTAAACATAATACATATACTAATCATATAATTATACAAATTTCAAAATTAAATTGATTAACTTTTAATGATATATACCAGATGATATTATGAACATTTTATTTATTTTATTTTATTTTTTTTTTAAAATTTAATTAATTAATTCCAATAACTTAATTATTAAATAAAATTAATAATTACTTAAAAGATATTACTTATTATAACCAGGTTTAGTAAAATTATAACTAAATCATAAACTAGCCTTAAATTAAACATGCATTTTTATTTTGGATTTATAAATATAAATATAATATGTAATATTTAATATTTAATATTTTGGATTATTATAAATTTATAATAATAAATAAAAGGAGATTAATTTAATTATTATATTAATTATAATGAACAAAATAAATAAATACATTAAAATAGGATTTTTTTCAAACATTATTAGGCTAATAAATGTTGGCCTAAGTTTGGTGCCGCAGGAGGCACCATACTTGACAAAAATCATTCCCCCCTTCCTACTCATTTTATGCGACCTATCTCAAAAGCGTTAATATTAAAAATTTCTAACAAACGCACAGTAAACTATTAAATTTATTAAAAAATTGCTACTTTTTATTTTTTAACGATTTATATACTTCGATAAAAATGTATATCTTGTCCCTTGCATGGAATGAATAGTATAGTCTAGTCTCTAGCAATGCGCAACTAGGCGGAGGCACAAAATACATAACCTCTATGAATTAAAGAGTGTGAATTATAGGCGTAGTTAAATATGAGATCAATAACAACAGGTGATACTTTTATCTGTAAAATTATCACCTGTGACGATTAAATTTAATTATGCTATTTCCCAATTCTTGGAAAAAGCTTTTAGTTAGAGTGGCGTTTAGACTAAGTAAGCGTCATTTTCTGATGAAAATTCGTCAACGCTTTTTACTTTTCCTTATCGTGGGTATAAAGGAAAAGCAATGTGTTTCCATATGAAACTCGAAACCGAGCCTTTTAAGTGTTTTTCCTCCTTGATATCTCTACTGTATATGTGTACGTCTATACTACAATACTACATACTAAACAGTATGTGTATGTCTGTTATCATAGACATAAGTGTGTTTATGCTATAAAGTTGAAACTGGTACGAAAATTAACCGCTAAGTATGATTATGCTCTCCGAAAAGTAATTTTCGAATTTTTTACCAAAATTCGCGGCGAATGATAGTTCCCAACAATATAGTATATAGTACGTATATGGTATAATACAATACAATGGTAAAATATTGTAGAATAATATAATGGTGATATAATGAATAATACAATAAAATAAGGTTTAACATAATAAAATATAATCAAATGTATTAAAAAGTATGTATCATACTTTTTTTAATACATTTCAAAACGTCTAATCAGGACTCTTTATAACCTCGATGAACCACCATGATTGTGTTAAGGTTATAATTAAAACTAGTTTTTTTTCTTTCATTTTATTAAACGTTCTATTATATAAGTTACGATAAGTGTGTACTATTTATTTGATATATTAATAATCGAATGTGTTCAGGTCACTTTTTCGATGTTTCAAAATTTAAACAATGGCCCTGTCTCAGGGCCTTAGATATTAGGGCTGCAGGGACTGAGTATATGAGTAAATATACTACGAATGTAATACTACTATATTCGTACTATTTATGAATGTAAATTACTATAATCCTATGTGTTTATGAATGTAATACTACTGTTATTTCTAGTACTACTATTATTCGTACTGTGTTTATACTAATTTAATACTAATATAATGTACTATATATGTACTATACTATATTATTCGTACTCGTGTTTATGAATGTAATACTACTATTATTCGTATGATGTTTATGAATGTAATACAAATATTATTTCTACTACTACTATTATTCGTATTGTGTGTTTGAATGTAATACTACTATTACTACTAATATTATTCGTAGTGTATGTATGAATGTTTTTTATTTACTATTAAACTTTTTTTACTTAGTATTTAATAACAGAAATACTCTTTAAGGAATTAAAAAAATAACATCTTTTAAACCTCAACTCATACAGGTATAATTAAATCTAATGTAGATGTTCTAAAAGAGGCGCCGCACAACACCGAGGTGGTTTTTTATAGACGCGGAATCTCTTCTTAGAATCCCTAACTTCTTTAGGAACGCGTGATTAAGTTTCTTCGACTTAATGTTCTCGAAGTAGAGTCAGTTAACAAGTCCTGGGGACTTCCAAACAAGGCATGGAACACAGGAAAAGACACAGCGTGTGTGGCTGAGTCTTAGTTCATGCTTGATAGATTTCATATAATGCGCATTTATTTTGCGCTTTAGCCTTGACATTGACCTAGATACTTTACTAATTATCACTCCCTAATCTTGTTAAAGTATAATTATAAATAATTACTTTATTTGTTAAAAAAGGTGTTTAAAAAGTGCGAACATAAGTATTCAGATTTAATTATTTAAAATAAATTCTTGATTAAAGCAAAATAATTACTATCCTTTGTATATTAAATCCAAGAATCTCTTTCGTATGTTAAATATAATGTTAATAAACTACGTAGGATGGTGACCGTATCAATCTAGATGGTACATCCGTCGTTTTGCTTCCACTGCGGGAGACATCTTCAATGATATATCATGGATCATCAATGGTGTTTACATTCATACATCCCATAAGATGTCTTCTACAGGGGAACGAAACATCAGATACATCGTCTAGATTAGTTTACTGCCGGAAGACCTCACCCTTCATGTATAAAATTATTTAATACAATAATTGTTAAATTAATACTGCGGTTTCTATGGCTCTAGGACCATAGAAACCGCGTGCTGTGATGAACCCATATGCCATGGAAACCATGTGCTCACAGTTGCGTGCTGTGATGACATTATGACAAATTGGGTTCGAAATACCTCGGAACTTATCCTCACCACATCAAATCCTCTACGCTCATCCTCACTGCTTTGAACTCGCTTCGCTCGTCCTCAGAATATACAAATCACTAATCTCGACTCACTTCTCTTGGCCTAAGACAGTAAATGCATTCCTTTTTATTCCCAGCAGTCACCCATCCAGGCACTGATCCGCTCGATGCTGCTTAACTTTAATGATTCAACAAAAACCGTAGATATACTTGTCATATCGAAATGAAATTGCCAAGCTTATTAATTACATAATGGGATATATTTTTACCAAATGTCAAATCACTTGGACGATTTTTTACAAATTTTAGCGAATTTTTTCAAAGAAAAAATGAGCTTATGAGATTCGGATCATGGAGAGAGGAAAGTAGATTTTTTAAAAGGGGGGCATCTCTGATTAAGAATATATATATATATATATATATATATATATATATATAATAATATATATATATATAATATATTGATGTAGTACCCACGAAATGTTTGTTCCTCGACGTTTCTATAAGACACGATGACTCTAGGCATGCATAAAAACATATTTTTAATACGTGTGACTGTAGTACACTTAGTTACTAGATTATCCTACGGTATTTTTATCAAAGTTGAAAATTGCTTAAGTTTCGAATTTTAAAGTAGCACGTGTTATTTTATCTTCCTTTACTTAGGTTTTTAATTTCAAGGCTTGCAAATCTCAGCATTTAATTAAAACTGATGTATCTGTCTGTCCGTTTAATACCACTGGTAGACGGACACTTCTATTTTATGTATGTACTTCATAATGACACTTATAGATTGATTTGATAGCTGGATCCTTTGGAACATTTCGTCTATTTCTAATATATTTATGATCAAAGAAGGTAAAATAAGGGTAACTGCGTAGATAAGTTATGCAGGTATTATAAATACCTACAATATAAAACCAGTAAAGGCAGTCAAGTTAGTGGCATTTCTGTGAACTTTAATTAATTCTGTTAACTAAAATAAACTGAATAATGCAGGAACAAACGAACTAAGAATTTATAAATTTATTTATATATATAATATATATATATATATAATATATATATATATATATATATATATATATAATATATTATATATAATATATATATATATATATCTGTTTTCCCAAAAAACGCCTAAATTATCGCAAAATTCCTTAATTCAACCAAAATGTATTTTTAACGAGCTCTTATTAGACCGGAGACTACACTTCGCGTAACACTGCCTTAAGGTTTTGAACTAGTGTCTTTGGAGGAAAATACAAAATATCTTAAAATCTATACACCTCAAAAAATTTTATTTTTTTGGTAAAGAATTGTAAATGCTACAAATTTATAGGTTTTAGCACTTCATTTGCATTTCGTGAAAACATGTTTTGCTGTGGGTTCAGCATAACCATATGCATCAATTTTTTCCACTTCATTCTGTAAATTAACACACAGACTTATTAAACAATGTCTGTCTGGAAAAATAAGAATAAATAGAAATATAATCCGAGACAAATTGATACGCGGAAAGTAAAAATAATATTTGAGAGCTTTCAGCTGTTTGCTATGACGTCATCCAATGGGAAGTTTCTATCTTCTGAGAATTTGTTTTTAAAATGATCTGTTTCCTAGCCAAGATTTTATTTTAAGAAAATTGTGGCTGGGAAGACGTCTGCATGTATTTTATGTTGGGGTACAACATACTCGACATGTTAAGGAACAACATAGACCGCGTTCAGTTTAACTTTTAAACCTGATCATAAATCAATCGTTTTTATCATTAAATGCTTTAGCGATATAATGGATTGGGATTAGAATAGAAGATATCAAGTATGACTACATCACAACAAGCATCTTAAACAAACTTCCAATTGCAAATAAGATTATTGCTTTCAGCGAATTTTCAAAGAAAAAATGAGCTTATGAGATTGGGGTTATGGAGGGGGTAGGTAAATTTTTTGGTAGGGGCGCCTCCCTGAGGTTTAAAAAAAAATATAATATATATATAATATATATATATATATAATATATATATATATATATATATATATATATATATATATATATATATATAATCCAGTTATAAGTCGAACTGATGAAGTACAGCAAGAAGTCCCTATGCCTTCAACAGGAAGGCGCGGAGACTGTAAAGCGGCCCAACGCCGACGTCGCGGAGCAGCTAAGAGACCGAAGGCCTATTGTTTCATATTACATAAGATTGACCAAAATTATTACATAATACAGCTTTATGTAGGTATCAATAATTATCAAAGGCCATCGGCATCTTGGCCCTATATCCGTTCGTCATACTAGTTTATGTAAGTGGTATACTGCCATGACATAAGCGAAATTTTAAACTGTATTAGTCAAAAAACATGGTTTGTTTACATTATGTTTTATATGTCAATCAATAAAATCGGGATTAATACTGATAATTGAATGCAACATCGTACTTTTGCTAATCATGCATAGTAGCACACGTGTAAAATATTTCAGCCTGATCTGAACACTTTTAGAAGATTTGCGATTTTTGGAATGATTAGTGGGTCATTATTGTGGGACGTCACACAATTCTCATAAACAATAGGGTTTGGGAAATTAACTTGGTTAATTTTGTACAAAGTGTCATTTTGATCTGAGACAGCGTTAGAAAGTTATCGTGTCCCATGGAAACGCTACAAAATAATATTTATCACATTTCTAAAAGTTTCATTTTAATAAATCTATATTAAATGATTTTATTAAAATAAAAATACATTAGTAAATATATCTTATGAAAATGATGACATGACTAAACAAGAATTAAGTTTGAGGTCGCAATTTGCAATATATGCAAATAAGTTGTAAGTGCAATAGTTAGGTAATTTGAGAATTCTATAGATCTGTGTCAATCATGAAGTGAAAGATTTTGTAGCCTTCAATATTTTAAATTATATTTAAGTAGAGCACATAAACTATAACATGCAATGTTCCTAACAGATTTATCATAAAAAGAATTTATCTACTCATTGAGATAATATTGTGTGGATATACCCTACCTTAATACATTGGGAAGCTAAAGTAGTATGTTATGTTAAAAGATTGTGAAAAAAGTATTTTTTTAACTGTGGCTACTATATTTACTGTCAAGAGTCACCCGTAATGAAGTGGTTAAGGTACGTGGCCAATACGAATGAATGGACTTTAAACTTCAGAGTTTATTTAGTCATGTGTTCAATCCTAGCACGGGCCTCTGGGATTTTTATGAGAGGGATGACAATTCTGCGTACCACGTCCTTCAGAAGGGACGTAAAGCCGGTGGTCTCGAGCCTGTGCGTTATCAGGTACTCGTTAAAGATCCCTTAGCCTAAATGAAACTGGGTATAGGCAAAATTTAGGACCCTCATAGTAGATTCACTATAATACTATAGTGTGTCTTGCCTTGTAGTTTAAAGTGTATGGAGGTTTAGTTTAACAGCGAGGGCACGTGTTGTTCCTAGTTTTCACTAGACTATAAGAGTCAGTGAAAATATGTATGATAGCTTGAAAAAAGTATGAGAGGAACCATAGATATCCACGGCTCTTCTGTCTAGATTAGATGAAATATACCTACACTTGAAATTAAAAGGAGTAGAACACTATCTTGCACTATCTTGAGCTGGCAAAAAGAGCCTAACAACGTGGCCTACTTGTCTGGTAGTTACTATCACTCCCCCCACATTACTACTACTACTACCACTAATATTTACTGTCAAGCAAAGCGAGAGAGTGAAAGGATCTGGTAAAAAAAACATTTCCAGTCGTCGTGTAACATATGCTATTTTTGTCGGGCGTAGCAATTGTAAACAACTATTTAGAAGAAAAACAGTATAATGCCGGTGCATTTCTTTCGATCGCCTCGTTGGCCAAAAGATTCGAAAAAATGAACGGAGGAAATGTTATTCTAGCTGGAGGCAATAAGCACCTAGTATTTGCAGGTAAAGGGAATGACTAGCAGACATTATAAGCATAATAATGAAAATAATCTTATTTGATTTAATAATTAGCATGCCCTTCACTTGCATCAAAAACAAGCACATATAAATTACCATAGAATTTACACTCCTTTTAAATAGAATATGCATAAGATAAATTATAATAATTATTACCTAACATATCATTAAACACATCTAGCTGTAGAACAAGTCTATAACTATAAATATATACCGTATGTAACTAATCTAATAATTTTAATTTAGTTAATTTTAGCGAATTCCCTTTAGAAACAAATCGTTAATGAAGTGGGTGTCAAGTCTCACTTTATGTTTCTTAAGGCGCTGGAACGAATAAAACCGATCTAAGTCTGAGTAACCTAAAAACCATGGTAAATAACCGACTTATTTTTTGTTAGTTTTTTGGGGCTATGAGTTCAATAAAGCCGGTTCGGAGTTATTAGGTTTACTTTAAGTACTTAAAAATCGTGGTACTTAAAAAAAATTATTGTTTCTTTGCACTGTAAATGTTTATAACTACAGAATGATTCTTGTTTAAAAGTCCGCACTTTTCGGGCAAATTTCCCGCAAGAATTTGAGCTTTTAAGTTTAAAAATTTCAAAAATCTATTTCTTGCTTTCGGCTATTTTAAGTTTCCGGTTTAAATTTCATAACCTGGTTTTCAAAGAAAATGCGCTTCGCTAACATACATAAACAATCAACGAAAATTTAACTTCAAATTTATGCGCCAAATAGACCAAGAGCCCAGGGGTGTTTTGTTAATAAAAAGTGTAATGGCTGGAACCGGTCTCAATTTTTCGTAAATACCTTCCTGAACAAGGATCTGCAATTCTGCTGACTCGTATCGGATGGGTGTCCCAGGCAGAACGCACTTTAGGGGTCAAAGGTTCTGCCTGGGACACCCATCCGATACGAGTCGGCAGAATTGCAGATCCTTGTTCAGGAAGGTATTTACGAAAAATTGAGACCGGTTCCAGCCATTACACTTTATATTAACAAAACACCCCTGGGCTCTTGGTCTATGATGTTTTCAAGTATTAAAAATTGCTCAAATGAAACTTGCGTATTTACATTGAAAAATTCCAGAAAAATTGAGCAACAAGTGACTACTTGTTTTGATATATGTTTCATACTGAGACCATTAACATTACTATGTTAATGGCAGAGTTGTTATTTTACACGCAAAAAAATATTTTTTACATACATGGCGTAAAAAATTATTTTTTACGCGTAAAAAATGTAAATAATGTAAAAAAATCGATTGGACATGCGCAATAAGATTATTTTTCATTTTATGTAGTTTAAATTGAAATGAAATTATTGAATATAATTATAAACAAATAAATGAAACTTATTGTTGTTGCTCTAATTGCTTAACAACTTTAGTTATTTTGTAACATATATCAAATAAGGAATTTTAAATTTTTCAACATTTCATAATTTGGTTGCCTTACCCTTACCATTTACCATAAATTTTTTACGTGTAAAAAATCGTGTAAAATACGCCATGTAAAAAATTCCTACAACTCTGGTTAATGGTTAGACTATAACAAGTAAATCGATATCATTAACAAGAAATAGATATTTAAACGAATTTCCTTCAGAAAGCAAACATTCTGAGGAAATTCGTCGCGCTTGCAAACCTCCACCCCAAAATTTTAAATAAAAAAGTGTATAATAAAACATAATAATTATGTTATATTATTATAATATAATATATTATTATATTAATTAATTATTTGTTATAGTTATAATTAATTATAATTATTAAATAATTTAATAATTAATAATAATACACTATTAGAATATTTATAAATATATAATAAAATATACATTTAATAATATATTACCTTTAATTAGATATTTTACAGGTAATATATTACAATTGCAATACTGCAATTAAAAAATTGTAACTATATAGGATCAGTAGTCATGTTTTTATTTAAATAAATTAAATTAAATGATTTTTTTAACTATATTTAAATATTGAATGATGTAGGATGTAGATTAATTTTGACGCCAGACTAAAGGCCCGTCTACAATCTTAAGTTAAGTTAGGAAGAATCGAAGAAGTGAAGAATTCCTCAGGAAGAATCGAAGAAGTGAAGAATTTTTCACTTAGAACAAACTATTTTTGAAATTCCCGCTCTTTAGACTTAAGAGATCCGTAAACACGTCTACAACCTCTGAGTTGTTAAGTCAAGTTTTAAAGTTACAATTACACATATAGCTGTATTTAGACTACTTTTCTTTCTACCGTCTACACACATTTTATTTATTTACTTATTGTAACAACGAGCAGAGCTCAATAACAATTTCAATACAATTTAAATAAACATAAACTACTAATAAACTACTTTCTTTCTACCGTCAACACACATTTTATTTATTTATTTATGGTAACAACGAGCAGAGCTCAATAACAATTTTAATTCAATTTAAGTAACCATTGCTTTTTCAATGATCTTTCCTTCCATTTTTTAAAGACTTTTTGCAAATATTTTTTTAATTTACTTCTAAAATCGACCGTGTTTTATTTATTTTAATTAATAAATAAAATCAAAATGGATGAGGTAATTGTTGGGAGCGTTAATTTCCTTATCTCTAGTATGTCTACAAACGTAGGAACCTCATCCATTTCAAAAACTATATAATTCAAAAATAAAAAGAAAAATGTATATTATATAAAAAAATATTCAAACAAACAAAACAATCACATATTCAAACAACAACAATCAAAACAATCACATCACATCGTTTATAAAATATTGTAATCATTCAAAAACAGATAACGTAGTACATTCTTCTTTAAGTAACTTATAAAAAACCATTCTTATGGTTTTCTTAAGTCAAAAGAGCGGGAAAAAGAATTATTTAAGAAGAAAAAGAGATTTTGAAAAATTCTTCACTTCTTCAATTCTTCCTAACTTAACTTAAGATTGTAGACGGGCCTTAAGTAACGATGTATAGCTTCGGGTTGATTTTGACCCCGAAATATTAAGTAAATATAAAGTGATTCATATATTGTTTAAATTCGGTCAAGGAAATCAAGTTTAATATGCATAATGAACTGTTACAACCAACCTGATCAATAAAATTTAATGGGTTCGGTAACATAATTAAACGATAGACTGACTTTTGTTAAGATTTGTCTTAATAATTATTTTCACTTCCTTATATTGTTGGTTTTAAGTTTAGAAAAGTCAATTTAGAGAATATATATTTTAGGGGAAAGAAAAATTCATTTTATTACTTCTCCTTATTTATACGGTAGGTATGTAGGAAAAGTATTGTGTTTGCAAAAAAAATCAAAAACCGGGATGAAACCGGAATTATCCGCTTTAGGCGTTTTAAGGCATTTTGAGTGGTTTTCTCTAAGTCGTACGCCTGGGAGTGTGTGTGTCTGTTGTCATCGTAGCCCTTAGTGTATTTATGCTAGGGAGTTAAATCTTTGTATAAAAATCAGTCTACTGCTGTAGTTGTACTATTCGGAAAATATTTTTTATGACGTCATTAACCAGCGAAAATGACTAAGTGAAAATTTCGAAAAACCATAAAACGCGGAAGAATTATGCGAACCAATTGAAATGTAGCACGCATGTAGCCATGAATATGACTAACATATGTGCCAAGTTTCATCTTATTATTAGCATTTGTTAAATTTTTACCGAATGGCTTGTGTATGATTTAAAAAAAATTGTACAAAATTAGACAATGATTGAGTTTTAAATTTGGCACAATTGTATACCTTTACTTAATAAATAAGTACACTAAGTTAAGATATACTGTCCTCTAAACTGTATTTGTAGGCGGGTGTTTAAAAGAAACATTCGTCTTAGTTTGCGAAATAAGTTTCACTAATAGCAGGAAACGCACCGAACACGCAATTGCGTATAAATAGTGTAATTTACAAGCACAAGTGATGCACATTATAATAATAATCATTGCGTGTGCTTCTTACTTTTTAACCTCATTCTAATGATATCTCTCGCACAATTATATTGTGTCAACAATCCATGTTTTGCAAAACTCGGTAGTATCAAATGATCTAATGATATCTTTCTTTCAACTAGAGATATACTCGTCATTTGATAAAGTAATAGCAACAAGTTGTAAAAATTGTGTTTACAATCCATCCTCTCCATGTGTTTACAAGTTAGGCTTTAAAAAGATACAATTCACTAAAATGCAAATAAACCTAAAATAGTTTGCGTACTGCTCAATAATCTAATTTATTTGATGACGCTTAAACTTTAAAGATGAATTGTATACATTTTAAGGTAAATGACCACTATCTAGCGCGTAGTAAGGAAGAGTAATGAATTATGAACGAAAATTTAGATAAAAAACTAAAAACAGGGCTAACAAATAACATTTTACCCGCCAACAGTTCGTCAATTGTTTTGTTAATTATGTTTCCAAAATACTTCATACTTATATACTTTTACAACATTTAAATCTAATTATACTATTAGATTACTAATTATACTACTATTAATACAGTATTTGTAATACAGTTTTTCTATAAAAATGTTTGCTCAAGAAATGATGAAATAGTTCAAATAAGCATTTAAAGAAGAGGAGACAGGGAATGGGTGAGAGAGTGGGGTAAAAACGGAACGGTCTAAAGGTTGGGTCGTTTAAGATACAGATGGAAGTTTTAGTTAGAAATATCGTAAGGTCAACAGTTGCTTACCGTTCAATAGAACGTAAAGAAAATTGAAAAAAAAACCAATTCCGTGATCCAGGTAATACAATGCCTAAGGAACGTGATGACTACAGCTGTCAGTATCATCTTGTTGACTGTATAGAATAAACTCTTATGAGTGTTGCTCTAGTGAATATTGTACTACACGGCGGTATTCATACGTCTGACGTCACACAAGTAGTCGAGACCTTTTTCCCGCCAAAAGAACATGTTTATTAAAATGGCACTAAAGTAATTTTTTAATTGAAATTGAAATGAGTTCGGTTTTGATATGGACCAATCTAGTTTGGTAAATTAAACATTAATCGGTTACTTTAATCTAATAATAACTCTCTCTTGACTCTACTGCAGGGTAAATGCAGATGAAATTTTATTACCCTAGAAAGTAAAGAAGATAAGTACTAAGAAAAAGTTTATGATAGTTGCAACACCCACAAAAGAAGGTAATGAGCACATATAACCTTAGTGATAAAAGTTTATGTACCTAAAACAGAGATAAAACCTCTCCTTACTAAATTAATCAATAAAACGAAGAACAATATTTACATGGAGAGGTTATTGTATAGGTCTTATTCAAGTCTTCACGGAGGCTTTTATACAAATTGAATACTTGGCCCTATTATTAGATTTTCCTCTCAATTTTACAGTTATTTTTTTTTCTTGCCACATTTAGTTATTTAACCGTCTCATTAGATATTATTCACAACTGATTTTGAAAATATTTTAATATTTTCAGAGGAAATTAAATTTATTTTTTCTGCATGTCAATCGTTTTAGCAAATTTTGAGCTTATTAGATTGGAGTCATGAAGGAAATGGGAAAGTAGTTTTTAAAAGAGGAACTCATACGCACACACCACATATTAATATTATATATATATATATATATATATATATATAATATATATATATATATATATATATATATATATAATGATGATATGAGATTAGGTTGAACGTAAAGAGGGGAGAGATTAATTTGAAAGGATAGGATTCATATAAATTCATATATGTATCTATTGTCTCATCATAACTTTCGAAATTATTCTTAATACAAAAATCAATTCTATAAAAGTACAAAGGTCTGTAGTATGAAATTAAACCCTCTTTATGGTTTATAAGTAAACTGGACAATTTTGTGCTATCTTGTTACCTTTTGTTTCTATTGTATTTTTATTAGATTGTCTTCAGGTTGCCCTGAAGAAGAGGATGTCTACGCTCGAAACGTTGGCTCGTGAGAAATGTGTTCATTTTATCCTTATTAGCCTTATTCTGATTCATTCGTGTTACGCTATACTATATATTTATTATATATATATATATATATACAGACACATGTATATGTGTGTGTGTATAAAATAAAACATGCTTCTAAACTGAGGTCACTATGTTAAAATATTTTGAACAATATGAACAATAAAGCGTTCTAGACTGAGTCCTAAGGAGACATAACCTTTATCACTAAACACCGTGTTGTCTTCCCACGTAGTAACAATTACTGTAAAATAGAAATTAGGAATTTGATAGGAACGTCAGTATGATTATTTAGTAATTTACGCTAAATTAAGGGTAATAAAATAATTTTATGATATGACAGTTTCTCTATCATGAGAAACTCATTACAAGTGTTCATCATGAACACTTGTAAAAAGTATAGAAAGAATAATTATAAAATAATTAAAAGCTACACCCACATTGTGTTTGCTAAATAAAAGAATTTCATGGGCGCAATATAAGGCATTATGATTGTTCTTAATATGCTATGGGTTAAGGAAAAAACAATTCCGTTGTAGACTGACAATGTAATGTATAATGAAAATAGAGATATGGAATCAGGCTAAAAACGCAATCAATGATAAATGAATTCATTTTTTGATTGAATTTTATCAGGAGATCTGACAAAAGACTTCTTGATTTGAATAAAGAAGGATCAAACTCTAATATATGATCAGAAGGTCCTTATACCTGTAGCTGGTTTGAGCAGAACAGAGCATAGATTTCACACAAATGTCGACGAGAATTTGTTCAAAAGTTTAATTATAATAGCTTTCTTGACCTTTCTTTGACTGAAGCAGAAACCTCTCGAGAAAGAGGGGTAATAGGAGTCCCCGTTATCATATTAAGTTATTTTGAGTAAATAGCTACAGTTTTATCTTATCATATCGAATACGATCCTGTTCACACACGGCTTAGTCTTTGCACGAAATTAGAAGGTAATAATTGTATCATATAATGTAATTTTTGAATAAAAATTTTGAATAGATTAAAAATTTTGTTAAGACATGAAGGATAAATTAGAATAGTAGGATTAAATAATTGTTAATAAATTGTTATTAAGATTAAATTAAAGTTAAATAATTGTTATTAAAAGCATAAATAAATATAAAATTTTTTGTTATTTCATTTTGTAAATTAAAAAGAAAAAGAAAACCAACCAAATTTTGACCTCAAAAGAGGTACCACGGCTGTTGGCCGAATTGCGCTTATATGCAAATTAAAGTTATTTGTTGTAAGTGTATTGTATAATTATTATGTGCAAATAAATTGTTATTTATTTATTTATTTTATTATAATGTAATTTTTGGTTTGACATAACTTGGCAAAGAGGCAATATATCCCTTTATTCGGACAGGCCCTTAACCTAAATAAGAATTGATGTCCTTTAAAATAAAATATTAATTAAAAACGATGAAAAGTGGGTTTTGTTTCCGTGGATGTTTCTATGGAAAGATAGGAAGTTGGGCCGAATTAAAAACAATTGGTTTAATGGAACCAATTGAATCTTAGAAATGAATTGTATACGACAGAGGAACTTTAATACTCTACTTTCGGTTAGTCTATCCTAAATTGCCTTTCAAAACATGACCTAACTACACTAGATCTGTGTTAAGTCGCTCATGTTTAAATTAATTTTCCTTGTTAAATGTGAGATAAATGATTAATGATGAAGTTAATTTCATTTCAAAATCAAGAATTGTATTTATTATAACAATTATTAGTAATCAATATTGAAGTTGCTTTTAAGATGCAGGTGGCTCGAAATGTACATGTTAGGTAACAGGTATATACAAATTCTAAAGAACAAGTTGTTATGGCGATATCGTTGTTGACCAATTGTTATGATAAATGAGGAGTTATTATTATAGTAATATGAAAATTTGGTCAAATCAATGGCGGGAATCTAAGAGGTAAAAAATTCTATTCGTGACAAAATATAATTGTGCGAGAGACACCTAGGAAATGTAACAATCAAAATGCAATGCTTTTTCTAAATTTATACTGCGGACCGATCAATTTTTGTAATTTTCCCGGGAGTGGCACCCCCAAAATTTATTTTTTTAAACACATTTAATAATTTCATGAGCAAAAAACTTTTTTTTTTTGGAAAAATGCAAATACTCTATTGCGTATCAATTTGATTAAAGCTTTATTTATTTTTATTTAAAGAATAACTTGACAAAGGTTGTACGCAGTTAGGGAAATACATAGAATATACGTCTAGTCACTGTAGTATATTTAATATTATATCCTAGTAAAATACAATGTATATAAGTCCTTTTGTTCATCTTTATGTACCTTTTGTTAAAGTTCATTCGCACTGTGTACCTTGGTACAACAATGAAGTACCTCAACCATTCACATAGTCCTAGACTAGGATGTGAGGTCAGTTTCTTATTTACTTTAAGCTAAATAATTCCAAGTGTGCTTCCTACAGCACATTATATACTTAGAAGGACAATCAGGCTAAATCTAATAGTTTGCCAAAAGACCATCTAGTACAGTTTAAGTTTAGTTTAAAATGTAAATCCACACGTAGAAGATCATACAGGTAAAAGTTACGTTTAACTATAAAGCAATAGTCTCTTATTCAAAATTCAATAACCGAATTTTATTTAAGCAAAATGCATCAAAACATACTTTGTGAAAAGTAAAAAATTGGGTATGGGGTACCTCAGTACTTTTTCTCATCACGTTGCATTCACTACGCTCTTCCTCCCTGCTTCGTACTCGCTTCGCTCGTCCTCAGAATATATAATTCACCAAATTTATACTGCAACATGTTTTGGGACTCGCTTTGCTCGTCCTCAAATAGTAAATGCATCTGTTTCATTCTCAGCGGTCCCCCATACAGCACTGACCACGCTCAATGATGCTTAATTTTTATGATCCACCAAAAATCATGGATATACTTGTCGTATTAAAACGAAACTTAGTGTACTTAATTACTAAATAAAGGTATACTCGTACACCTGTACTAAATTTTAACTCGATTAATTCATTTTTTGATTTTTTTATAATTTTTTAAAAAACGTGCACAAGTCATTCAATAAAAAATTAACTAATTTTGATAATGAGATGAAACTTGTCAGATATGTTATCTTATACATGCGTGCCAAATGTGAATCCGATCGCATCATTTTTCCGCGTTTTATACTTTTTTTTAAAAACTTTCGCTGCCATTATTGCGGGTTAATGACGTCATAAAAATATTTTACGAATAGCACAACTACAGCGGTTGACTGATTTTCGTACGAAGTTTCAACTTCCTAGCATTAATACACTGGGCGCTACGATGATAACAGATACACACATACACAGACACATACAGACAGAAAACTAAGTAAAAACCACTCAGGAGGCCTTTAAAACACCTAAAACGGATAATTCCGGTTTCATCCCGGATTCAGATTTTTGCAAAAAAAAAAAACTTTTCCTATATGCCTACGGTATAAATGAGAAAAAGTATAATAGGCCATAAATCTAAAAATCAATTATTTGTAGACCTTTAAAAAAAGGGGGCGCCACTTATACCCTTTGGAAGTTTTGTAACCATTAATAACGTAATTGTAACATTAACACAGAATAAATCTGGAAAATTCCGCACAGACGGTAGACCTTTTGAAACCTTGCGGATAATTGCCGTCATACTTGATTTTTCGGCCTATTTTGGGATGGTTTATAAAATACATGGCGTAGATAAATTGTTCCTATAATATAATTAGATTTGTAATCAAATTAATAGAAAAAGCACATGAAATAAAAGCCAACATATGAATATAAAAGCCTATAAATAATATGAAACGGTTGAAATCCTTAACAAATCATATGGTTGAAAGCCTTTTTTCCAAAATAAAATATTTTTTTCACAACATGTTCGTACAATTTTTTCGTAAATTTTACTTTACATTCAATCTTTAGTATATACATACTTGTATTTTAGCATAGTAACAAAAGCACTATTTGTTTTAATAATTATTTATTAGTCAATAAATTAATACAGTTTCGCCTTGTGCAAACTAAAAATGAATATGTTACAACTTTACTGTCCTTTACTTTAATCAATATTTCATTTTATCTCCGTAAATATGTCAATTTTAATGTTCTGGCTAAAAATAAAGTTAATTTTTTAGTAAGATAAACATGTTGATGCTAATTAAGTATAAACGTATAAGAATTATAGTCGTAAACCTTGAAGAAAACTTAATATAACTAATTTTAGCGAATATTCATATTGACGACGTCTAGATCAATGACTTCTTCATTAAATTATCAATGACTACTTCATTAAACATTTTTATTCAAGCTATTCATCGCTTTGTCTCATATGCCCAATCCGCGCGTTTATCTATTGTTATTGTTTTAGTATTTACTTGTACATTGCATTTTGCCATGTATCTATAGCAAATTTTCAACGCTAGAATTATATGCATTATATATATATTATATATATATATATATATATATATATATATATATTAATTAGCGTAGCGAATCCGATATATATATATATATATATATATATATATATATATATATATATATATATCGGATTCGCTACGCTAATCATCCCTGCTTCGGACTCGCTTCGCTCGTCCTCAAGTAGTAAATACATCCGTTTCATTCTCAGCGGTCACCCATACAGCACTGACCACGCTCAATGCTGTCTATTTTTTTGATCCAACAAAAATCATGGATATACTTGTCGTAATTAAACATAACTTGGTGTGCTTAATTATTACATAAAGGTATACACTTGTACTAAATTTTAACATGATAATTTTTCGATTTTATTTAAATTTTTAAGAGACGTACACAAGTCATATGATAAAAATTGATCTAATGCTGATAATAAGATGAAACTAAGCGCATATGTTATTCTCATACATGGCTACTTGCGTACCAAATCTCAATCCGATCGCATCATATTTCCGCGTTTTATGATTTTCCGAAATATTTGCTGAGTTTTCATTGCGGGTTAATGACGTAATAAAAATATATTTTCTGAATAGCACAGCTAGGCTTATAGACTGATTTCGTACAAAGTTTGAACTCTCTTGTATAAATACACTGGGAGCTATGATGATAACACACACACACACATACACATACACAAAAACACTCAAAAACAACTTAGGAGGCCTAAAAAACACCTTAAACGAATAATTCCGGTAATATCATGGTTTCGGATTTTTTTAAAAAACACAATTCTTTTCCTATATACTACTGTGATATAAATGAGAAAAAGTAAAAATGAGAGAGATGAGGGCCAAATTTTAAATTTATCCAATCATTTTTAAGTTCTTTATGATTTGTTTGCTGTCGATAATAATATTTAATGACATCAAACAATAAATATTTCCCAGATAGCACAATTAATAATAATAATAATGCCCGTTTTAAGGCCTTTTGGCCCTTCAGGGTATTCGCCCTGCAGGAACCACATCGGGTGGGTCACATCTACTATGTTCAAAGTAAAGCTAAAGTTGGCAAAATCTTTTTACATCAAATCAAATTCATAAAAACTGAGAGCATAGCCCGGGCTGGGAACCCGGACCTCCGGTGTCGAAGTCCAGTGCTATACTACCGCGGCTATGAAGGCAGACATAAATCACAATTAAACCTATAAATATGTAAGCTTTAGTTTTTACCACAAGTCAACTCTCTACAGTAGGTCTTAAAATGCCAGAAACAGATAATTCAGAGGAAATCCCTATACCTGTTTTTAAGTGCAAACGTATTAATTTTATTAAACCTTTTGAACTAAGGAGGAAAAATAATGCATATTACAATTAATTTCTTTAAAAATTAATGTAATACTATGAAAACCTTTCTATACTTGAACTTCTGTGCAAAAACTGTATACCAAAAATAGAGTAAGAGTTGTCTTTCAATTTATCTATGAATAGATAAAATGCCATGAATGGTATCTTTTGAATCATGAAATGATTTTTATCAAGGTATCACCTCCTCATTAGAACAAGAGTAAAAATCGGGTACGGGGTACTTCGGAAATTAATGACCACTTCGGAATCGCTATATTTGTCCTCAGAATATTGAAATCCATTTATATTTAGGTACGTCTCTGCACTCGGTTTGCCGAATTCCGTTTTATTCCCAAACACGGTCACCCATTCAGGTTCTGGCCTCGCTCGATGTGACTTAACATTAGTGATTCAACAAAAAACCTTTATATATATATATATATATATATATATATATATATATATTATATATATATATATATATATATATATATATATATATATATATATATATATATATACGACATATATGTATATATATATATATATATATATATGTTGTACATTCGTGCCAAATTTCAACTTACTAGGATTATTATTCATAAAAATTGAACTAATGCTAGTAATAAATAAAAATTTATCTTATTAGTTGTTCTGATATTGGACCAAATATTTTGCAGCTTTTTTTAACGTTTGCGATTTTTGTACAGAGTTTCAGCTCTATGTTATAAACAGAGTATCAGCTCTATGTTATAAACATACACACAGTAGACAAATTAGACAGACAATTGAGTTGAAATCCCGGTTTCGGAGTTTTAGTGAAAACTTATCACTTTTCCTATGTACGGTGTTATTGAGGAAATATGAAACAGTAAATTTTTCAAGCAACAAAACGTGGACATCTTTCTTCCCCTGAGAAGTCTTACAATGTCCAACATATTGATTTTTCAAGACCAATAAAATAAAAACACGACTAGATATTAAGTATGATAGTAAAATAAGACTACTGACCTGGGTAATACAAAACCAAAGCACTAATAGGGGATGTAGACTCCTCAATTATCTTTATTAACTTCAATTGGATAAGGGTAGGTCAGGCTTTGAACACGTCCAAAATTGTCCGTCTTAATACTCGATTATTACGTATTATTATTAAATTTAAAATCGGTACTGGATCAATAGGTAATGGACGGATGGACGCATGAATAGTGACTGAGGGTTTCAAGTATGACGTACGGTTAAAGGCCGGGGACATACAAGGGGAGGTGACCCCCAACTAACTCAAATAAGTGGGGGTCGGTTCTTTTTTTTCGCTATCGCTTGTGTAAAATAACTCGCATAGAAAAAGATAGGCAAGTTTTTATTAAAAGAGTCTGATTGTGGACCCCTATTATAAGATGTAAGCCAATAATATAATGGTTAAGACGTCATTCCATACATTGGCCAAGCCCCCTCGCAAGAGGCTCGTCTACTTACCTTACCTATTCCTATATTAACTAAATAAGTTCACAATTTTCAATCTATACTCATTAATTCACAACTCAAACTAGTATTAATATCTGAATTCAAAATTTTAAAACACAAATAAAGATATTAAATCACCACTCTTTATACTCGTTACAAAGTTTTTCATCTATCGATAGACCTATATAATATCAAGTTCTTTGTTAAGACAGCATTTTTCAATCCTGCAATAATTGAAAATAATGCAGGTGGGTATTATTACATTGTTATATTTGAACAGAGAGGTAAGAAACACTTAACATATTCTAAGACGTAGCTACAATAGCGTGGTTTCATTCAATACTTAACATGTTTACCAACCTTATTTTTCCACCTGTTTGAGTATTAAAGATAATATTATTTCTGGTTTGATGTTACCGCGTATTGCTATCATGATAAAGTTGATTGTGAGCGATCATAAAGTGCTTCATTTTGTTCTCAATATTGTCATTATCATATTTTTATTATCTTGTTTAAAACTTACGAATAACATACAAGAATATTACTCATAGGGAACTTTTTGGCAACATGAATCTGATAGTAAACACCAGGGAGAAGAGACTAAAAACACGTTGACTGCATGCAAGATAGTTGAGTTAGGCTACATTACGCCAGTGTTAACCAATCAGATCGCTCCCATCAAAAGGCCGTTTGTCATGCTAATCCCGATCAGTTGACAGAGTTTGTCGGTGGGCGTGTCCGCATACAGTGGAGGCTTTGCTGATCAAAGTTACTGCAAAAAAGGTGAGTTATTTCACTCAGGGCTACCCACATTTTTGTCAGTTTTACCATTTTTTGTTTGTTCTGTCCTCTTTTTTTTCACCGACTTGAATGAAAAGCATTAATTTTAACGTTACAATACGTTTTTGTTAGTTACTTTTAGTTGAATTAGAAATTAAGCAAGGTTTAATTAAAACACTACTAGATAAATTTATAAAGTTGATTAACAAGATTCTTTGCCAAAACGTCAAATAATTGTCTAACAGTCTATAGAAATCATATTTGCATTTTATTGTTTTTCCGTAAGTACCAGAAAGTAGGCCTCTATTTTAATAAAATAATATAACGAC
The DNA here is from genome assembly GCA_018340805.1 of Microvelia longipes. Lineage (NCBI taxonomy): Eukaryota > Metazoa > Arthropoda > Insecta > Hemiptera > Veliidae > Microvelia > Microvelia longipes. The sequence goes on from JACMZG010001914.1 coordinate 12,904,271, forward strand.
AAAAAATAAAGCCGGGAATTGTAGACTTAAAGGTTAAGCTTTAAGACTTAATATAAACAAAAGCTTAAAAGTTAATTTGAGTATACGAAATTTATCGTGTCCCATATGAATGTCTAGAAAAAAAACACACACACACACACATAATATGTATATATATATATATATATATATATATATATATATATATATATATATATATATATATATATATTTATTTATTTATATATATATACCTCAAAAATATTTATATGTATATTATTGATAAGCGAGTCCCTCCCGAAAAGAAGGAAGAATAAGGTGGGAGTATATTTCTTGTCGACAACACTTGTTCTTGCTGGGGGAACTGATTGAAAAATGCGATATGGGTATTTTTAAGTTAATTTTAACTTAAAAATTAAAAAACTGGTATTTACCAGTTATTTAAAAAAAAAAAGTTAAAAAGTGCAGATTTTAACTTTTGTTAATAAATGAACATTTTACTGTAATTTCGTACTCATTTACAGTCTCTTAATTATTGCATTTTCGACAATTAAAATTGTTGAATTAAAAACCCGCGGTCAATTCCGTTCACACGACAACTGCCGGGCGGGGTTGAACCCCCTAGGAAGTTGAACACGGCTTTAACCCCCTGCCAAACCCCTCCTCTGAACCAAGTATTTTTTTCTTAAGCATTGATTATAATGAACTTGTATTTCGTTTCCTTGGAGTGGTAATTAATTCTAAACTAGAACGCAGTTGCTTATAAACGATAAACAATATGGATCATAACATAAAAAATACTTTTATAAATAAAAACTAGTTAAAACATAGTTAGGAAAGGAACATAGATCAATCTTACAAACATTCAAATATATCTTTGCGGGTCATTTATTATTATACGTCAGTCTATCTAACGTGTCTTCCAGTCTATATATATCAAGATGGCAATGGCGCGATAAAAACTCAAGTCAATTGAATTGTGTAGTGTTGATACTCGTAGTCAATTCTATTTTACTACGCCTTTGAATTATTCATATCATTCAGTTCGTTAAACTGTTTAAACGTATTTTTATTCATATAATGTATGTATGAATAAATACTACTCTGAAGTTACAAATTTCTAGGTTGTTAATCGTTGTTTCCAATTTTGTATTGCAGTAATATAAGAGGGGGGGGGGGGATAATAATGATCTTTACTGTCATACGAAAGATTATTTTTACTTTACCGTAGGACTGTAATAGTTATTTGTGTAACTAGGCAGGAAAATGGAATATTACTGACTAGTATCGAATTAGCCCCCGAGCCGAAGGGGAGGGTGTGCTATCTAAATTACCTGCAGAGGCGTAGCCGAGGCAGGAAATTTTCATTTTGACTAACGAGGCGAAGCCGAGGCTGGTAATATATAATTTGACTGACGAGGCAAAGCCGAGGAATGCAAATATACGAGTCAGTAATGTTTCTTTTCCTGCCTCGTTCCACACAATATTTTATCTGCGAACAGTAATAAATCAAAACTAGCATTCTTGAAAAACTTATTACGTTTGTATAATGTTTTATATCTACATCTTATCATCGAGAAAGTTGACCACAGAGTAGCGCTCGATTTTTTGTTTGACAGTTCTTTTAAATACGCTAACACAACGTTTTCAATTACATTCTTTACTTTTTTCTATGAGCACCATTCTTTGAACACTTCATATGCTTTGAGATACCTACTTCCTGATTTGCCGGGTAGTAGGCATTTGTAGCTATTTCCAAAACATCCGGCGGGGTATGTTCGAAAAGTTCGTCTATATCTTCGAGGATATTCATCACAAAACGCTATAGAATCGCTATTTAATAAACTAACTTTTAAACTGTATTAAATACGGGTTCGTAAGATAAAAGTAGAAAATGGCTTGCCAAAAAAAGATGAGATAGTAAACCCAAGACAAAAAGTATTGCCTTTAATATAATCGATAAAATGTATTTCTAATTAAAGATTTAAATTACAAACTGTTTTATTAATTAATAAAACAGTTTATTAACATTAATTAAGTTAATTTTAATTTGTTAAAAAATGTAATTATTCATTCTATAAATGATTAAATAAATTCAATAGGCTTTTTATTATTAACTAATCATGTTTACAAAAATTATCTATTAACTCTCTTTACCAGCATAGGCAGGGGCGGCTGGGAAATGCTACTTTCCTGCCTAGGCAGGTAAAGTGCAGTCATTCATGACTAATTACCAGCAGATCTGGGAAATGCTATTTTCTCGCCTAAAATTAGTTCAGTAATGCTTCATTTTCCTGCCGTGAGCAGATAAAGATTATTATTATTTTCCCAGAAGTGCCCAATTTTATATTTCTAGAAGTTGAATTTTTACAATCTTAAAACAAAATCAATTAGTCAATGCGATCCTCCTCCGTCCGATACCTTGATACTGACGTTTCAAGATGGTACATGTTCTTGCTGCGTCTTCTAGATATTATATAATGGGTCGAATTGAAACTAGTACTGAGCAATAAGCAATGAATTTATAATGCAATTTTAAAAATCCCGTGGGCTTATTATTACTTATAACTCCTTTAAGAATACAACAACTGGATTGGTTCTCCAACAACTTTTATCAATTCACTCCAACTGCATTAGCTCAATATAAACCCCATGATCCCAACCTCATAAGCTATTTTTTTCTTTAAAAATTCGCTGAAAATGTAAAAAAAAGTTCTTACAGGCGAGGGAAGGGGTCCTTTTGGGCCTCATGTTATGATATGCAGGAGGGAAAATCACTTTGCTGAAACTTAACCCCGTGTGAAAAGCATTCTCATTTTGAGGGCCGTTTTACTACAGCGTATAGAGTAGTTTTAGAGTACAGAGTCAAAAATGGTAGTATTGCAAACACATTTTTATAGACAACACTGCATGGTCATTCTCTCGTGTAAAATTTAAATATATCGGATACTGGGTACCCAGGATTTTTCTGGGTGGCATCGCCACCCCTAAAAAAATGTCGCCCCTTCTGATGAAGTAGATTTTAGTGTATTTCCCTTGATTCCCTTGTAGATATGTGAATTTCCCTCCCTTTAGGGATTGGTCCTCCCCCCTGGAGTTTTGGCTGGTTACTGGCCTGGTAACTCGGAACTTTTCCAGATCACATCGGATTCGCTACGCTCATCCTCCCTGCTTCAGACTCGCTTCGCTCGTCCTCAGATAGTAATCCGTTTCATTCTCAGCGGACACCCATACAATACTGAGCACGCTCAATGCTCCTTAACTTTCATGATCCAACAAAAACTCTAAATATACTTGTCGTGTTGAAACTCTTGTGGTCCATGACTACTATTTAACTTACGTGATTTTTCGGGTCTTTATCTATTTAATTTCTGTGATTCTTGAATCACTGCGGGCTCGAATTCGCAATTTGAACTGCATATAAATAATTTGTTTTTACAGAAACAAGGTTCCTAACCTAATTAGCTCCTGATCTCTTGTATGGTTGTATAAAATCCATAAAACAAAAAATAATTAATTTTAGTCACACAGGTATTACAAGAAATACTTTGGCATATAACTTGATATCGATTGACGTCTTTTACTTTACTTGACGCTACATTTTAATTAGTTTTCATTAAAACGTCAATTTTATTAATTAAAAAATACGATATGAATTAGTCTTCAAGAGTTTTAATCTCAATTAAACAAATATGCCTGACATTTTCCTTAATTTAAACAGCTATTTTTACATAAGACCCCCCGCGGAAGATCAATTGAAGCTTTTCAATAAGATCATTAATATTGTTATCATTTTGATCATTTAATTAATATTTATTTATGGCTTCAATAAGCCAATTGGCGCCATTTTGAAGATTGTGTCTAAGATTTTTTACATCGCAATTGATATCTGATTTGTCCTTGTCTGAATATTCGTTAATATTTAGCTGATTAAGGCTCTTCGTTTACAGTGATTCTTTCAGAAGGAAGCGTACCCCCCCCTCCATACGAAAAAATAGGAAAACTAAAGTCCAATATATATATATTATGTATATTTATTTATACATAAAATTAAGAAGTGAAATGTTAAAATATTTTTTTGAAATGATTATAAATTGTTAATATCTTTATTGATTGCCCTGTCAATGCACGGATATAGTTTAAGTTTGATAAATTTGTCTAAATGAACTCCGTTATAAATTAGTCTGTGAGGGACTTACAGGAGTATGACATACTTACTTACACAGAGATACATAACTAGGGAGGCCCTTTAGGTTAAATCTTGAAACATTGAAAAAATAACCTTACCACCTTCCCTTATAAATATAATGAAATAATCATTACAAAATTTCATTACCTTATATACAAAAATGATAGATACACAAATAAAACATAAACAATTATAAGATTGTATAGTCTTAATTATAACATTTTATGTAGTTTTTCGTAGGAAAAACTACTTTCAGAGGTTTTTCACTGAGGAAGCATAGAGATATTTACTAGAGGGGGCATAGCCTATCTCAATCCGAGAGACCTGAAACATGTTTTTGGGGCTCTCAGGGGCTCTGTGTAACCTCATTGAAACCCTCTCCAAGAGTGAGTTAGGTTAAAATTGTTTAAGTCTTCCCTACTTTTATGTAGATAAAAGTAGGGAATACTTAAACAAAAACATGTTTCAGATCTCTCGGATTGAGATAGGCTATGCCCCCTCTAGTATATATCTCTATGCTTCCTCAGTGAAAAACCTCTGAAAGAAATCATATTCGCTGGGATTAGTAGAATAATGGTTTTTACAGTAAAATTAAACGATTCGTTGTAACGCAGCACAAAACGTTGGTTAAATTACTTATGTCGCTTTGACTAATAATTGAGTTATGATAATTAACTCCCGAGGCGAAGACGAGAAAGATAAGGACAAGGAAATAGGTAGTGGCATATTACTCCCAGTGCAAATGTGCGTATAATTTTTTATCTCCAGGCGTAGGCATGGACATAAAAACATGAAACATTAGCATTGTAACATTAACATTCAATTAATGTTACAATCACATTTTCGTATAATTTTAAATTAATTTTTTTTATGGTTCAATCTCTCTCATAAAATTTAATACATTTTTAAAGGGACATTATTCCGCTTAAAAAATTAAAACTCTAATTTTCAGAGCATCATTTGGTAAAAACAAACTTTATTTTAAAGAATGAGCACAATTTTATTATGGTCCCAGAATAAGGTGTACCTCGGAACACCGGAAAGTTTTACTTTTTATAAACATTATCAACTACTTTTAATTATAAATGAAATAATTGTACTTTAATTATTAATTGTATTGCTCCAAAAAGTATAATTATCTTAATTTATTTTCTACGACGGTATACAAAAAACGCAAGTATGCTCAGAAGGGAACTTGCCGAAAATACATTTTATATAGTTATACCCCCCTAAATGCTTATTAGGGGGTACCCCCTGATAAGTCTTATTTTTTTACTCTAGGAAGAGAAAATGTATATTTGTTTAGTAAAATTTGGAGGGGTCTAATGTAATTTTTGGAAGGGTTTAACATCCCTGATGAATCAGCTTCAAGGTTTTACGGTACATCCAGTAAAGCAAAATTATTATAATAAGAAGTCAATGTCATAAACTTTGAGACCTTCAAAAGAAACATCCTTTGATATAGACAAAATTGAAAGCACGATTCTCATAGTATTACGGATGAAACGTCGTGAAGTAGAGATAATAATACAGAGTAATGATATAGGGAAATAAGTTATAAAAAAAAGAAAATCTGCAATGCAAAGGAAAATAATATGCGGATGAATATCCTAAGTGGACAAGGGTTGGGAAATTTTAATATTAGATAAGACGTATTTTCTCTGAAACCACGTGCTTACATGTTTGAAATCAGAGAATTACATGTTTGAATGTAAATTATAGGGATGTCTATACGGCATAAAGCAGAGTAATCAACGAATAGTTGTAAAATGAATTTACAAAATGAGCACAGAGAGGAAGAAATATAATAAGAAAAATGTCATAACTTGATTATTTGTTTCTGCCAAATAGAAATTGTATTAAGGCTTTGCTGCCCGGACCTCTCTTAGAATTCCTCAAATTGCTCCGTCAATTTTTTTACTGAGAGTTGATATTTTGTGCACATGCTCAGCAAATTATGCTGATGATTCTAAAATCTTCCAATTCTCTATATTTTTGATTGTGAAACTCGCTTTTTAACATATAATTTGAAAAAAATTGACAATGATAGACGCATTCTGCAGGTTTCAATAGCATACTGTTATAATCAGTTGACATCGTGAGAAAATAGAATTGAGGCACCATTGACGTTAGCAGTGGCGGACTGAGCCAAAAAGGCCCGAAGAGGGTTTGGCCTAAAAGGGCCCAAACCTATATATCAAGGGACCCAATGGGGGGAGAGGTCATATATATCTTCCCAAGGAGAGGGGTCTAATTTAACTAGAGTTGTAATAATGATTATAGCAAGCTTAATTTAATTTATTTAGTTTTAATTTATTGTTTAATAAAATTTAATCGAATTTTTAATTAGTTAAAATTTTGTGCACAGTTTGTGCACACTGGCATCGGGTTTGCTGGAGTTCTCTGTTGGGTGACGCTGGACTAGCCAGAGCGGTGAGCCTAGCTAGAGTCTGGTGATGTTAGTGAAGCTAATGAGATTGGTGACACAAGTTAAACGAGGGCGGGCCAAGTGAGATAATATGATCAGAGGAGCTAGTAAGACTAGCTGAACTAGTAGTCGGCGCTAGTCAGAGCAGTGAGCCTAGCCAGAGTGTAGCTGGTCTAGATGAACTGGGCACACTTTGGACAAGTCATATTTGCCGCCTGTAGGGAGGGTGTGATTCTAGGGCGGATTAGTTGAGTAAGGGGAATACGCTGATATGATATTGTGGCCGTAGTTTGGGAAATAAAATAGAATATGATTTGTAAAAAAAGATTAAAAAAGAGTTTTAAGGTGAATATGTAAACATTATGATGTAATAACTAGAAAAGATAACAAACTTAGTGATCCAAGGTCGATTTTTAAATTAACCTTGGATCACCAGTAAGTAAGATTTTAATCTTACTTAAATAAGATTTTAAATAATTATTATTTACAATTACTTATTATAACCGAAAATAAAAATGTAGCATTTTGTGTCATGGCGTTTTTCCTCTCAATGACAGTACCTCTCACTTAAGCCAATGAGACCATAGAAACTGATAAATCCGACTCTCCTATTTCACATAGAGCTCGGTCCGATGGTTCCATATCTTTCCAATATTGAACCATCCATTTATGGTTTCTATTTATGGTACGATTTTTGTACGCGTTATGAAATATTCAGTTTATTCTTTAAAAAATCTTACCTTCAATCTATCTTTATTCAGAGTAACTTTTGGTCATAAATTGAATTTTTTGTCACTTACACATACAGGCAACCTAATCTTTGGACTACTGTCTATCAATGGATGTGCAGATTTCTTGTAAAAACTCTACAGGTCCAATTGCTAATCCAATTTTAATGAAACTTGACACAAGTTTTATGAGAGGAATGACTGAATAGATTGTGGCATTAATCCAAAACGGCACATCATTACTTTATTAAAATCATTAAAAATGTTCATTTTATGTTAGATAGAAGTGCTTGTAACGATATTTTGAAGTATTATAGTATACAAAGAGACCTCAGCCACATTTGTGAATAGCACAGTTCTTGAGGTATTTATAAGAATGGACGTGCACTCATCTTCAACTTCTCATTTAATACCTCAAGCTCACAGCTGGGTGAGATTACATCAAGCATTTGATCTCATGTGTGTCTTTTAAGTTTACGATTCATTTTGGAGTCGTTGCCTCTTGGGACTTAATTTGACGGGTTCCTCCCCTAAAAAATTAGCAGGAACTTAAGGACTTCACTAATTTCGCTCACCCTTTCTCTTATGGTGGTGACAGCCACATTCAACCATCTCACTTGCCATTACACATTCCTCCTCACTCATCATTAAGTTGTTCTGGTTAAAATTATAAACCCTCTTCCAAAAACATATTAAGTCATTGTTATCAACCAGTGAGATCAAAAATGAGATAACTTAACTCTTATATCTTCCAGAAACAATGTTGTAATAAGTGAGATATTATTGGTTGATGACGTCACTGTTTTAACGTGAAAAGCAACTGTACGGCTTCAAACGTCCCTGTCTACAATGGAAACGTTTTACACTACATAGCTGGGTCAGAGTACAAAACTTGCCATGTAGGTCTTCCTAGACAGGTGGTAAACATTTAGTACAGGAAAAATACCCCAAACTGAACTAAATAGTTCATTTCTGAAACGTTTTGAGCCCGTTCATACAAGTAGGTATATAGGGAAGCCTTGTTCTATGATTGGCAGCTTGTTATTTTTATATTTTAGATACTCATGTGTATTCCAACAGGCTTATACTACTTACTTCGTTCGCACGCGGGGTTTAAACGAAGGTAGCGTTTTTTATAATAATTTTATAAAAATGATTCGTCAGATTATTTTTGTTTAATAAAAATGTCTGACGAACGGTACTAGAGATATGGTTTAACTTTCATTGAACTAAAAGGAATAAAATAAATACATAGGAAACTAAAATAAATAATAATCTACTAGCCCTTCCCAACCCTAGGTTCGAGAAGAAGTAATTAATAATTATATTGCTTTTAGTATTAATTTGTATACTAGTAATGCGTTGCTTGAGGAACTAACATCAGAAGAATACGCCTAATAAAAAAAAATAACAAAGTGGACGCTTCGATCGGTATATTGGTAAAAAAATATGTACATTTATCGAAGCGAGTATAAAGACTCGCTTCGCTCGCTATATGCCATAATATGAATGCGAAATTTTGTAATGAGGTTTGTTACACGTGAACTACTAAGTATCGTAAACACACGAACAAAGCTTTTTCAGCATTAGTTACAATTTTTCTGGAAAAAGGAATGTGACTGTATTCGGTTATCAAAATAATTAAATAAACAGAACAAAAATACAGTAACTTATATAGTAGACCGATTAAAATAGAAATCAAAACACAAACAATGTGCGGAAAGCCGAAAACAATTGAGTTCTTATAACCTTAACTTACTCTTGGAGGAGGTGCACAGAGCCCCTAAGAGCCCCAAAAAGATGTTTCAGGTCCCTTGATGTATTTAGTATTGATCCCTTAATGTATGATATGCGCCCTCTCTAGTATATCTCTATGTTTATACACGGTTATTATGTGTATATTATCACATTGACCAGTAAGATTAGATATTATGCATAACAGTTAGACAAAGTGATAAATTATTTATCACTTCATTCATTATTTATCACTTCGACCAAATTTGATAGTTATTATGCATAATAACCACATTAATCACTTTGGCTGTGACATATACATATATAGTCCATGGAGGAATATATAGTCAACAGTGTCATGCCCTAACAATGCTATATCTAAATCTGGATAAGTTACTAATTGAATAAAATAATTTTATCCTTTATCAAAGCTTTTTCCCTTTTTCCTCGTCTCATGTTGCCTTAGGTCAAAGTTTTATAAATAGAACTTTATAATTAACTTAACTTTAGTTTTATAAATAGAATAGTTCATTCATAAAACTTTGCCTTAGATCATTGCCGATGGTGTCCCCATCTCTTCTAGGCCCACCACTGATTATCCGTTGATTAATAAAATAACTTGCTTTGTTACTTTATGCAATGTTATTTATTATAGATTTAAAAATAATAAATTGCTTTGTGAATACTTACTTGCATGTAGTACATTCAGCTTCATTAAAGTTCCTCCCTTCCTTTAAAAACTTAAATTTTTCCTTATAAATGTCTTTGAATTTACACCTATAGTCTTTCGGCATAGTAAATATTAAAATTTCAATAATACACACGGCAGAACAAAAAATATTAAAAAATAATGATTTATTAAGACATCTTTTAAATAAAACCAAGCTGGTGATATATGAATCAGCATAATTTATAAAATTTCAAATACTTCAATACAGTGTTGCCATTTAATTTTATTCTTATCATATTGTTAAAAAAATCATGTTCAAATTCCATGTTTCTTTTTTGCATCTTTGGGTAGCATTTTTTAAATATAATTTTAAATTATGGTATCATCTGAATAATAAGTTCAGTTATTATAAATTAAAATGTCTGTAAACAGATAAAAAAACGGTGGGTTTTACTATTTCATTTTACCCGTTGAAAAAACGGATGAAATGGTAACCCTAAACGAAGACCACAAAATCCAAAGAAACAAAAAACAGCAAGTATTTTGAGAAGTATTTAATTTTAAACAAATATTCAGAGATTAAGAAGAAAAAGAAAAATACCTAAAGAAAAACAAGACGTAATTTGTTTTTTTATTTAAAAAAAACTTGAATAACAAATTTATTATTTTCAAGAAATAGAAGTATAAATAAGTATTGATAATAATTTAATTAAATTTCAATTGAAAATACTATTATTGCCAAAAGTTATCATGAAGGTGTATTGGTTTAATGTCATAGAGTAAGGATTCTGTGGTTCCTGGTTATTAAACTTATTTTTTATAAACGTATTATCGAATCATGTCATTTAAAAGAGATGGAGACAACATAGAACTTCTTGATAGATTAAAGGTAGAAAAACTGATTACTAAATCGACAGTTGAAGTCTAGCTATTACTAAAATGACGATTTGGACATAAATTTCCAACAGATGTTGGAAATTATCTAGTTTCCAACCGATATGAGGATCATAAACAGTCTCCAGGTGGTTGTGATAAAACCCAGAAAAGCGGGGGTGGGATTAGCCCATTTATGTAACTTAGCTGTAAAGAATGATTTTACTCCTGACTTAATAATGAAAGAAGTGAGGCTAAAGCAATAAATATCACTTACAGCCATATTACATAAATACATTTTGTTGCATAAGCAAATCAAATTCTTCATGACGTAAACACTTCATAGGACCAAATGTAAAGAATATTTGTTGACTATGTGTTCCCTACATGGTCTTAGAATAAAATAAGTATTATTATGATTAAGAGTAGTGTGGGTCTCCATTATTACATAAATAAGTAATAATAGACTAGTTTAGCACTATAGTCTCTTATAGTGCCCTTATCACTTAATTAATTACTAGTATTATTATAAATTTAATATATTAAGATATTTGTAGTTACTTATTTGGAATTATTATTTACCATTAATTTATATTGACTAAGAATTCCACACTAATAACCATTAGGTTTTTCATAATAAGTCTATATTATCATCTTGGTTCAAAAAACATAAATAAGAATATAAACAAACAAAAAATTTTGTAATAATTTTAGAGTATGAAACTAACAGAAGATAGTTTGCTAACATGAAAAAAATATCTTGCATTTGTTGAATTTTGCTTTTAGCATAGAAGAGTTAATGATTTACTTGGTGAACATATCCCTGAGGACGAAGCCAAATTATTGAGCAACGGAAGATTAACATGCTTAATATGTTCTTATCGCCCAATATTTGATAACATGAAAGTATTAATAATACATAGGAAAGGAAAGAAACACACCCAAGGTATAATTTTTTCTTTGAACTTCTAGTCTTTTTATTGGTAATTGTAGGTGGTGGGCACTGGTTAGTTTTACTTGGTAGTGGGTTCAAAAACAGTTAAAAGACTACAACTTTAATTTATGAATGTAATTTTATTGAAATGTTTCAAGAAAGTAGTTTCTGTTAAAATCAAAGTTAAATGGATTTTGGAACATTTAAAACTGTAAAGGATGATTTTGGACAGTCAAAAATTTGATTAATAAATAGTTGATCTGGCCTCTGAAGAGGTGAGTGCTGCACCACTGAACTGCAAGGATCATTAACAACCTTGCTGAAAGGGTCCTTCAACCATCCTAATCAAGTCAGAGCCCTTAGCTTATGTTTCGCCTGACCAAAGCCCCTAGCTTATATCAACTCCTGGAGCTTCATATTCATTTTTCAGCTTTAGTTCCCATAGTGCTGACCTTCTCTGCTTTATATTACTTATCGGTAGTTCTTTAATTTCTAAGTGTCAATGTATATTTGTTTCATATCACATAAATTTACTGTTAATTGGTATTTAATTTTAGAACTTCATAAATATTTATCTCACAAACAAAAGTTAGAATTTGAAGAGTCCAAAAGAATACAGAAAGAAACTATAGCCAAAGAGAAACAACAAAACAGTCAGATTTTAGGACCTAAGTTACCAAGTATACGACAGTCAAAGCCAATTTTAAATCAAAGGAATAAAGTAATTGATATTACACAGAAAAATCCTGCTTCTTTATCTTCTGGTAAGTAGAACAAAGTTATACCAAACTAAGAGGCTAAATCGCTAACTTACTCAGTGTAAGTTAGCTTACACTGAGTATAAGTTATATAAGTGTAACTTATACTCAACATATTCTTAAAAGGCCTAATTGATTGAAATAATTATTTCTTCCTTTAAGACTAGTTATTTAAATCATATTCAATTTCAGTTAATACGTGGGTAGTAAGAATTAATAATCTATCTCAAATTATTTTAAAATTTTATGGTGAAGTGTTAATATATATAATTTGTATAGTGTATAATGTAGTGTATGTGTTTAGTGTTAATATATATAATGTGGAGTTAATATATATAAATTGTAATTTGGTGTTTCTCCTCAAAAGTGGGATCAACCCCATGGGTTGGAATAGAAGAAAAAGGTTTGCATGTTTTGTATTTTATAGGATAATAACTTTAAAATAGGTAGACCTCAATATCAGGACTCCCGCCCAAATCGGGATTTCTGGCAAACCTATCACGTATAGATAAATAAACTCAGGGGTAAAAGAATTTACACCACATCTTTAAATTTCCTTAAATGAAATATTTCTCCTTTAATATATTACTCTAGTATGTCTATTAGTTTTAAATGCTTGGATTGCAGCAGACTTCTGGGTTATAATTTGTTCCCGTTAATAATTCATGGGAGGAATGCACTGCTACCAACTATGTCAAAAGTAATTGCCCAAGTTGAGGGGACGCCATAGAGATACTTTTTAGATTACCGTTTACTGATGATGTTAAACATAACTAATGATATAACAAACTTGTAGAGATTAATGTCAGTTTTTAAAGAAATATTTGTTTTAAACTCATTTATTTTTATTCTAAACAAAAGATTGACTATTCAGTGTTGCCAAGTTTAGAACTAGAAAACTTTTTGTCTGAAAAAAGGTGATGGCAATTCTACCATTTTTTTTTCAAATATGGTGCCAGGCTTCAAAAACTATAAGATTTACCATAGTTATTTTTCAATAATTTGTTTGTTTTGAACAGATATCAGAAGTGATTCAAGTTTAGTTAGAAAGTATTTAAAAGATATATCAAAGAAGACACCTTTATCTCATGTTGTCTGGCAGCAAAAAGAAAGTTATCCTCGTTGTCAGTCAAACCAACTCAATGCTGTAAAGTTGGATGATCAACCTGTTGAACCAGATAAAATACCTGAAGAGCCAATAGGTCAAGTTAAACAAACGAAGACAGATGAGCAAGCAAAACAAAAATCCAAAGACATTTTATCTTTTCATATGTAAGTTTGATACTTGACAGAATTTTTAATGTTAGTTCAAAGTATAATTAAGGGCAATTTTTTAAAGATTATTTTAATAACTATATTTTGGTGGAAATTAATTGAAATTTTTGCTAATTTTTCATTCCTTTTTACTGGGAAAGCATGATTAAAACTTGACACTGGTTATCTCTAAATAGCATCTTATCATCAATATTTCAGCCATAACGTAAACCAAATAATATAAAGTGATAACATACTCCTCAATATCATTTTGCCTGATTGGCCTATTAATCCGACATTAAGTTGGCAATCCGTGGATTTTTTATTTTATTTTAGTGCACATTAAATACTAGATACCACAATATCTGTTAGTACTCCAATTATTAGGTATTTTACAAAATATATAATAATTCTGTATACTCCAATAACTATTTCCTTTACCAATTATCATACAATTACAGTTGGAGGGATGCCTGTATCTCTAATTACTAAGCTCTATAAATAATGTAAACGCAAGTTTATGAGATGAAGAACTCATATAAACTTCGACAATACTAACAAGCTTAGAATGTATAACTACTTATTTGGAAGCAGTTTGAATGAATTAAGAAAATCAACCATATTTGTAGACTTATAGAGAAAGCTAATGAACAACTATTTGTTTTATATTTTTAGGTCTGGATGGATTAGAGATATTCATGGTAATTTAATCAGGGACCCCAATGCAGAATTTGATTCCGATGATGACTCTTAAGTTTGGCACTGCTCTTGAGGCAAAACATAAAAACCCTACAGTGAGAAATGCTTCATTAACTATTAGAGCTTAATGTAATTAATTGTTAAAATGTCACTTTGATTAAGGCTTCAATACAATTTAATATGGCTTGATATTTATGTGAGCATAGATGAATTCTTGTACATGGATCAAGTATAAATGAAATTTTATAGTTTGAAGGAAAAGGCAATTCTACAGAAGCCAACTGGTGTATGAGGTAAATGGCTTCATTTCTATTACAACCTAAGTAGATTCATACCTATGTATCAAGTATGAATCGATGCAAAGCTCTATTTTATATATTTCGATGTTTCATGTCTTTTCCGTTCCCTACACCACTTCTTTTTTTTTAGTTTTTAGGTGTGATTTAAGTTTAGATGTCAAAGTAACAAATACAAAATATATTGAAAGATGAATCCTTCTCATTGCAAATTACTATTGGTAATCACAAGTAACTATTTCTGAAATAGTTACTGAATTACAATTATATATACTAAATATATATATATATAATATA